>WEKX01010884.1:155177-335783 GCA_013390025.1 Pitta sordida | reverse complement strand
TACTTCTACTAAATGCATTAGGTACATTCTCTTGACATTAACAGTTGATGCTTCTGAGGACTTCAGGGGTGTCATGGGCAGATTTTAACTGCAGTGAGAGACATTCCCCTGGAAGTCCTGGAGGAAAAGTGGAAAGTTTGGTAACACTGTCAGACAAAAGGTGCTGTTTCATAACGTGAATCATCCTTGTCCAAACCAAATGGGAATGTTGTATGCCCTGCCATGGCCATGGACATTTTCAGGTTGTTCATGTTGTTTTAGGTGATCAGATTTACAGGACACTGTTTCACTTAGGCAAAGAAAGGCTGTATGTTGATATGATTATTCTTTTATGAGCATGACAAGTGTTAATAATTAGTACCAAGCTGGAAAAAACAGCACAAGATCATATTTAAAAATATTTCTAATTGATCACAGAAATAAAGTTCTAAAGTTGTTAGAACACAAGGCAATGTAGAAAGGGGACTGGGGTTTTTTTCTAGGCAGTATTTAATAAAGTCGATGTAAAACGAATGTGTGTTTTCAGTATATTTGCCCTGTATTCATATACTGTTATTAATCCAAATGGCAGAGTTATTACCAGCTGCAAAGGCTGAAAATCTCCTTTATCCTTGGCTTATTATAGCTGGAGTGGGAGTAGTCTTTGGAGCATCAGAAGTTGTCTGCTGTTAGAGTGTCAGACAGTGAGCTTTTAAGCAATTCTGGGAAGTTTCTGAGGTATTCTACCTACAGTTTTCTGCTCAGATGGTAGAATTAGCCCGACTGCTACATTCAGCAGNGTAGAATTAGCCCGACTGCTACATTCAGCAGAGGAAAGGATTTTAGCTGGCTTGCTGGAACCACTGGTGTTTTGCCATCAATTGCATTCTTAGGCTTCTTGGCATGCCTGGAACGTTTTAGGTGAAATGTGCCCAGAGTTGGGATTTTGTCTTGTCCTTGTGGCCCACTGAAGTTCTGAAGCTCTTATGTGCAATGTAGGCCTTGCAGTTGTGCCAAGTGTTAGCAAATCTTCTGTCCTTACTGTCATTTTCTCCTTGGTCTTTGGGGACAGGACGAGAGGTCATAGTCTTAAGCTTCAACAGGGAAAGTTTAGGCTAGATGTTAGGAAAAGATTTTTTACTGAAAGAGTGATTCGGATGTGGAATGGGTTGCCCACAGAGGTGGTTGAGTCACCAACCCTGGATGTGTTCAAGGGCAGGCTGGATGAGGTACTGAGTGATATGATCTAGATGTAGAGGATAGGTTAGTGGGATTATAGGTTGGACTACACGATCTTCAAGGTCCTTTCCAGCCTTTTCTATACTGTGATATTGTGATACTGTGATGTAAAGGAGAGAGGTTGTGTGTATCCTGGAGTTAATGCCTGTGACTTAATAACCACTCATGCATCACATGAGTCTGTTTCAGTCCTGGGGCTGCAGTGGATAACCACAGTTCCCTGCCTGTGCACAAAATACCAGTTGCTGAAACTGCTGAAACTTTGATTTATCCCTCTCAACTCTGGTGTACAACAATGTTGGTCTGTTACCATTGCCAGAACTGATGTATCTGCTCTAAGGACATCTATGTGTTATATCACATCTTGGCCACAGTTTAAATGAGATTGAATTTCACTCCCTCCAGACACTTCTATATCTCTGAGCAGAGTCAGGGTTTCAGGAGGGTAAAATTAATTTTGTGGTATGACCACAGAAATTAGTTATCAAGAGTTGCTCTTTTCTACATGCTAAACACATTTTCATTTACTATTTTGTGAGTTGATCCCAAGCTCAGACTCTCACATAATATGTAATACATTAAAAGTCAAGTAGGTATAAGTTCCTTTGCATCTCAAATGGCAGCTTAGTTCTTTATATACCTTGTAAGAGGTATTTTAATAAATTGGGGAGGGAGCTGTGTATGACTAGAAGTTGATCGACTTTATTTCTTCTTTGTGTCTTTTCGTTGACGCTTTCATCAAAAAGTGTTTCAAGCAAATTGTAATTTAAAATGGAGAAGTACACCTATAGTGTCCTGTTTAAGAACAAGCTCATTTGATACTAGATAGAATGGTATACCCCAAATATTCCTTGTTTTTACATAACAACTCTGGACTGCTTTATGTAGCCATTTATCTTACATTCTCCAAAGAGATAGTGATATAGTAATCATCTTAAATTTTGGGGAACTTGAAGGGCTTGGAGTTTTAAGCTTTTAGGATTAGGGAGGCAGGCTTTGAGAGTGAACTTGAAGTGCTGACTAATTTGGGGTGTGGAATGATAAACAGAGCAAAAGGATTCAAAAGAATTTCTAGTTTATATCATTTTTGATTGGTAGTCATGAGGGATATTTTTAAAGGTCAATAGAGAGGTGGAATGCATAATTAAATACAGATTATTTGGCGGAAGATTGGAGGTTGAAATATGAGCAGGTTAAATTTGTATCAATAAATACTAAACACAGGATGACATTATTTAATTTCAGTCCAGATTATATATCACTCCTCAACAAATGAAAATGATGTATAACTGCAGTTTCAGAGTGCATATTAAATGTAAGAGAAGGAGTGTGAATATTTGATGCATGTGATTTAGACTATAGAAAGACAACAAAGTTGTGCATAAAGAGGACCTGCACAGGGCATGCATTATTTAATACAAATATTTATGTACTATGTATTGTGTTAAAGAGTTGAAATTTATGGAAGATTTAGGAACAGGGGCAAGACCTTTAGTATCCTATATTGGATATCTTCAATGTATATTGACTTGAACAAAATAATATTTATTTACTTCTGTTCTTTATAAACCAGAAATATCCGTGTAGTTTGGAGATGATTCACTATTGTACAGAATTACGTGAAAACACAATCACACTTCTAATGTGCCACAAATTAGGGGTGTCAAAACATATTTCCAATTAGAATTCATTACTTGGGGACCTGTTCAGAGATGCTCTAAAGAAACATATATAAGACTAGAATCAAATTTTTAACGTGCTTTAATGAAGAAGTCATTTTGTTGGTAAGGTTCGTTTCAAATTCATCCAGCGCTTCTTTATGTGCACAATATTGTTCTTGTAAACATAGTGATTTTAAGAATAGAAAGGAGCTGGAGTTTGTGAGGAGAGGCAGTATCTTTTATTAGACTGACGTGACTTGCCTGTGCACCTGACAGCCTGTCTGTTCCTTCCTTGCTCTTTCCATTGATCTAATAAGTAATATTGCCTACAAACCCTGCCTCATTCTTATCCATGCCCGGAGGTGAAGGGATTTCATGAGTATGTGCATGCAGGTGTGTTATTTACTAGCAAAATTAAAAAAAAAAAAAGTTAACAAAAATGAATTAAATTCTTAAGCACTTGATCACAATACTTACCATTTTACAGTATTTCACTGATTTTTACCTTAAAAATCTTTCCAGACTGGTGACAAGAGCCATAGTAGCAGAAATTCTTACTCACTGATGAAGCTTTATGGAATCTTTAGAAACGCTGCTGCTTCCAAGTTGTTCTCTGTTAAAACCCCAAGGAAATGGCAGACATGAATGATCAGAAGCACATGTACTGAATTCCCTTTTTAACTGATAGAACTCATCTACAACCACTCTACTCTGGGCTGTATAGGTGTTTTGCTTCCTACCTGTCTGTTCTTTGCCAAACTGGAATCTTTAGCTGGTGTCTGCAGAAACAGACCCTAAAAGTATAATTCGTCCCCTTACTGAAGGCATAAATATAAGTTAATTGACAGTCTTCTTGTAATCCCTAGATAATTCTTTAGTACAGATTTACCCATGACCATAATGGTGGGAATGTGTGACTTAGAGCTCTTGATTTCAGTACCACCTCATCATCTTTCATGGTGGGAATATTTTTGTTCTGACAAGGCTCACTTAGGAGATACGTATTTCTTTGTATACTTTTAATAGGAATGCTTCTTAATTTTTGTTTAAAAAAACTGTCTAATGTACATCTACCTTTTGAAATAAATATAGGTCTTCTTTATCTTTTATTCATTCTGCTCAGACTGTCAGGCAGTTTCTCTAAGGTTTTGTCCTGTGTTCTTTCTCATAAAAGTAACGCGGCTGAGTGTCCTGCATGACTGACAGAAAAATTAGGTGTGTAATTTGCAGCATTTTAATAAGACTTTGTGGATGACTAAGAATCTCTTAATCTAATAATATAGCACATAATTTTGTGTTTCTTCCTTAACAATTTTTCTCCTGAAAAGTAGTTTTGGAACAATTCTGTAAATATCATAGAGTAGAGGGTGAGATAATACAAGATGTACCAAAATATTTAAAAACAAGAATATTAGCAATCAAAAGACTGACAAAAACTGAGGAGAAAAAGAATGAAATCAGGCCTGAAGATGTGGTGCTGCCACAGCAGTGGCTGGGTGTGCCCAGAGCACAGCCAGTCCCAGACATGTTCCAGAAAGGACAGAACCTGCCCCTGAGTGAGGAAACAGGATGATGCCCAGTCCTGGGAGCTCCCAGGGAGAGCAGGAGAAGGATAGGAGGGGCTGCAACTTCCCCAGCAGGCCCTGGGGAGACCCTGGTGGAGCAGGGGAAGAGTGTGAGGGGGAAGAAACTGGGATGGACTGACCACAGCCCCATCATCCTTCCCTCTGCTTCTCTCAGGACAGCAGATAGAGTCCAGAATGAAAAAGTGAAACTGAGCCTCGGAAAAGGGCTCCAAGAGAAGTTGGAGAAGTTTTTTTTAAGGTTTTTCACCATCTAATGCCATTTGAATTGGCAACAAATTAAATTTAACTTCCCACACTAACCAAGTCTACTTGTTGCCATCATGAGCAAAACAAAGAATATTCCTGACTTTATCTCAAGCCATGAGCTTTTTCCATGGTGTCTTGTTCTATTCTTTTCTCTATCTCCTGCAATAGCAACACATGCCCGGGCTGACTGAGAGTGAGCTTTGGCATGTCTGTGGCACGCAATGTCTTGTGACATCCATCACCAGTGACTCGTAACAGGGTTTCACTTTGGGATGGAAGGGAATGGGGACAGGGTTGATATTTCCTACTAAATATGGGGTAAAGCATGAGGAAGTCAACTGTTAATTCCATATTTCATGAATTAATTAACTGTATATCTCATTTTAAGACCATTACTTAGGCAGTTAAACATGGCTAGGAGGTATGTGCGTCCAGGAGATAAAATCAATTAGCATTTTCCCCCAGTTAATAAATGTTATTAAATTTATTAGGTGGAATAAAATAATTTAATGACATACCTTCTTGATCATAGAATAAGTTATGAAATTAGAAAATCTCCCAGTTTCCCGTGTGTATATATATATATATATATATAGTTCCTCCATATAGTCTCTCAGAATTTGTATTGTAATATTTAAATAGAAATTGTATGAGATATGCAAGAACCTTAAAATATTTTACCGGATTGACCCCTTCATATGGATGAAATTCATCCTCGATGGACAATTACTGCCATTCAAATTAATAGTGTGAATAATGATATCAAGCAACTTACTTATTCAGTCACTGTACAGTAAAAATGCTTAATGCTGAATACTGAGTCTGGTCAAAGGATAAGGTATTTAAGAGTAGTTTGGATATGAACTCTCTCAAACTCTAAAAGGCTGGAGCCATGTTTTTCTAATAGACCTCTAGTGATTTATAAAATTAGTCCCTGTTTTAAATTAAGTTACAAAAAGAAGAAAGTTTTTCCCTGTAAGGAGTATTGTAAATAGGAAAATATGTTGTGAGTTAATTATGAATAATTTATTCAGCCTGTATTCTGCTGGATTGCTTGATATCTGTTTTTCATTTGCAACACTTGAAATGTTTTATCATCTTATCCTGAATTTAGCTCGTATGTATCTCCTGATCTGTGAAAGTGCATTTCCTTCCTTTTATTCTTTAATATCTGATTATGTTTTGGCTTTTAGTCTCATTACCTCACATTCCCGTACACTGGTCTATGTTATGCATATATAACTGCATAATTCAGTTATCAGACCATAAGCCTAGTTCATCCAAATAATTTCAAATTAATTTGCATTGTTCCTCTTTATTTTCTGCATGTCTGACTGTATTTGTGCTATTCAAAGTAAAAACACAAAACCTGGGCATCGCACATTCCTCCTCTTTTATCCACTATAATTCCCTTTTTAAAGACTGTTTTACATTAGAACTCTGATACTCAAATATAAACATTCACAGGAGTCAAATCTAACTAACTCCTAGGTCAAGATGCTCTAACTGCTGGCACACACCTTTATTGTGTTTGAAAGGGAAGTAATCTCAAGGTGTGATTCTCTTTTTATACCAGCCGAGATGCTAGCATACACTCCTTAAAATACAATTAAAACGGTAATAACAACTTGGCTCTACCTGAATGTTTTGGAACACTTTGTAGTCATTATTTTTCACCATTTACATAGTTTGGTGACTAAATATGAGGAAAAACAAACACAAATAAAGTAACAAGTCTAATAAATCAATTTTTTTTTTAAAGTGCGAAAGGCATAAAGTGTCTCATTAAAATCGTGTTATTACAATAAGACATGGAAAAAAATCTCTTAAAACTGCTCTTTGAGATGTCTTATTTCATCATCTCAAGTCTTAGGCCTTCAGAGGTATTTAGGATTCTGACTCCTGTGGAAGTCAGTGTAGATGTACTGAGCCCTCTAACTGCTTTTGATGATCTGGTCTTAAGTTACTTTTCACGCTGAAGTCTCCAAATATCTTTTTGTTGTTATTGCTCCTGAGCCAGCAATACAGAATATTATATCATATTTCTGTTGAAAGATAAGGAAAGCCTGCTCAACAATTCAGGGCAGGTTGGCTGGGTTTTCTTTTTCTGTGGCTGCAGTTGCAGGTGCATTATTTCCATTCTGACCTCATGAACAGAGGAAAGTTTTTATTGGGTAATCAGTTTTGGGGAAGAGAGGCAATTTCTAGAAGCATGTTCCTGGAACATTAAATATTATGTGGAGGAGAGGCAGGAGAGAAAAGGTAGGGAACTCCCTTGAGCAACTTGACATCTGTGAATCAATAGGTGACTTCACCAGAAGGGGAAGAGAAAGCTACAGGAGGCAATTGTCTTACAGCTTCTTGTAGCTTATTTTCAATTGGAAAAATAATGCTGATGTTTTCTGGTAGGGAGTTTTACAGTTCTTAATGAATAAGGGTTTGTCTGACTACCATTGTTCTCTGCCTCTCCCTCAGTTTTACTTGTGGATGAAAAGGTTCCCTATATACTTACAGGGATGAGGACAACCTGACCCGACCTCTGCTCAAAAGGAGGCACAAAGCCATCTCTGGCCCAGGCACTGGCTGTCTCTGCCTCACCTGGCATTCTTTCCATCAGATTTTTCTACAGCATAGAATTATCCTATTCAGCTATAAGCACCACAGTGCATCTCACTATTAGCTCTTGGAGGAACGCCAACCAAAACTACTCAATGTGTCATGTTTGCTTTGCCTTCTCTTTGATATATTTGATGCTTTTATAACCAGCTCACATCGGAGAGTTTAGCTGTGGAGGTCTTCCTGAAACCTATATTTCACTGGAGAGGAGGAGCTCTCGTAGTGCTGTGATGGCTGTTTGTCAAAGGAAATATATGCAGAAAGTGGTGCCAAGGATCTACGCAGCAGTTAGGGTGGGAGAGCAAAACCAGTGTAAGAGAAATCTGTCGGGATGTTCCTGTTATTAGACAGGTGGACAAATGAGTGGTTGGTTCCTGCTTGTTTTCTTACCGAGAAAAACCCCACATAGTTCTCATCAGTGTTATCAGCTTAGCCTCAAAATGACTTTCCTCCCCATTATTGCTTATAAACAAACCTTTATCACAGATAGCTGGCCTGCTGAATTAAGACGCTGTATTAAACAGTATATTGCTTCTGTCAGGGCCGATCGGCTGTTTGTGCAGATAATAATGCCAACTGCAACAACAACAATCAGCTAGTGTAAATTAACTTAACTGTGTGAAATAATGCTTCCTATATCAGATTAGCTTGCTGAATGACTTTATCCTTAAATTAAAGCTTGCTGGGGCGTAATAGTAAATCATTTAAATGGTGCTGGGCTTTTCAGGAAATGTCTTCATATATTACTGTAATTTCAATTCGCCAAGGCATGCAGATGGCTGCAGTCTCTAGTTCCTTGTCTCCAAAGCCTCTCCCGTGCTGCCATTTTGTAATTACATCGCAGGCATGCTGCCTGCTGCTGTTAGATTTCCCAGGGTGCACCGGCAGCCAAGGCAATGTATTTTAAAATTATTATTCTTGTGTGGCCCTCATAACATAAATGTAAATCTTTTATGCTAACGCTGTCAGGGGTTTAGCACTAGGGCTCCAAGGTGCTCTGATGTAGAAATCACCAGCAATCCATCAACCAAATATCATTTGGGATCTGGCAAATGACTTGCATTTTGGGAGGACTGTAAGCAGAGCATTATTGTAAGGTTAGAGAGTGATTTTGTTACTAGGTGCTCGGAGGCCTTGAAGGTGTTCTTTATTTATTTATTCTGCCATTGAACATGCGTGTTTAAGTAAGAAATTCTGCCCCAGTTTGAATGCCCAGTGTATGACTTGATAAAAGCTTACTGTACTTAATATGCTGAAGATAACATCTGAGCAAATAACAGGCTCCAAATTAAAAGCCTTAAAATATATCAACAAGACCAGACTAAGACAGATAGCTGTTATAAAAGCAATATAGAGAAAGAAATTCTCCTGGGTCTGTGCTGTGAGAAAGAATGGGATTATTTAGTCCTTCATGCTCACGTGCAAAGGTTCAGTGATTGCTTGGTATTAAAAATTCAGGTTTTATTGCCTACTGTTTCATAATTTTTTTAATTTGCATTTTATAAAAGGGCAACAAAATCAAATGGTTTGAGGAAGCCTTGTGATTGCTGTTAACTCTGTGTGAGACATCCTTGCCACTGCCTGTCGTGTGTGTTCGAGCGCTTCCTCAGCCCAAGGTGGCACCGCCAAGAGCTGCTCCCTGACTGAGCCATTCCGGAGTGTGGTACTCGGACAAATACCCATATATTACACAGCTGAGGGCAGAATGAAACTAATACAAGACCTTGAAGGTAAATAGCTGAGGGGCAGCATTGTCAGTGTGCAGCCACAGGGCTGCTTATGCTGGTTCCATGTTCACTGCACTGCTCTGCAGTGTTTGTCAATGGTTTGAGCTGCCTGGGTGATGAAACCCAACCAAATTTCAGTTTGCACAAGGGGTTTGGGCGCCCCTGTTTTCTGAGTCTATTTTTGGCAGGGTTTAAGAAAAGAACTTTCTCAGAGAAAACGCCTTCGAGTGTCACACAAACACAGCCCTATTTGGAAGAAAGGACCATGTGCTCTGAGGGTTTTGTGTGGCATTGTGCATAAATCAGTCCAAGATTTTTCTGGTGTTATTAGCCTTGGTTGGGTCTGTCTGTGTACAAGTAAAGATTTAAGAGCATCACTTCTTTTGCAACAAGCAATAAAATTCAGCTGTTTCTATTTCTTCTACCTGAACAGTTCTGAACCTGTGAGCTACATTTTGCTTCTCCCATGGTAGTTGTAACCCCATTGCAAATTGCAGGTCAAAGCACATTAGTCTCTTTACACAATGCACAGGTAGAGAAAACAATCCTAACATTTGTAAGCAATTGTGGCATGCTGTAGCTCTGCAATTCCCAGGAAAGAACAGAAAAGTGCGAGGTCAATTGCCTCTTGTCTTTTGGCTTCTCTCCAAAATTTGCGCCTCTCATCTTTTGGCAACCATCCAAATCTGGTTGGACAATGCAGAACAGAATATTTGAGGGCTAACACACTGCCACAAAGTGGCATTCCTCCAGATTTATATGGTGCTGTACATGCAGTCTGATCTTTGTGACCAGGTCATTCCTCTCCCAGATGGACAGTCAAGACAGCAGATTCTTTAGAAGGTCCTGCTGGGCCCAATCTATTTCTCTTTCTGTGCCAGAACCTATTAGACTTGCAGCTGGATAGAACAGTGGGCCATGCTAACTAGCTGATGTATTTAAAAACAGAGAGATGAATAATCAAATCTTCTCAGCATGTATCTCTATCAAAAAAAAGAAGACAGATGAGCATAGCATCTTTTTCTTGAGGGCTACACAGAGCAGCAGAAGCCTCTGTTACAGATGAGAAATCTCTTGAGTCTGGTGCTTTGAGGATGTGGAAAGTTAACCATCGCAGTGTAAACTCACTGAAAACTTTTAAAACTGAAGAGCAGAGAGATGTGCCACAAATGAAAATTCTCAGAACCTTTACCACTCTCACTGTGGTTGTCTTTGTTGTCACAATAGCCATTACTGGTTTTCATTCTGCTTCCTCTGTATCCAGTAGTGGTTTCATTTCAGCATTTGTTCCATGTGAATATTGTTTGTTTCCTCTCAATATCTCAACAACTTTGCCAAACCCCCCAAATGTGCTGCTCCCAGGTAGCCACTGATGGCTAAGTGCAGGCTGGGAAGTAAAACTTTCCTGGTTACCTTTCTGCAGGGAATTCTGCCAAGATGAGGATAGATACCTTTCAGAACACCTTCAGTGAGAATATATCTCAGCTTGCATTAGCTGCTGCTGGATAAATTAAAGAAGGAAAACTTTCAAGTTTTAATTGATAATGAAGTAATTTGCAGTGCAGCAAAGCACAATAAAAATTCCTGTTGTATTAGTAATGATAGATGGAAATAAATACACAAAATTAGAGGTTTTAAAATGCACACAGCAAAAACTATTATATAAGCACATGTGATGTGCTGCCTGATTGTATAACTTTTCTTCTCATTACCTGGATTCTGTCTTTTTTAATGGGACTGAAGCTAACAGTCTTTGCATAGGAGACGATGGAAGACTGAGGATTGGTGCCTCAAAAAAGTATTCTGAACTTTCTTCAGAGTCACTGCTCAGGGGGGATCACTGACTATTAAGATCTGCTTTTCTTTCTTCATCAGCTCTAGCTGAGTTCACTATATGTTCACTGTAATTTAACCATAGCTAATTAGAGCTGGGAAAATGGGAGTTTTGACGTTGTTTTCAGTGGAGCCAGGACTTTTCCCAACCTGTTTTTCTGCATAGATCTAATACTCCCTCTGTGGGCTTAAGGTTTTGGTAATGATAATGACATAGCTCTATTATATCTCTGGGGGAGGAAGGATGCTAATTGTCAGCCACGACAAAAGTGTGATTACTCTTTAATTGTGTTCTTATAAAAAGGCATTATATGTATTTCCTCTTAATTGCCTAAGCACAAGAACTTTCCTCTGAAAGATGGAAGTTTCTTGCGTTGGAAGGCCATAATAAAGAAATTAATTGAGGATAAGATTTTTGTCATAGCGTAAAGAACTACCCAAGGACTGATCTTCACAAGGCTTGTACCCATAATTTTGCTAAAAGAGGTGCTAGTAAATATACACCATAATCAGGTGGGACCACAGATGCTTTTTTCTGCCATGCAGTGTGAGTTTATTGACTGCCTGACAGGGATGTGAGTTGGTTCTAGGATTTCACTCTTTTAATATTATCAAAAGTCACTTAAACATTTTAGTCTGAAAGGAAAGTTGCAGAATACCATAGTAGACTTTGTTTTATACCCAAAAGATTCTTTGTTTTGAAACTAAACACGGTACATTGAAGAACATTCCCTGTGGACTGACAGTTGTTGTCTCATTTCCTGTTCATCAATATTGTACTATCCCGGTGCAAGTGAAGGGTAATCCAAGATTCCAGAGGGGTAAAGGGAAGAAGAGTTTGATCCCCCATATCTGTGTGTTGTTTACTTAATATTTTGTCCATAATTTTCTGGGTTTTTCTGTAGAAAGTAGATAGAATTTGTGTGCGTGTAGCTTCACCTGTTCCTGATGCTTATTTGCCATCCTCCCTACTGCTCTAACCTGAGCAGAACTTCAAAAAACGCAGGAGGGGGGAGGACTGTGCTGAAGTGTGTGTGTGTGAGATTTATTTACATCACTGATTGCTAGGGAAATAGATGGAGCAGTTAATGGAAGAACACCTGCTTTGGGGTATTCATATGTCCTTAGCAAGCTTTCAGAATCCTAAAAAGATTTTATTATCATTAGCTAATTGAAACTGAGTTCAAAATAAGAAATAGTGGCCATCATTTTTCCTAGCACTAAATCTTGGATTCCCTCCCCGATCATTGCTTCTAATTGTAGCCTCATTTGCTGATTGCATCTACTTTCTTTTTCATAAGGTCTACTGGAAACAATTCTGTATATAATGTTAACAGAGAGTAGATCAATTGCAGGTTACTGGAAGCCCATTTTCCATAATAACAGAGACCTTATCCGTTCCTTTTATTTATTAAAAATTAGACTAATTCTAGACTCTCTTCCTGCCCCCTAATAAATAACATTTTGTACAGTTATGAGTCTATAGAAGTAGATAGAATTTCAGTTTATTCTAAGCTGACCAGAATTTCACCTTTATATTTTAAACATATTTCAAAACGTTAATAAAAGAGCAATTTTTTTTTTTAAATTTGAATTGGGATGGACCATCTGCCTGCAAATGCTTCTGCTGCATATGAGTTCCTTCTAAACTAGGTGTAGAGGATGTTGTGGATGGCAGGAATCTCTACTGTTAATGACCAGCTTTGAACATCAATCATAACTCTGGCATTTTGTGAGGTTGATGTGCAGCCCTTTTTCTCAGCCTCCAACACCATCTTTCTTCCTGAGACTTGGTGATATTTTACAAAATCTATCATATAACCTCAGTTGCTCTGGACATTTTCTTCTCAGTCTGGAATGCAGGAGTCAGCAGCTCACTACTATCAATTGTGCTAAAAGATACTGACAAGTCGTGTATTACGAGATTTGACCTCTGGCCATGGTATAAGAAGCCTGTGCAATGTGCCTTGAATTTCTGACCCTGAAAAACAAATAAAGAATTGAGAAAGTGTTTCTTCAGTTTCACTTCTTATAGGAGTGAGCAGAGAATAAGTGCCTTCTGTTTTATTGTGAGCACTGGTGGAACTTTCTTTTTCTGTAAAGTCTAAAACAGCATGTGCTCAGACTGTAGAAGAAGCAAGGAAGACTGAATAGTAGAACTGGAAAAACATGATGATCCTCCATCTCTAAATCTAAATTAATATTGGAGAAAGTTTCGAGAATCTGGTGAAAAAGAAATAGTCCTTGTTTCAGCTTAAGATTAATCTTTTGACAATGCTGGTAGGTTATAAAAATGGTCCAAGGACTAACATTAAAATGAAAAAAATTACCCTGTATATGGGGTAGTCTCTCCTAGGTGGTGTATGCAGAGAAAACCTGATGCTGTGTGGTCTGTTTGAGATGTTGGATTTGAAACCCTCCCAAACCAGCACATGTCCATAACTGGAGCAAGTCAAAGGTGTGGCCATTGCTATGCAGAGTGGATTGTCTCACATGAGAGATAGTTCTGATGACAATGAATCTTTGATGTTAAGGAAATGCTTATCTGACCACACAATTTCCTTCAGTAACAGAGTGAGGGGACCCTTGACACAGAATAGCTTGATATGATGGATAGAAAGTTTGGGCCCAAGAGTCCTGGTGACTTTGCTTTTTTAACTCCATTGCAAAGGGGGATTGCAGAGGCCTTTTCTGTGTGACTTGCCTTTCTTGGCAGAAAGGCAAAATTACATAAATAATTGGATAAATTACAAATTATTCAAATAAGTACATGGAGCCAGTTTTGTGTGTAGCCCTGTAGATTATGTAAAATGAAATGAAAGGATTCTGGTCCTTATTTAGCATTATTGTATATCAAAAATGGAAAAAATTATTAAGCAATTATTACAAGTACATATTAATTTTAGACAACTCTGGTTGCAAATAGAGTTATGGTTCATCAAAGTCTTTAGTAAAGACTCTGCTAGACTATGCAGGGAGGAAAAGGAGAAAGCCCTGAGGATTCTTCAAAATTTTGCAGTGAATAGTTGGGCTCATTTGAAATTCATCTGTGTCAAGCTATAGGAAAATGTCAGATGCCTATTGGTGTGTCTCATATCAGTATTCAATAACCTGGCGTGTGATTGTGCAAAAGTTCCTGGTCTCCTTTTCCATCTCTTCTGGAATCTCATCCTTTGCTAAGGATAATACATCCTGCTTTACCAGGGGTCTTCCTGTGTTAGCTCAGACTGCTGCTCAAGCACGGATTTTATATTCTCAGAGAAGAACAGGAAGCAAGTGCCAACATGGGAGACAGTCAAGGTGTTACATTTCCTGTGTGTTCCATGGGAACATGGTTTCTAACTGATCCTCATGGCAAAGTGTAAGACTCCCTTGGCAATCCCTTTTCCTTTGCCTTTAATTTTTTTTTCCCGAGATTTTCCAAAATGATCATCTGAAATAAAATTAAATGACTGTGATATACCAACCTGAAGCAACAGAACAGACTTTGTGGGGAAAAGCACTGTACTCCCTCACCTTTACTGCTTCAGAAAAAGTGTTTTTAAAATCTCTTTATATAAAACCTCACTATAAGATATGACTTCTTAGTGTAGTTGGTAAACAACCTGCCTTTTAGTCAAGCACATCTTTAAAAATATGATGCATCACCTTACAAAAACATTGAATATTTCCACAAAAATCCATCTCTTGTCCCATAAATAAGAATGTTAAATGATGAGCACTTCCTGCATTATACACAGCCCTGGATGCGATGTCCTTCTTGGTGAATTTTTGTTAAGAAACAAAATACAATTTTTATTGAGATCAATAAAAGATTAAGGTGACAAAGTGATTTATTGGTTGTACTGAATGCTCATTTTTTCCCCAACAACAGCACAACCAACCAAGGAAAAAAAGAGGATGCCATGAAGTGTTTTGTATTTAGCTTTGTTTTTACCTTGAGTCCTTGGAAAACTGGGAAAACAGAGCTAGGTCATCTATCAAATCTTAAAATAGTGCTTAAAATGAGTAAGTGCTGCTGTGGCCCTCAGACTACAACATATGGAGGAACTTATTATATGACCCACTACACACCAAAGTCCATGGAAATACTCCCATTAACTTCAATGAACATAACTCCAGTACTGCATAATCAAAGCAAGAGAGAAACCAATTTATCAGTGCATGAGAGATGGTGCTCACCATGGAGTCTTTCTTTTGATTACTGCAAGGCTGCAAAGCCAGTTTGCCTCCTTGATGTATGATTTGATGTGCCTCTGAAGAAAACTTTATTTTAAAGCTCTCAAAGAGGGGTGGATTAAATGTCCCTGGAAAAAGATCCCCTGCTTACACTTTTTCCCTTGGGAGCAACATCTCATATTGGTTTCCCCTGGTGTGAATTTAAGCGGGGTCTGTAATGAAGCAATATAAGAGTTTCTGCTTCTAACTCCTGCAGCTCCTCCCCAGCTCTGGCAGAATTGCTTTCGGTGACAGATCCCACGTGAATCGGGGTGTAGGAAATGAAACAGTTTTGCTGTGTTGTTGCTGCTGAGCATTCCAGATGAGCTATCACCACTGGTGCTCTGAGATGCTCAGGGCACTGGGGAAAGCTTCAGAGGCGCTCAAAATCGGTGCAGCCTGACTCGCACTGCAGAAAAATTTTGCACCAGCTCTTGATGAAGTGGCAAATATCTAAATGTGCATCTGTCTAGTCTGGGAACAAAAATAGGAGTGGAATTGGTTTGCACCCTCAGCAAAGTTGTTCCCACTTCTCTGCTGTCTGGGCATTGCTTAGAGCCTGGCCCAAGCACCCAGTTTAGAAGGAACACTGAGGTGACGAACTGATATTTCTGTCAATTGCCACAGAGTTCAAAATACGTGTTCAAAAGATATGCCAACAGATAGATCTTAGTGCGATAAAGATATACTTAAAGATAGATCTTTAAGTACCTCAAGTTAATTGCAATACAAATTTTAATTATTTACCCTGGAAACATTTGCTTTAGAAGTTTTTTGTAAAGTGGCATTGCACCAGATATACCCAAATACAGAGATAATATCATCCACATCAATTGTGTAAACTGTAGTTTAGCAGAGTTTCTCAATTTTAATATGAAAAACAGTAGTAAAATACATCTAAAATCCTCAAAATGGGATGCCAAATCCAAATATAAGTAGAATTTACCGCTTATAAAAAAGCAATGATCCATACCTCACTAAACACAGGTTCAATCAAATATTACAGCATAAAAGCTAACCATTTGTGACTGTAGTCATTACTATGCTCTGCTTTCAAATAACACTTTAAATTTGTATATGTTTTACTGTGATAAATTCCTTATCACTTTCTTAAAGCACCGCTGTTACATTTTGTATTTAATTTGATTTTAGATGTAATTTCATCCTTTTTTTTTTTAGTAAAAGATCTTTTTTTGTTGGTTAATACTTTATGCCTATTTCTTTCAACGCTTTTTGCAGCAGCCTAGAAATTGTTGCTACCTTTAGAAAGGATAATGAGCATTTCATAGAAGGTTTTTGGGCAGACATATTGTAAATGAGACAGTCTAGGCCCATTTTCATTGTATTTTTCAGTATGAGTGTTACAGAAGTATTTCTGCTTAAACCCTTCCATCTCTTAGCGGTGACAATCCAGCCTTGTGAACATGCACCAGTAGGTTGCACCATCCATCAGCTATTTTTGTCTTTTCATGAGTTTGGCTTGGTTTCCCCTCTTCTCCTGCTGGTTATGTAGGTTGCAAGCAGGTGTATGGCAGAAGGGGAGGGCTATGTTCTGTACGTGTGTGTCAGAATGAGGTGCTGGGTTTTTCTTAAGCCCTTCCTTCTTTTCTGATGGCTATTGCCCCTCCTCAGCCCAACACAGGATTCAGTGCACCTTAAAAACACTGGTGCACCAGGTGCTGCCTGATGGTTATTTGATGCACCTAAACAAAAAGGAGCTTTTGTTCACTGCACATACTGAGCCTCAAAATCAGAGATTTGGAGATCAAGTGCCATTTAAACCCAATCCCTAATGAAGGTGTGGAGTCAGAGTCCCTCATGCATGGGAAGTGTGGCCAGCTAAATACCAGTGAGAAATGGATGAAGGACATCAGTGCAACACATGGATGGCTCACTGCCAAGAGGAAAATAGTGTAGTGGCATCACATTTGTTTAATATGTGGTAGAAGATTATTGTCTACAAAAACTGCTTATTATGTGTTTCTTATTCCCATCTCGAATATATTATGAAGTTTGGTAATTTCTGGGACTTCAGAGTTAGAGCAGCCATCTGTAAGTTACATTAAGACAAGAACTGACTTTTCAACATTGTTTTTGTCCAGCTTTATGAGAGAGAAAGAACTTGTGCAATGTATGGTACATCTTTGAACGAGACAAAATCTCAGCTGGCAAAATATTCTGTTGGAATAATATTGCTTTTGGGCTTTCTGCATATTTAGAATGAATGTTTGTGTGTGCTTGTTTGTATAGACAGTAGAAAACTTGCCATAGCCTTCCTGCTTTTTGGAGTGTTTCTGCTATTTGGCTGTGTCTGACTCCAGTTACAATAGGTGCATTTCCACATTTCAGTGGAAAGTTCACTGGAGCTTTCTCGCAATGGAGAACAAAAGAAAGTAGGTAGAACAGGACAGTCAATTCCAGTTGTAAGCTTGATGTTTTGGAGATTGGTTTCTTCACTGAATTTTCCCCTATGTCTCTTGGTGAAGTCATTTACATCTGAGCCTGTGTTGCTCACATTAAAGGAGATGGTAACATTGCTGTGTCTCTCACAGGCATAGATTTTCAAGTTGAACGAAGCTAAAAATTCAATTTTTAAAATTCTGTCTTAAACAGTATGACTGGTGCAATGATGAAATAAAGCAGGGTTATTGTAATTATTGAACAATTCCTATCTTTTCCCTTAGATAACTATATTGTCATAGTTGTTCCTGTAAAATCATGGGAATGCAAGCCAGTGCCAATGCATATCACTTTGTGGTTTGGCAAGTTAGCTTGGCTGAGGAACCCAGTAAAGTGTGTTTGTAAAACATATTTCCAATTCTTAAGGCCATCTTGGAGCACAGCCAGGTAAATTTCCATCTCCTTAGCACAGAGCTATAACCTGGCCTCTGTTTCCCCTCCATCATCCTTCACATTGTCTTCATCTTTCCATGTGCTACAGGTAGCAGGCAGTAGCCTCTACCATCTGTCATTTTTTTAACCCATCTACACATCCTCCTCCTGAGATAAACACTTTTTCTACTTAATCTTCTCTTTCTTATTGCAGAGAGAAAGGCGTATTTACATCATTTTCTCCTTATGCATCCTATGCATGTTAATGAACATGTGTTCTATATTTTATTTTTTCATTTTGTGATGCTTTCCAATGGGGTAGTAATCAAAAATATGTGTAGCAAAATGTTACTGACAGCATGTGGATTGTAAAGTCTTTGCCCAGAGATGGTCAAATGATGTTGTGGATCATTTTGGAAAGAGTAAGAATAACTCCAATGTTGAGGAGTTATCCTGATTTGCACAGAATTATTCATGGAAAAGTATGTGGGAATGTGGAGTTCTTATATGCTATAATTTTAAAATTTATTGCTTTTTAATTATTTCAAACTGCATCCTTCTTGAAACAAGATTCAAGAAATTCACAGTGTCGATAATTTCATTGAAGGAGATGCATAATTATTTTCTGTTTAACTAAGGCAAATGAGACATTCAAAATAGCACTCCTGTTAATAATTGCATGTTAAAACAAATGTGCGACTGTGTTGCCAGGATTGGAGAAAACAATGAATTGTGCATTTATTATTTTAACTGATATGATACAATCAGCAGGGAACTCTTATTTAGAGGGTTGATTAGTGTCTGCTGTGCTGATTAAAGCCAAATCCAGGGTGCTTGTACTAATGCAGATCATGGAAAGAGTCTAATGTATAGAAATCAGAGGGCAGAGATAGAGAGTAATGTGAGTTGGGGGGTTGGGTGGTGATTTTTATTTTTTTTTTAAACCAAAGTACTCCTGTCTATGATTTGACTTGACTAAAATGGAGGAGGACAGAGGATAAATAGAAGTCACTTCCCTAACAGAGATGGGTCTTGCATTAATGCTGGGTAAGACCCGTTGTACTGTAGGGAGGTATTTTAAAACAGGGCAATACCAAAATGTCCTTCACACAAGTGGCACTGCAGAAGGATATGGCCCTTGTATGCACTTCATGTGGCTGCCAGAGGGGAATAGAGTAGCAACAGCACCAGAGAGCTGTTTAAAACAGGAACTGAAATTACAGGTGTTCATGGTCTCAATATTTATGTATTAATTACCCAGATTAGCATAAAAGTAAAACAATTTAACTAACATACGTAAAAAATCCTATAAGCCAAAATGGCTGTTGATATCAAAGATCCATTTGCTTATGGTCTCTCCGTGCTCCTTTCTTCCCATCTAAAATTCTATCGACTCCTCCTTGGGGAAGGAAGCTGCCATCATAAAAAGATCAGACAGAGAGAGGAGAATAATAATGGCAGCATTAGCAAGGAGCACTGTGCAATAGCCCTGCCTCTGCCACAGTACTTCTGTCCTCCCTAGCAGGTTCCCTGAAGCAAGATGCAATATATCTCTTGGTTTGAATATTTCATTTTCAGGGGTACATCTGCTTTTCTTTCATGTTATATTCAGCGTTGCCTATTTATAACACTTTTTAAAACAGATTTTCCAGCTTCTTGATATGGTACCAGAGAAAGAGAAGCTATGTATGAGTGTAATGATAAAAGGCATGAGGAAGAGGGGAAAGTAATAATTGGTTGCAAATCAAGTTATGAACCTCAAGCAAAAATAAAAGTGGAAGAAAGAGGGAAGAAGGTTTTATAACCTCAGTAAATAGCAGAAATTACAATGTGCTGTGTACATTTGGTTTGTACTTTTATACTGAGTTAGTGGATAAGGATATTTATCTGATGTTGTTTGCTCTACACATAAACTCTTCTGATTTAGATGATAGATAGAAACCATTTATACAGATAAACACAGTAGGGGTCTAAACACAGATCCCTGTGGAACACCAGATGTGAGTAAATGAACATTTGATTTTCCTCTTGTCTGCTTCTGACAACCTGATGGATAAGAAACCATCTCCTGAATTCCCTTAAAACCTGATAGCACTAATGCAGATAATAACATAGAGTGAGATATGGTATTTATTAAATCTGCTCTCTAAATATTAATACGACAGCAGCTGTGATCTTTCTACTCTTTAACTGTACTCTTTAAGCACTGTGTCACTAGCTAACAAAGATAAATGCACAGGACTGATGTAGAGGGTTTAGGACCACAGGGGTATTCAAATACTTAAGATTCATGCAATTTAGAAATTAATATTCGACATCACAATTGATTAAATAAAAGGAGTATGAGAAATTTACAAAATTGCTTTTAAAATGGGAACAGATTGTGTGAATGGAATAACAAGCAGCTATGTTAATTCTTTTTTGTCCATTGTCCCAGGTGGATCTAACGCTAACCACTGCAGAGTGTATTAGCAGAAGGAGCTTTAGCATTTCATAAGTTAGAAATATCATCTGTGAAGTGTCAGCAGTTTTATACTCATTTTTCTCTCCTTCTCCATTTCTTCCTTATCTCTTAGACAGAAGTCTTACAGAGGAAGAGGCCACCAGGGGCCATCTTGGCCAGATGCTTTTATTCATTGTGTCATGTCTTTTCCAGAGTTAACTGTCAAATGCGCTCGTAGTTCAAGCATTCTCAGGTGGTGGGGGGTGACTTCCAGCCCTCTAATTTCTTACCTAAAGCTAAACTCATCAACTCCTTCTTGCCAGAAAAGCCCATAAGACCAGCACCCCTCCCAGGCGTCTTATTTATTATTGCCGTTTGATTGACTTTGGTTGAACTGGGCTGCACATTTATCAGTGGAAGCGTGGTTGAGGACCACTACCACCTCTTGCATAGGTGATAATTCTGCTTTCTTTTATGTAGTGTAAATCCCCATGTAAGGGAACAGTGAAAACTAAAACTGGTGTCATCCAGACCACTAGGAAAGCCTGTGGACTGCTCCCTTAAGCAGTTGGCTTCCTTCAGTCTTTGGGAGAGAGTTGCAACACCCAAACACAAACTGTGGGTTTGTGTCCGTGTTTGCATGGGGTTCGAAGAGCTGGTTGTGTCCTACTTGAGTTGACTACAAGCAAGTATTTGGAATCAATACTCAAGTAACTTCTGGAGTTCAATATTAGGTGCATTTAGTGTGTTTCATGTGTTCAATTCCATAATACGTGGAAGGAATATGTTTGTTTTGCATCTTTTCTGGAAAGAGGCTCGGACCACAGGAAACAAACCCCTTGTTTAGAACAGCCTGGATTGCTGAGGTGACAGGTGTCAGAGGAAGAGAATTCTGGAAAGCTAGATTCATTAAGGATCCTTTCAGCTCAGTTTTGCCCAGGTAACAGTCCTGATTTGAGCTGTCACACTTCTGCATACCCATGAATCTCCCCAACAGGATGTTTCTGATGCCGCAGTGTACGTTCTACTCCATGGCAGAGGAACTTGCCTCTTGTTGAGAGAATGCAGCTGCACAGGCTCTTCTACATAAAGCACATCAGTCCCAATCTGAGTGCATTGATGAGGGGTTTCATGCTGTACTCAATAAAAGCAGTAGCGGGTACTTAGGACAATTCTAATGCTAGGAACGAGAAGCTAATTGGCTTTGAAGAAAATAAGCCATGCACAGTTTGTACCACTCCAGTGATCAGAAACTGGACCATGGATAATTGAGATGGTATGAAACTCCTACTGCCTCATGCTCGCAATTTTTAGATCCATTAATTCCTACAGTATGTTGTGCCTACCTACAGGAGGATGTTACAACAGCTTAGTTCATTATAAACAATTCTGCCCCATTTACTTTAGAATTTTGTGGCTGTTAATCCATAAATGCAAATAGAGTACAAATCTGCAAACAAAGGAGCTTGGAAATAGTGACTCTCTTCTGCAAGTCACTGTTTTGGTGTGACGTTAGAGACTAAAGTGTTACAAAAAGGAGAAGTGTATTTTCATGTAGATACCTCTATTGTTATACTTGATGCTAAATACGAAGAATGCTTTGGAAGGTAGACAATTTGTGGTTGTTTAGGGGTTTTTTTGGTGTTTGATGTGGACTATG
This sequence comes from Pitta sordida, assembly GCA_013390025.1. NCBI lineage: Eukaryota > Metazoa > Chordata > Aves > Passeriformes > Pittidae > Pitta > Pitta sordida. The sequence continues at coordinate 313,743 of WEKX01010884.1, read as the reverse complement.
GGAACACAGAGTAATTGCATTTGATTCTATGCAAATATAAAACAGAGTGAATTCTGTTTCGTAGTAACCATGTTATTCAACACTGTTACTGCTGCTCCTGTTCAGACAGCACATTAAGGTGCTTGTGACAGAAAAATTCAACCTGTTTTTAGACATCACTGTTTTCAATATGGTTCTAATATCAAATGAGGGCAAATTTTTGGAGATTTAGAATTATGTCTTAATCCAAATGGCAAATCTTACAAGCATTTCTCTTCTCACAGCTTTTATTAAATGCATGTATATATTTTTAGACCTTTCCACAGCATTTTGGGATGCTAATTGGTAGCTCACATGCCTTAACAGAAGAAAACAAACTATCACACTCTTAATTTAAGAGAAGATTTAACAGCATATTTTGTACATGAAGCTTTCCTAGATCAAAGGGTTTTTTTCAAACATTTTTGATATATGCTTTGTAAGAACTTTGTAGTCTGGAGATCCAAACTCCACTGAGGAAATTGAAACCTACTGATAGTAGGATGAGATTCTTGGGTTCCTTTTATGGATCCTTTACAAATAAACCTCAGATGCCCAAGAGTAAACCCTCTGAAAACAACTTGCATAGGTTGAAATACTAGTCTAAAGAGAGAATAATTTCTTTTTTAAATGGGAAATTTCTTTTAACAAATCTTTCAGCCAAACTACTAACAGAACAATTATTCAGAAGGGCAATAATTGGTTCTGATGCTAATATTAAAAGAGGAAATCTTTCTGGTGTATTGAAGTCCTATTTTCACTAGGTATTTGATTTGATTTCAGAGTCTTTTTCACTACCATGAGTCTAGATAAGAAATTGCTGGTTGGAAATGGGACCCTGTGTAAATAACAATTTCTGTGAATGGAGTCACCATATTTTTTTTTGTCTGTGTCTGCAAGAAGCTGATTCAGTCTAATGGAGAGAGAGAGAAGCAGCATTATTCATAGCAATATGTAAAGTACCCTCTTGGGCTCACCATACATTTTATCTTTCATTATCAATTTGACACTCCTGCATGGGTAGATTCATTCTCTGGCAGAGAATACCACAGGCTATATTTCTGTACTTTTTCTCCCTCCATCCAGGCATTCTCTCACTGCCTTGGTAAATCATCATGTTAAATCATTAATAGTGAAGAAAGGCATGCTACGTAAGCAATTATATACTGATTAATGCCTAAGTTAAATCCCTCTCTTCGAAGATATTGCTGACCTGCTGAGTATCTCCATCATATTCATTTTCTTTGTTCTTTGGTAGAAGCTGATGTCTTAGCAGTCCAAGCACAAAGACAGGAGTGTTCTTGGATTCAAACCCTCACGCACAGCATTAAATATGAACAGCTGACATTCTCTCTCAAAAGTAACATGGGGGGACACAAGTGGTGACAATCTTCAGTAAAGCCTTATCTAGCTGGTAAAATTCTGTGCATGCCCTCAAAACTCTTATCCTTGTTAACAACATGGCTGTTCCAGTGGCACTAGCAGTGAGAGGAGCTCTTAGAGATGGGCCATTAGTGCTGGCAGTGCTACATCAATTCAGCCTGCTGTAAGTGTAGATGACACGGTGCTTAAAATGTGGCAACTGTAAGTGCTTTCCTCCAGTGGAGCTCCCAGCATTGCTGCTAACAGGAGAGGCAAACAAGCATTGGCTCATGTAGGAATGGTTTGAATCACTTCATTATCCAGGTGTTAAACTCTGGACGATGGCAGACAGGGAAAATCCTGACTGGTGAAGCAGGAAGGGATTAAGGGAAAGGTAATCTGTTTTGGTGTATTCCTAGTGATGAAAAATAATGTAGAAAATGCAGAATCTGTTGGAATTCCCTGAAATGTTTGTGCTGCTCAATTTTTTATATATACGAATTTGTGTAAATATATTTACACAGAAGTGTAAGTTTGTTATCAGCTCCTTGGTAAGCAGGTGTTGTTTTCTTTTTACATTGAGAGGCACAATATTGACAAATAGCATTCACACACTTAGTAGATAAGAAGAAAAAGGAAATATGTACCGATATTGCCTATCTGTTGACAGAAATAAATATTTATAGGTCGTTTGCATAGATAGACATTGTCTGTTTTTAAATCAGAAATAGATTTTGGAATATAACTGATGAGTTCTATATTCTCTACCCCAAAAACTAAGAATCTAAGACCAATATCTTTTTTTTTTTCCTTTCTTTCCCTCACTTGTGCTTTCTGTTCCTTAGCATTGGTATTGTGCTCTCCACTAGAGCAAAGCCTGGATCAGAGAGCAGTAGTTCACTACAGCTATGCTGTGGCCAGGACAAAAAAGTTGGGAATAAGCTAAAGGGGATTTTCTCTAATATCAGGCTCCACTTCTACCATCCTTTCAGAGGGCATTGCAGAGTAGCAACATGAGAAAGATGGCTTTGCAAGTTGCTTATTCAAAGCTTAATCCTCTCCTACCAAGGTCCAGACCTCTCTCTCTGGTGAGCAGGTATCAATCTTTTTGATTGCTGAGAACTGTGTCTGCCTTCCAACTGGGGACAGCGACCTCCCCAGATGTGCAGCAGAAGTGAAGATGTACTTTTTAGCATTCCAGGGATGTGCATTTTGCCAGACCCACCGAGCTGAGAAGCTGTCACTTCAGAATTGTTACTCAAGCTGTCTTTTATGCTACTAGTGCTAAAATATTCATTGTATACTAACTTCTGATTATAGGAATGTCTTGTGCCAGGTTCTGTTAGAGCCAACGGACCACACTGGTTTGCAGTGGAAGTCAAGTGTCTCTTCAGTGTATTTGGATGCTTTTTTGAATACAGGTTATATAACTGTGTTGTATATAATTTTATTAGGACAAGTAATAGGCCTACTAAGATTTACTTTAGTGGTGCTTAATTTTTTTTGTCAGACTTACAAATTGGGCAGTCCATTCCTCAAATTGTCCATCAACATCCATAATAAGCAATATTAATATGGTATTGCATTGAATCTGTTCCTGGATGTTATTATAGTAAACTCTGAGGAAGAGGATTGAAGCTTAGGGGAATCAAAACTTGGTAGGTTTGTCAGAAAGCAGAAAAGCAGGGATCACAGAATCACACAGAATCACAGAATATTATGAGTTGGAAGGGACCCACAAGGATCATCTAGTCCAACTCACCATCTAACACCCATACAGAGACCGAGAGCACATCCCAGAGCGTAACACCAACCTAGATCCCTCACAGTCTAGCAGGCCACTCCGAGCCGGAAGGGGCCCAGGGACATCCAGCCCTACACCCCCCAGCTAGATGTAGTTTATTTCATTAAATACTGCAGAGAAGTGAGTTTTAAGCTGCCCATCATCATGCATGAAGCTTTCTGACCATTCTGGAAACACTGTGGACTGTTTCACAAACTCTCTTGTTTTCCTGGATGGATAGTGTTTACAAGCACACATATATTTCCCTGCTAACACCCCTAAAATATCTTCTGGGCTGAGATACAATTTATATTATCAAAGCTGCAGGAGAATCCACTAAATCTAGAGAAATGAAAAGCAAGTTAGTTTTTATTTAGAGATGCAGTGCAGAGGAAAAATAAAACTTAGATTGCCAATTGCTGATAGACATTGCAGTTAATCGTGTGCAGTCAGAACAAGAACAGCAGATATGTTATTTGGTAAGAAAGTAAACAATTATAAATTATGAAGCACAGGGTATTAGACAATGAAAATGACTCTGTGTGTGATGCAGCTGTAGAACATGGCAAAGGTTTCTGAGGCACCCTTAGTTTCTCTCAGTGTCCTGAAAATTTAACTTTGTTACTGCTAGTGTTTTATTACTTGTGCCCAATAATGTTTTTGATAGGCAGAATGTTTCCCAGATCTCCAAGGAGTGGTCCAGGCTTCACAGTCTAAAATAGATGAGGAAAATATTCAGGGAACATTAACTTCAAGCAGGGCTTTCTGCTCTGATTGACAGAATTCATTACAAAAGGTGTGTTAGAGTTTTCGTGCTCTTGCAATGGCTCAGCTGGACTTCAAGCCTCACTTCTCTGAGTGTGATGCAGCTCTGATCCTCCTCTACCCTCTATTTATAATTTTTTTTCTTGGTCTTTATGTGGCAACAGAGAAAACTTAATTTGGGTTTGTGTCTCTAACCTTGCTAGTACAAATTCCCTCTTAAATCTCATTCAAAATACAACCTGATCTGAGGAAGTCTTTATTTCATCTGCCCTCACTCTGCCTTTGCCTGTTAAGGTTGGAGACTCTCCAGAGCCCAGGGAGGTGCCCTGGTTCTCACTGCCCCAGCTTAAAGATTTATGCACCACAGGAGTTTTAGCCATGGCTACTTAGGAATCATCAGGATTTTTCACATCCTGTGAGAGCTGTCCCAATTCAAGAGCATGATGAAATCAATCACTAGAAGAGGCAACTCTCTCAGCCATGGCAAAGTGTGTACTGGAAAATGTGGTGTTTGGGGAGGTCTCCCAAGAAAGGAATTTTCTTACCTAATAAAGTGCATCCAGAAGTATTTCTGGAGCGTTGCCTGGGAGCCTGAAGTTGTTCTTAATTTATTTAAAAGCTTTATTTAAAAAGGGAAGCAACAGGAAACCTTCCCAGGCATTTCCACATGCAAAGATTCCTGATATTTGAGTGAGAGTATTTCAAAGAGGTTTGAGGCTGAATAAATCTTCTCAAATGCTTGTGACCCACTTGCAACTCAGTCCTTCCTAAATGGGAGTTATTCTGTTAGGTATTTATCCATCAGCTGCTCATACTAGTCAGCTGTTATTCTGTTAGGTATTTATCCATCAGCTGCTCATACCAGTCAGCTCTAAGGTGATGTTTGTAACAGGAAGCTCACACAAACTTATGTTAATTTGGAGGTCAGGCTAGAAAGGTGTAAAGGTCCTTATTGGCCTTAAAAATCTATGAATCGATAGCAAATGTTAGGAAAAGGTCACTGGGCACACATAAAAGGGTAACTATCAGATCATCTAGCAGAACTACAAACACTTTTTTATTATGAGGTTAAAATAAATCCTGCATTTGGTTGCTCAGTCGCTTTTGTTCCTCTTGCACAGTTCCATGCAGTTGCTTTCTCCCTGTAGGCTGCTCCTGAAAAATTAGCAGCTACTCCAGAACACCTTATGGAGCTTCCTCTGAGTCTATCCCAAACATTTCCCAAAGTATTGTGCAACAAGCAGGAGAGCAGCTCTCTGGTCTGAGTGCCTTATGATTTATGAATAACCACAGTTTCCATTAAGCTGCAGAAAGGGGATAGTGTGTTTCACCCTGTGCTGAGAACCCCATTTGTTTCCTTTCCTGTCAGCAGTTTGCATAAGTGAATGATTTTATTTCATGTGAGAGAGAAGGCATATACACAAGTTATCCCAGCAGTGGAAGATTTGTCAAATAAAGCTTTTAATAATGGTGTTATTTGACAGTTTTATAGTGCTTCAACTTTCGAGCAGTTTGAAGGTGGTAGGTTTTCAATAAAAATTAAGTCCTTATCTAGAAGAAATTCGGTCCCTGTTGTTTTAAAAGAACTAGTCTTGGCTGCATTGGAGCACCTTAATCTACTATTGAAAGTAAATCTCAATCCTTTTCTCTATTAATATATCTTGCAATCCATCATCAGTAGGTGTTCTGTGTATTTTTTTGCCCTAGTATATCAAGGTGGCCTGATAAACCACCTTCCTAACCAAACTTGTTGGGTGATCATTATGTTTCTCACAAGAATAAATTATCCAGTGTAGTTCTCTGAGGCTTACTTAAATAGTCCTGCAGTGTTTCCAGTCACTCTTACTTATTTCTTTAATTTGTTTAAGGGGTCCAGTAAGTTATTCAGGTGAGGAGAAAAGGAACAGGGAAGTTGCTGGTTTTCACAAGGTCAGAGTTAATCCTATCTGTGTTCATAAATCATTGTACATCATGGGATAATCACACACAGACTGAGAATGTGTTAATAAAGAACCAGTTCTGCATTGAAAGTTCACTTGCTTGAAGGAGGGACTTTCAAAAGCGTCTAAAACTGCCTGAAATGCCCTACCAGTTAAATAAACATAAATGTAAAGATGATACTGTTTATAAATTTAGTTATAAAAGTTGGTTGATGTTCACAATTCTGAGAAGAAATTAGATTTTAGTATGAGCCTTTTACCAAAACAATTTCTAAGAAACAGTGAGCTCTGTAACCTTGATAAGTGTTTGATTTGGATGATTAGAATAATAAAAAATAGTATGAGTAGAAGCAGCATATCCTAGATTTAAATTATCTGCTTGAGTTCACATACAGAGATGTTGTGAGAGCTAAGATCTGATGTGAAGAGATCCTGCCTCTAAATTTTCTTACATGCTAACTCCACAGTGGTTATATCGGCACAAACTAGCTCCACTGAGCACAGAACCCTTTTTTATGCTTAGGAATTCAGTTTATGTATTGTTATACTAGCTGATATTTGCAGGTGCTCAGCTGGTGCATACCTTGTAAAATTCATTCCCATCCTCTGTCTGCATATTAAACAAAATGCCCTGCAACCCAGAGATTTCAGCTAAGTTTCAGGAATTGTTAGAGGCAAGTCTTTCTACTTGATATTCTCGTTAACAGTGTTTTTAAAACAAAACACACATATGGCACATTTTTAATGCCACAGGTTTTGTTCCAGAGCTCTTCCAAGATAGGTCAACAAACAGAATGAGAGAAGACAAGAGCTGGAGGGAGGAAGGACAAAAGAGCAGCAGGAACTTTGTTAGCTGAGGTGCTGGAGCTCTTTTTACAAGCTGATGTCATCCTTAAATGTGCTTAGAGATATTTTTATTTTCCTCTTTTCATTAGAACCTGCTGAAAATCTCTTGAAAGAGATTGTGCTGTTCAAAGACCTTGAAATCTTACAATCTACTCTAGAAAGCATTAGTGTTTAGGTGTGATCAGTCCTACCCCGCCACCTCCTCTTCCACCACTTTGTTGGAGTGTGCCAGTGTGGCCTGGGAAGCATCCATGGAAAGCAACCTCTGTTTAATTCCAGGGGAACCCCCTCACTGTTACCTGATGACTTTGACTAGCGAGGGTCAGATGGTGTCAGTGTTCCACAGCCCCTTCCTGTTGTCAAGGCTTGGAGGAGAAAGGGATGGAGACTGGTTTTTATTTACAGACAGCTTGAGCCGTGCCACCAGAGAAATTAGAGGAGTCTTTCCACTGACTTTGTGAAAGTTGGACAGTGTGTGTTGGGCTTGTGCTGTATGTAATGTTTTTTATTTTATACACAGTCGGCTCAGAGTCTCCCTCATATCTTTCTCCCACAGTGCTCAACTCCTCTCTCTCATCACAGAAAAGTCTGACAGGAACTTTCCTCTCTTATCTGTCTCTTTCTCTGTGCTGTCCTCCCCCTCCTTCTCATTCTTTACCTCCCTCTGTCTCTCTCATTCTCTCCCCTGCTGCTCTCAGATGGCTGGCTTTGCTCAAGGTCTGCAGGCTGGCATAGAGCATGCCTGGAACAATATGTTCCTATTAAATTTACCCTGTCTCATTGCTTCCTGAAATTAAATTGAGTCTTACTCTCAAGTTTGTTTGTTGAAATCGCATAATAAAAATCCCTGAATGCAATCACACTTAATCAGAAAGCTTTCCAGCATTTATAATGATAAAACACTAGTTTAAAAAGGCTTGTTTTAGTGTTTTGCAGAAAAGAATAAGCAAGTTTCTTATTTAAAACTGAAATTAATTTCTAAATATCCCTCCAACGTGTGAGTTCCCTCCATGGGTTTATGACCACTCCAATATAACAAGGTAGAGAGAAACACAACTGTGGTATTTTTAGTCTCATTCCTGAGCTTTATTTTTTAGCTCATTAAAATTCAGAGTGACATTAATTCCCTGTATATATTTTATCCATGTTAGTATGTTCTGTATTTATTCCAGCATTTGCACTATACTCATTGATGAGTGTTAGGTTTGAATAAGTCAGAGGTTCTGTTCACAGTTCACAGTGATGCTGCTCAGGGTTGGACCTTTACTTCTGATAAACACAGGTCACAGATTGTGGGGTGCTGAGCCACAACAGTTGTGTCAGTGGAAAAAAGGAGTTCTCAGTCCTTATGAAATGCTAACAATTTGCACATTTCAGGATCACATTTGTGACGGCTGAGCAAGAAGTTTTTCACTGCTTTTGGAGATAAGTATATAGCTATGCATTGCATAGCTCAAATTGCTGTGGTGTTAAAAAGCCACAGGAATATTTTATTGTTTCAGAAGCATTCTTCTTTGATTTGACTATGATTTGAAACAAACCCACGGCAGTATCACCATGACAATATATAATAGGATATATTTCAGAGGGAAAATAAGACAAGTAACAATTACAGATTGATCACCCTGGAAGGTCCTGCAGATTTGGGCCACTCGTTCGCAATTCCAACATCTCCGAAAGTAGAACACTGCCACAGGAATATGCAAAACTCCAGAGCCATGCTGTGCCTCTCTCTTATGTACTCTGCACTTGTTTTATATGCTGAAGACATCTTGACATCAATGGGGTGTTTTCAGAGCAGAGTATGTTTGAAGTCTGTAACAGAAATCCATTGTAGAGAGAAGAGGAAGATGTGAATGTTGGCAATAGTTTGACAGATCTTTTTCCAGTAGTACTTGGGAAGATCCAGTGCTCATCTTTTTTATTACAAATGATGGTCTTCATCAAAGTAGATTGATGAGTCTCTAGCCAATTATGATTTTTTCAGTAGTTTGCCTGGAATGTGCATTCATTCCCTTATCAGATAGAGCGAGGATCACAATGCAAAGGTCTCTTGCGCCTGGGATGTGACGTACTGTGCACACGCACGCCTGAAATAGAGACAGATCTGTCCTGGTAATATCATAAACAACTTAGCTGGCAGTGGGTAAAGGATAAGAATCTACCAGATGATCCAGAACTCATTGGCGCAACTTTGGTAGTTCCTTACAGGGTATTTCACTAGTAAGAAGTCAAGAAGGGAAAGGAAAATTGAGACTGGCTTCTATTTGCAGGCTGACAGAGCAACTCTAGAGGGTTACCCTGACAGAGGTAAGTGTGCAGGGAGTGACCTGAAGAGGCACGAGGCTATAGTAGCTGTTGACATTTTGTCTGAGAAGCGAAGTGAGATCATGGAGGAGAAGAGAGATGAAACTTGGAGCACAGAACAGGAAGTGGCAGCCGAGGAAAGGCAAGCATTGATATCTAGAAATGCTCGGCAAGTACCTACTGCTCATTTTAGCTGCCAAATTTTTCTTATTACAGTGGAAAGACTTGGCAGCAATTGGCTGCTGCTTCACAAATATCTAGACAACTTCTTTTCTTAACTGCTAGAAAATATTTCCTTAATAAAAGCACCAAAGTAACTTGCAGTAACTAGGCAGCTTGAGAGCTTTTATAGTTTGTCCCTATTTCAAGGGAAGATGGTAGCTAGCCCAAGGTTATCTACTTGCACAAAGCTCAGCTATCAATAGGAATGAAGGTAGAAATGTAGGCCCAGTCACTGCTACACAGTTTGAGAATAAGCTGAACAAACCTTTTCCTGGAGACATCAAAGGATGTAAACACAAATGCTGTTGCAGTGGACAGGCTAATGGTGTGCTAGGGATTTTTATTGCCTTGGGTTATAAGACCTTGGGGGACCTCATGGTCTTTCCTTGGACCTGAAATAGTTCCACAGCTCAGTGTTACCCAGTAGATATAGAATGGCAAAAGATTGCTTCTCCATCACCTTAAAGATAAATCTTGAGACCTTGGCAACCTTTGGGAGAAAATATAATTGTCTTCCTAATTAAAATTGATTTTTTCAGTGAATGTGCCCTTCTATTGCCATCCCAGCTGTATAACTGACTGTATCTCCCTTATTACAGCAGATATTTATGGTCACCAGTAGACAGCACACTCAGCACAGTGCATAGTGTGTCTGATACCAGCTCTGGCAACAGATCACAGACTAGTTAATCCTTTTGGAATATACATATCTCCCTAAGCAAGTAGTGGTAAGAATAGCTGAGTGATGTGGTTTACCTTGTTTATTGGACTGTACCTTTGGATATTTCAGGTGACATGCTAAGTAAAGCTACTGACCAGGGGACTGGGTTCCTTAATCCTATTGCCCAAAGGATTAGGTATCTCCTTCCTCCAAATGTCTTCAAAACCCCTGGAATTAGTATCTTGACTATGAATACCAGTCTCTACCACAAACTTTTGCTGAGCTATGGTGTTACTATCCCTCATGGCTTTTGCCGCTTTCTTAGCTCTTTCAGGTTATAACTTTATTTTCCCAACAATCTGCCTTATTCCAAGGTTCTAAAGAGGGTTGTAGAGGTGAAAGTGATGTTGAGGTTTGGCCTTCAGCATTTTTTATGCTGTAGTAGGGGTAACGTGTACCTGTTTTTTCATCTTCCTGTACTTTAAAGGACAGTGAGAGAGGCTCTTGCGTGTATTTTTGAGGCTGGAACTTTTATAGGAGGAAACAGGGAGAAGAAAATCTGTGAACTAAAGAGAAGTCCTTTGGATGCACTGAAGTATAATAAACATGATATGTAGTTCAAAAGGCATTTCAGAGTGATGCCTCAAAGTGCACTGCAAGTTTAAAGGTAACAGAAAATGCAGTATGGTAGGGGAAAAAAATTAAGAAAAAAAATGCTAGCAGAAGTTTCATTGAGTAGAACTAAAAGAGTCAGGCACCCTAAAGAGTTCTGCTGTCAATGGACTTCTTTCCCTACTTTTCATGTGAAGCACATCCTCTGACAGGTTGCAAATGTAAGAACCTTCAGACATGAGTCATCAGCAAGGACAGATCCTCTCGTTCTCAACACTAAAAATAAAGATCTCACTTACTGAGCCTAAGGAGCAATTCTCTATCTAGTAACTTAGCATCTGCCAGCAGAGCAATACAGAGGGAACAAGCTGAACCACTGATTTATTCAAGCTGGAGGCCTTGAACTTGACATGACAAAACCGAGTGCAGTAAATGGGTTCAAATAAATGCTGGCATTACAGAAGACACCGTGTTTTATGACATATAAGATACAGGTCCAGGGGCTCTGAGGGTTGGTACCTTGGGCTACTAGTCCTGAAAATGAGGAGCTCTATCACCAGCATTCATATTGTTGAAAACTGAGCACAAGAGGGGATGCTGTGGATCACAAGCTAGTAGAAAAAGCTGCCTTTCCCTTATCCCTCGTGGTATGAATGTTCCTTTTTCTAGCATGACAGTAATTATTTAACTACCCTTCCAGGAAGTAGATTTGAAATCTTCTTTTCAACTTGTGGTGAAAGCTATATCAATACTCTCTGATGTAGGGCAGTGGAGGTGAGGGAGAAATAACTCAGTAGCTTGGCTTAAACCTAACAGAACATATTAGTCATTAAATATTTAAACCATCAATATCACACATTGATGTGCAAAATGTTTAATTATGTATCATTTCAGTTATTATTCATGTTAGATCTTAGACCTTAAGATGTACATACATTTAAAAAATAGCTCAGGAGATGTATCAGGAGTGTAGAGCAGCATGAAAAGTCTGAAGGCTGGCTGTACACTATTGCCTTGAAAGCATGTGTCAGAATTCCTTTTTTTTCCCCCTAAATTACCAAACCCTTTTTGAGGGCTCAGTGCAGACAACGTTTCTGCCTATAGTAAATGTCCCTGGTAAAACAGGACCATTTCAAAGGAAAAACTTCCAGTTTTAAGCTTAATGCCTCTTCTATTCTATTTAGGTCCATATGCTTCTTCTGCCACTGTATCTTAAGTGTGTGTAACTAAATATCTTCCAGGATTGCATTAAGCAGCACCACTACCATCTGTCACAAACGGTTTGTTCTCTCTTCCCAACAGCAAAATTGTATGTACAGTGTCATGCTTCACATGCACATATCTGCCAAGGACGTGCTGGAGATGGCAGAAGTGGATTGTTTAGCGCTTGTGCTAGAGAAGGGTGAGGGATGTGTTCACTGGCCCTTTGCTCAACTCCTGCTAATTCGAGGCGGGGCAGTGAGGTCCAAGGGCACCTGAACACACCCACAGCGCTGGATCCTGGGGAACTTTCCTCTCTGTCTGCAGGATTGCTCATGTGAAAAATAATCATAATGAGGGAACAGGCTATTTGGATTCTGGGCTTGAATTCTTGTGTTGCTATAATTTTATCTCAATAATTTCAGAAATGCTGCTGTGAAAAGCACTATACCTGTTTGTTTCTGTAGCTACCTGTGGTGCAGCTGCTTGCCACTAAAAATTTGCATTGCCAAACCTTCTGCTGGCAGTTTATAAGCCAAATGAAGGGGACAGATGAGCGGCAACAGTGAGGAGAGCTCTGAAATTTTTCTTTAGTAGTCTTTAAAATACTGGAATAAAAAATATCAGACATGTTTACTCTTTAGCACTTGTAATAAACAGTGAAAGGTGTAAAACAGCCAACTTTCAGACTGTTGGGCTTGAGGTTAGAATTTGTTTACACGGACAGAATCCACTCCTGCTGTATTAGCAGCTTTATTGTCATTCATATGCAACAGTAGTGTCATGCAGTAACTACTGAAGGGAACACTAATGAAGGTGTCCTTTTTTCACAGGGATTAACACATTACTTCATCCTCATCTTCAAAAGCTTCAGAAAGACTGCATTGTTGCTGCCCATATCCAATTTCAGCATTCAATTAGTAATTTGCTTTCTCTTACAATCCAAGTGCTACTGGAATTAACCTGAGCTAATTATCACTGGTGGACTGATCTTTCTGTGAAGCCTAGAAAGCAAGGCTGTCATATTTCACCTGAGACTTGCATACACATTTGCTTTGTGATTAGATTGCTCAGTTTTGGAAGTCTATTTTAAGGTTTCAACAGGCTTAACTTTCACACAAGTTTCATGGATTCCAAGCTGTGTAAAATAAATGTATTCAGTAGGAGACCTAAACTGTGGGTTATGGATGCTTGTTGGGAGTGGTTTTGAGATTTGGAGCCTGGGTTGAGAACTATTAGTCTGTTATTGTTATTTTTTTTAGTTTAAGATGTCTCTCAGTGTCTGTGCAGTGCAACCTCTGCTAGTGCTGTATACATCGGGCAGTGTAATCTGCAAGTTTTACTTTCCCCTCTGTAGATGTAGAACTGTGTTATTATGGACTCCTACCTCTCTGCTGTCTCTCAGGCTGCCTCCAGAATCCTTCAGCTTCTGTAGAGACTTCAGGGGGAAATTTAAACCACTAGTGGTACAAATACGCCATTTTCTAGTAAAATGACACTTTCTTATTTGCCTGAGAAAGACCTTCACCTTCTGAAATCTATCCAGAATGGCTGCACTACATACCAGTTGCCACATGCTTTTCTGAATACTGTTGTGGTTCCAAAAGATTATTTATTGAACAGTTGAGCTTGTGAAATCTTCCCAAAAGCTGCAACACAAAGCTGTCACAAGCATGATTCTATTGAAAATTCTTCATAGATCTGGGATCCTCCAGGAACAAACAAGGGCATTGGGGTCCCACCACGTGTGTAAGAGCACTTACCAGAAGTAAGACAACACAAACGCTCTACACAGAAACATTTGCCATTGCCTTACAGAAGGTTTCATCTACTGCAGTGAAGCACAAGTATAAAATGGTTTTGCCCTGTCTACTCGAAGGCAGATAGTGCACTGAGGAGAAGGAACAGGAGGAAATGGCCTGAGAGCTTGACTTGTGAGTTGATGTGTGTTTGGCATATGGTGGACATGCTCAACAAGCAGCAAAAGCAGGACATGTTGGTAATGCCTGTGCAGGTGTTGTAACTCTTCTGCTTAGTTCAGGTGCCTCAGAGACAGCTGGAGGTTACTTATTCTAAGCTTAGTTTTGTTTTTTTCTTTTAAAGAGATGATGTTGACCATGGTACACAACACGGGTAATTTCAAACTGAAGCCATTTTTGTACTTAACTTTGTGCTTTTTTAGTCTTATCACTGTCTTGGTAGTGATCAGAAACAAGTGTGTAACACTCCATCCCAAAGAGAAATGAAATAGCACCATGCTAGACATGGGGTACACAAGTGTTTTCTAGTACTTTGAATTGGAACTGTTCTGGTTTACTTCACTTGGAGCAAGATTTCACATAATAAAAGAGCTGTAGAATTTATTTTATTTTTTTTAATCAGACCTGGAGGCTTTGACTAATTCTGAGATCTGTTTACTTTACACAAAGCTCCAGCTGGAATGCAGGGGACGGAAGATACAAACTGTGCCAGCCTGGGGCATGTGGTGTATCTTATTTCTTTTTGTGTGCCAACAAAGGATGTGTTGGGGACTTAAAACTACAACGTACTGACGTTCAAAACAAGAACATAGAAGGTGGAGCACAGCAGGTCTGTTAGGATCTCTACATAGAACGGGTGAAAGGACCAGGATAGGTACACCTCTGGGTCTATCAGTTAAATCCCAATACTAAACAAACCTGTAAGGCTCTGTATAGCCTTTTCCTCTTGGCAACAATCCAGCTGCATGACCCTCAGAGTGGTGCCAGATGTGATGTGTATGGCAGAAAGTCAATGCAGCAGCTCCTCACAGTCGATGAGATTGGAGCATGAGGTGTTCCCAGGCCTATTAGTCATCATAGGGACACTCCAGGGACTAGGAGTTTTCACCCCTAATACAAGGTCTCAGTTGTATTCAGTAAGGTTCCACCCACAGGGATGATGGGACCAATAAGGAAGGAGTTTGTCAATATGTAGCTTTAAGCTTGCTCAGCTAAGGAAAAAAATGTATTCTTAAGTATAATATTCCTTTTTCGTTTGTGAAACCAGTTTCTTTAACAGGAAAAGTCTGGGATGTGATATGCAACTGTTAAGGCAGTGGGGAGGAGCATGTTTGTCCCCAGCACCTCACAATGATCCAAGTTGCATTTTAAGTGGACAGCTTTGGAGTCAGGATGGTGTAGTCAGGGCACAAAATTCAGCTGGGATGCAGCAGACCATCTGCCAGAAGTAAAACTAGGGGGGTGAGTGGCAAAGAGCCTCAAAGCTCGTGGGAGGGGTGGGAGTGTTGCTGGTTTGCTGGAGATGGGAGCTCTGGCAAGCGGCAAACACCGCAGTGGCTCCTGCCAAAAGGAGGAGAGCAGGCAACAGAAGGGCAGCGAGTTGGATGGCTCGGAGAATGACATTCTTTTGTGTCAGAAGTGGTCAGTATTTTACCAGCTGAGTTCCATAAATTGGCCCTGGGCTGTCAATGCTAGTGCCAGCTGTTAACTTCGTAGCAGCCATAATCTCAGCAGGGACAAATAGGGAAAGATGTATTGACAAATGGCACTGAGCATAATAAACTGCTCATCTTTATGAATGCTGGGTTCCAAATGATCAAAACAGATGTACAGTTTCCAGATCTTAGCTGCACTGTCAGAATATTCCTGGTTTCCTCTTGCATAGTCATCCATAATGAAAAGAAAACAAGCAGATTTGCCTTTCTCTTGGGTTTTTCTTTATTGCTCACTCAACATTAATTACAGAATATTGTTGGAATAGCAGACTGGAAGGCCCTGGCACCCTGAACAGAGCATGTCACTTACTCCTGTCTCTTCTGTAAGTAGCATATAGCTAAAATTATCATCAGTACCAGCATAGCATCAACATGGTCATGTGGGGAGGCATCATCTTTGTTTACCCCTTTGTAAATTTAAGTTATCCCAGGAAAAACTTGTCCTGTTGTAAAAAGAGTGAAGGCTGCCATTTCCCTATTGAAGCCGTAAAAAAGAAGGTAGGGAGCCAAAGTGGAAAAAAATGTTTCATTCAGATCAGTTAGCACAATGATTTCTTATATTTTTATGTCAAGGGAATTGTAGAGGGCAAAAAAGAAGACGCAGTGGAAATATATGCCTTTAAAAATATTTGGACACAAAAATTCTCTCCTGATTTATATGTGATTTGCAGGTTCATCAAAATGACTTTTATACTTAGTGTTGCCTGAAGTGTTTGGGGTCATTAGGGACTTTCCAGCTTATCAGATAAATCCTATGTATCCTGCCTTGCTGTTTGACTATAGCATTTTTTAAAAGACTTGTCAAGTCAATGGGTTACCACATCCCTAAGGCAGTGCATTTAATAGTTATAAAGTGCTGTCCTTTGCTAAGTGAAATACCGAGTGCCGGGAAAAGTATACAATTCTTGAGCCATAAGCGAAAAAGATGAGTTCTAATATATTTCCCATGTACAATAGGCATAAGAAATTCAGCATACTGTCCCTTTTCACTCTGCCCAGAATGATAAGCATATTGCTTATTAAATATTAATATTATCAAGCTGATGCAGTAGGTTACAAGCAGAAGTGACTCAAAAATTAGAATATCTTGAATCTTAGAGTTTTCAGTTAATTAAAACCTACCCTCATACAAACAGGATGACTAACACAATTTCCTGGTGGACTTAAGTCAAATTGCAAGGGAATTCAGCCTGTCTGGCTCTAGGCTCCCAGAAAAGACTGAGATTATGGACAAGGACTTAATGCATCCTGTGCTGCCTGGGGCAACCCCCAGCAAGCCACAAGCTGACTGCCATGGAACTTGGCTTTTTTAAAGCCTTAATACCCCTGGACAGCAACTTGCACAATTCTTACCAACTTGCCTTCTACCTGCCATTAGATAGTAGTGATGGATCTTAAAAATCTCTGGATTCCTGTCTTTAGATGACTAATATTTAGTGACTGGCCTCAGTAATGCTGATAAGAAATTCTCTCCATTTAGTATCCCAGAACCAGGGGCAAAGGAGCAGAGAATCAGGAATTAAGTTCACAAAGGGCACCGTGTTTTTTAACTTCTCTCTTCCTTGTATCCTCTGATTGTTAACGTTAAAGGCATTTTAATACTTGAAATAATTTAAAATATGTTAAATTAGAAATAGCAATTACACTGATCTTTTCTGGATATCTGGCTCAGTCAAAGAAGTAAAATCATTAAAACTCTCTCCTGCAGCCTGTTGAGAGAAATAATATTTAGTGGGTGTTGAATTTCATATGATTCAGCTCGGTCTTGAAAATTGGCAAACCTTTTATGCTCAATTAGATTTAAAATGTGCTTTCAATACCTCATTCTTCATAGACCTGACTTTTAATGGAACTCAGGAATGAAGCAAACGCTGACCTCCTCACTCAGGGATATCTATACGTAGTCCTTAATGTAGCAGAAGCCTCAGACAGAACCCCATCTTTGTGGGTTCAGCTGAGCAGTTGAGAAGAATTATTTTTCAGTCCAAAATACCAGAAATAGCATTAAAGAAGAGTAACAACTTCCATATTGTTCAAGCCAAGCGTGCATGAAGTAACATGGAAATGCCATCAGGCTTTAATGCATTCTCTTAGTAGCGATCTAAGCAAGATAAAATTAACCATAGCAAGGATTATGTTAAGGCAGTGCATGGAATTAATATTACTTGCATTTTTGATATCCTGCCAAGCCAGAGTATCATGCTGAGAGGTACAGTGAGGTTTTGGCTCTACATGGTTTCTTTTCCTCTCTTTTCCTTCATATTTATTCTAAATGTAAATATCAGATCTGTGACTTCCTCTGCTGAATTATTCTATTTTTCTTTTAAGAATGTGTGGTTAAAACTTCAGTTTGTATCTATTTTTTGTCTTTGGGACATGATACTTCCTTTTGACCTCCTACCTCCTTTATTTAAGTTTGCCTAAATCAAAGTCATCGCACTGTCAATTAATTTAAACTTTGTTAACAAGAAAAATGGAGAGAGAGAAGGTATTCAATGGGTTTTGGGTAGGTTAGGAGATTTGACAGTGTGGAAATTGATTTTTGAATGTATTGTTCTGACTTTTTAATGCTACTTAAGCTTCTTCAGAGGTTCTAAATATACAGAGATTATAAAACTGGCACATCAGGACCAAAAGTAGAAATTACTTAACTCTTAAATAAAGTTACTCTCATAAGGTGTCCAGCAAATAATAACACAGTACATTTTTATTTTTATTCAGCCAAGTAATAAACCACATACAAAGAAACCCCAAAATATTCCGCGCTATAATGAGTTTTCACTATTGATTTTAGAGAAACAGAGTTTGGTCAACATGTGATTTGTTTCAAGTTTTCACCCCTAAAACACAGTAAAGTTTAATTCATGGAGAAATGCAATCCAAAGTTTTTTAGGATAGTCAAATACCTTCTAGGCATCTGGCTCTTTCCCTATATTTCATTTTTATTTAATGAAACCTGCTCACAAACATTCACTTGACTGTTTCAGAATTCTGCTTGCCTGAATTTAATATCTGAAATTACACAGGAATGGGAATCATTATATAGTTATTGCAGTGGCTTTCTGCATGTACAGGGTAACCTTCATCTTTTTTGATATCTTGTTTAGCCTTGTTGTGAGAAGCCTGCATTTCCTCAGTGTACATTCTATATAATGATAGAGTTTTTGCTGCTATTGAGTTGTGAGTTCTTATACAGTATTTAGTAATCGGGGAAATACTGATGCTGTTGGAAAAGTTAGAAAATACAAGGGAGGGAAGAACTCAAGATTTATTTTCTTACCATCTATGGTCAACTAAAAGCTTTTTTTCAAGAGGGCACACAGGCATTGCATACAAGGAAAAAGGATACTGGAAAAATACAATTGAATTTTTAACTTCCATTCTTTGGTTCTGTTATTTTTCCCAAATCAGACACACTGTGAATTTCAAATGCCGTGCTTGATCTATGGAGCCAGTTCTTTTCCAGTGGTCCACGACCTCCAGCCGTACTGTGACTGAAAACAGTTTCCCGTGGAATTCTGCTTTGGGGCTGAATTGTGGTTTGGGGTGAGCTCTGCCTGAAGATGCAGATCTTTCTGGAGCTGATGAAGTGTAGACATACTCTGGTGCTGGGCCTCCATCCTATACTCAGATTTCTGTCCATGAAACATTAAGATCTCTCTCAAATGTGTTTGAAATCAGTCAGTGTCTCCAAAATTCCTAAAGACAGAAGCATAAAGACTGTGTGAAGGTGTGTGTCTCTCCTTTGGGAAACAAAGCAATAATATTCCGTATGACAGACACTGAGAAGTTGAGCCTGTGTTTCTCAAAAACTCTGTAGTCAACACTGATGGTACAGACTGTGTAAAAAAAGACGGTGAAGAAATCCTTAAGTCTTTGAATCCTTTAATTCAAGTGCTGATTATATCCTGGGTTTTCTCTCCCCTCACCTATGGCACTGGCTATCAAGCACACAAAATTGCTGCAGTACAATCATCCAGCCCAGCATTACCACTGGCTTTTTTTAATCTTCATAGTGATCAGCTCTATTATTACTGCTCATCAATTTCAGACGCTTCATTTTGGGATTTGGGTTTTTTTTTTTTTAAGTGACAGTTTAATATACTGCAACTTAAAACAGTAATCCAAAAATCTAGCAGAGTAGCTAAGAGCGGAGATTTGCCTCAAGAAATATATTCATTACAGAAATCATATTTTGGGTACAAGGCTGACATACCTTTATCCTGCTCCTGTGTGCTGCCACAGTAATAAGAAGCTATCCTGGGAGGAGGGCCAGCAAATACAGGCTTTGGGGTACAATCTAAACATGTGAAAGAGGAGGAGGAAAAGCTGCACACTAAGCAGGCACAGATGGCCCAGCACTGTGGGACAGCAGGGCTTGTTGGAGGCAGTGTTAAGTAGACAGTTTGGGAACTGGCTGTGAGTTTTAGCAGCTGATTCAATCAAACCACCTGCGCATCGCCTGGTTCCACCTTATTTTGCCTACTGCAAATTAAGAAGTGCGGTGATTTCTTCCAGAAGCTTGTCTTTACAAATAACCATGCATAGCTACTAGTGCTGCGTAAGTGTGTATACAAGAACTTGTAGGTGCACAAATGTGTGTGAAGTCTTGGTTAAGGGTACCAGCAACATAAATAAACAACTTAATTTGTGCCTTTTTTCACTCCACCTTCTGCTCTGATCCCAAGATTCTATTTATAATGTAACAACATAAAAATGTTCCAGACGAAGAGATTAAAAAACTTTAAGGTCATGATTATGTTGATTTTTGTTTAGGAATATTAATTCGACACTAGTAGTCTAGTTTGGTGAATGGCATGATCATGAAACTGTAAAATGTCTTAGAAAAGGTCAGTGCTTTTTGTTACCTCTAATGCATTGCTGAGTTTTAGAAACACGGAGAAAATAATGGTCTGTATAAACTGAGCGTTTTTCTTGTAATTTGGAGAAAAATTTGGCTCCTTCTATCTTTTTCAGCTCCCAGGTGTATATTCTTTCTTCTAAAGGGGTGCAAAGGATTAAAGGTTTATTTCTAGGAAGCTACAATTGGCTTTTGGGGCACTTAGTATGCTCTAGAGACATTAATATCTAAACCATTCAGGGATAATTGCATTAGTTGTCTTTTCTCCCAACTAAATTATTTGAGTACATTAACAGTCAATTTTGTGTTGACAGGGCATGAATTTCTACTGATGGGAATAGAAAGCTTTGTAATATCTCAAGCAAAGAATCAGTCTAAACTTCCAATTCTAAGAGTATATCACTGGATCAGGGACTTTGTAGATGATATATTGCAGATGGGGGAGAGAGATCTCATTTTAGCAGTAAGGGGAAGCCGTGGATTTAGCAACAGATAAACCATGTTTCTAGCTGGAAATGTTGCTTTTAACCCAATAAAACTTCAGATCACAAGCCACTCCTTCAAATTAGATTGTTAATTTTTAATGCATGTAGCAATTACTGATGTGACAGATAGCAGACCTGATCTTGCCCCCATCAAACTCGGTGGGAGTTCAGAAATTGATGCCACATAGGGAGACTACAAATGCAGCTAACAAGGCATTATATATGTCATCTAGATATGGTTTCATCTCTATATGGGAATGCCAGTAATACGTGCATTGTGGTTTTTGATGTTAGAAGGTCATTTTGAGCCCATCTAAAAATCAGTTTATAAATGAGTGAATGTTTGATACAGTATTCCTTGTTTAAGATCTAATTGCATGTCAAAATTTCAGTAAATTCATTTTCTTGTGTGCAAACAGCAGGCAGAATACAGCCCAAATTAGCAGTGAGTCCCATCTTCATGCTGCCTACATTCATTTCAGTTCTGTGTTTTTCAGTCTTTTATCTCTTTGACAAGACTATTTCTCCTTTGTAGAAAATCAGTCTTTCACAATTTCCCCTTCTCGATGGTTTGCCCTTCTTGATGTCTTCCTTTTGCTGCACCTTCAGATGCCAGTGGCAGCTCTCTGCCCTGTAATCTACTTCCACTTCGGGGGGATACAGAGGGTGCTTCCTTTCTTTTTCACTGCAAACACTTTCAATGGTCGCCACTTTCCCTCTGGGATGTCCAGAAGACCAGCTTTTCCTGTCTTTGCAGGTTCATCACCCAAAGATGTCATTCCAATAATGCAACTTCCCTGCCAGCAAGTGAACTATTCTGGGGGCTGTTATTTACTATCCAGAGCCACCTCCCAAAATCTGAAAGGCACAAAAATATGTGAGTGGCCCACAAATTTTGCCCTCCTCACGCACATCCAGACCAGAAATAGATGAAATAATGTAGCATTGACTTTGTTTCTATTTATCAAATCAAAGGGAGAGAAAGTCCCAAGGCAGGAACCACACCTGACCCTTAGACTAGAATTTGACATAGAAAAGTATATATTCAGTGTTCACATAATACTGAAGGGATTGACTGGTAGGAACCTCCTCAGACTCTTTAAATTCATCTATCACTAAACTTAACCTGTTATTTAAATACTACTGCATGTAAAAAAGTCAAAATAGTCACTCTGCCTTTTGTTAAGAGGTCTTTGCTAATATGAGATAAGAGGCAAGAATTAGGGAATATCACAATAGCAGTTGGCAGTCTTTGTCTGAAGAAATAATTTTGTGCAATAAGAATGAAAAATTGTTGTATAATTAAAACTGTATCTTCTTGCACTAGGAAACATAATCAATGTTGTATATAATTTGGCAAATTCCTGTTTGGAAGCATTAAGGATGATTCATCCCCAGCTGAGCTAATTGTTTGTACTCCCTCACAGTCAACGAAGAAAAGACACTGCCACCTACATCCCATTCTAAAGGACTTTCCTGAAGTGTTTGCAAAGCTGGTAATATGGCCAGTTCCCAGCTCCTGAATATTTATTGCATGGCAAAACCCCGCTGCAAGTCTTGCTGGATGTGATTAACAGACGCAAAAATGTTTGTTCTCTTAATTGCTTTAATATTTTTATAAACCAGGATTATATAATTTGCAACATCTTACATTGGATGGGTTGTGTCGATGGAGTTTAATTATGATTGCTCGGTTTTTAGCTGAATGCAGATATAACTAGCAGCTAACTAATGAGCAACAGATTGTCAGCTTCTGCCTTTACATAGGGGAGCAATATAACTTCTCACACTAAAGTAAAATTTGTCATCCAGGCTACTAGAGAGACTGACATTGTTTCATGTTGTGAACTTTACTAAATGAGTTTCTGAGGCCTGCTGGGCAAACTGTCACTCCACTGTATGTACCAATTCTGCACGTGTGGATATAGGACTGGATGCAGCATATTGGTTCTGAACAGCTTAAAAGAAGCTCTTCCGAATGCTAGATCTAAATTCAGATATGGATGTGAATGTTTGATGAGTGCTTGGAACTGAGGTTTTGTTGTGGCCCCCCTCCCACACTTGTAAATGAACAACAGAAATTAGAGGAGGGCTCCTCTTTAAGGACCTCTTTAAGGACCACGTCTCAAAAGCCTGGCTACATGCTTTTATAATAAAAGGTAGGGCCGTGTTGTGGCAGCTCTTTTCAAGCATTAGTCACCATTGAATTCACTGTGAAATTCTGCATAAAACATGATAGCATGCTGTGGCATACAGCAATAGCTGCGTTGGGATAGAAGAGTATGGAGAAAACATATTAGAAATGCAGTGGGTAAATGAAGTTGACATGCCACATGGGATATTTTGAACTACATTTCACATTTCAGAGCAGAAAAATCAATGTAAAGGGAAAAGAACTTTTACAAAATGAGTATCAGGCTGATCACTCTTGGAACTTCTTTTTGGTCTCTGTTATCTAACTCCAGTGTATAGTGAGGGATGCTTTTTCTCTGTAATTCTGCTGCTTTCTTTATAGTGAAAGAACAGCTGTTGAGCAGAAATTCTGCCTTTGGCAATATTTGTTAATTGATGTGCTTCCTTAAAAAAAACTAACTCATAACAAAACTTTTTTAAAAATCATCATTGCAAGGGGTTTAATTTCTGAATGTATTAGGTCACCTAAACCTGTTACAAGTATTGAAGGAAACTGGCTCAGAGGTACTCAGTGTTGACTTCAAAAGTGGGACTAAACAGGTCATAACAACCCCTTGGGTTGTGCTGGTGTCTGAGCTGAGGGTCGCCGTGGCAGGAGCCTGGTCCTGGGAGGGAGTTGGAGTCCTTCACCCCCTTCCTTGCTTTCTCTGAGAAACCTGTGCCAGCTGGCAGCACCTGTGAATTAATAGAGATGCTTTTGGTGGATCAGAGCCACAGGAAAGGAAAACAGCGTTAACCAGGCATCTGATTTTTCAGTTGTCCACGTTCACGTCAGTGAAAGCTGTTTGCTGTGCAGGGGAATTCAGCATGCTGGAAATGGATGCTTGCATTAGGTCATTGTATTTGCCCTCCAGCCAGATCAAAATTGTCCTCTCTATATTCTGTTTTCCAGTGATTTGCTTTGTCCAATTTAACTGACCCAAATAACCAGGCTTTCATTTTCCTCTATTTTTCAATCCAGTTGTGCTAAACCTTAGCAGCTATTTCTTGTACCTCATCTAAATTTGCCTTCTTTTATTTTTATGATATAAATAAGGATAGGGCTGAGGGGGTGAGGGGCAATACAGAGAAATGGGTTTATCTTGTGAGGTTTTCTCTCTTTCTGATTTTTTCCTAGAAATTAATAATAGCCTTTTTTATTGCGATTTTGCCACAGCGCTAATTTTGCATCCAATAAGACACATGGGAAACCAGATGAAATTAAGTGGTTTATTCACATTCCGGCTGCAACAAGGCAGCAGGCTGGGTCTCACATGTAGCAGCAGACAAGCTCTTGCAGTACCTAATCAGGAAAAGGAAGAACCAGAGAAACTGTTCTTGTGAAATTCCCATTGCAATTTTGCAGATAAAAGTTGTTCAGATAAGCTCCAGATAACCATCCAAGCTTATAAGTGCTCATCTGCACCATCTCCAGCTGGTTTTGAGGTTCAGTCATCACTAATGAAAAGATGTGATTGAAAGCTAAAGAAGATATGAAATGCCCTCTCCTCTAAACCAGGAGCTATCACTCACTGTAACAAAACATTGCAGATAACACTGCTGGACACTTTTCTCTAGCCTTTGCTTCAGTACCAAGGATGTAGAGTGAGAATATAGATATCTTACTGATTCTACTGCTAAATATGAAAGTAATTAATTTTTTTTATCATTACTTACCAATAATTAGTCATTTAGGTCTCGACAAAAGAGGGTCACAAAATTCCAGTCTGATGGAAGAAGTTCAAAGCTTTACAATGTGCCATGAAGTCTCACCCAGAAATTATGTCCTGTGAAATGTTTGGCCACGGAAAGTTCAAGTGTCACCCAGCTGTAATTATAGCTTTGCTTTCTGAGAGGTTTATAATTCAGCAGCAGAGCTGGTGCCAGCATGAACTGAGCACGCTGTACTGGGTATGATTCTAAATAAAACCTCAGTATTCTTTCAAGTCAGTTCCTAAGGATGTTTGGGAGCTTTTCCATTTGCTTATTTTTTTCCATGTCAGCTACTTTGGTTTGTTATTTGATGTCCTACCACCAGAAAATCCCCTAAGGTAGGCATTTAAATCTGGTCTATATCACACCTTCAGGAGACAAATCAGAAATCATTTAGTATTTTGAAGCCACTTTTGTACCTTTTGGTATCAAAGATTTCCATCTACAGTTTAAAAGGGGATTTCTGGCTGTTTCCTTGAAAAAACCCAAAATCAAGTTCTTGCCCTGCCCATGGGTTCTGCTGCAGAGGGACCCTTGCTATGGTGCCATGCTTTACAGACCACTGCATTTCCTTCCCTGTATTACTTGGGAGTGCGGGGATTTGCTGTGAGAAGGAATCTCCCAACTCTCTGCCCTGCTGTGCCCTTTCAGCAGGGAAGGAGCACATCCTCCAACACCTGCCTGGAGTCTTTGGCCATGGAGGGACTGCACAGAGTCTGTAAGTTTGGAGGAGAGTATCATTACTGTCAGCTTCAGCCCCCTGTGTCATTTAGCTGCTATGGTAACAACTACTGGAATAGCTCTTCTCCATAGGGGCATTCCTGGGAAAGTGGACAAGGACGGTCCCTCTGTAGTGTCTGTGCCCTAAACCTCTGGGCACTGAGGAACTGTGGTGGAAAGGATTGGTCCTGGAAGCTTTCCTTTCTAAAGAAATGCCTTGGAAAGATGTATGTGGATCCTTTAAAGGCTCGTGTTTAGTATTTAGCCTGTTAATTATCTAGTGTGAGCAATAACTGTGAGTAAAAACACGTCCTTTGTTTAGTTGTGGGATTTTGATCTGAAGTCCTGGTTTTTATGTTCTGACAGAGATGCTGAGTGGGGATGCAAAGGTTTTATGCGGCGTTTGCCTTCCCCTGTTTACCTGCTTCTCCTTGGAATAGTTCTGACTTCAATATGAGGTTAGAGGCTGCTCTCAATGGTGTTTGGATTTATTGGATCCTTAAAGATTGCTTTGAGAGGAGAAAACGCAGACTGCAGCAGATTTGATAAGGGAACCAGTTACACAGGCAGCAGATTTCTGGACTGCTGGGTTTCTAAGCTCCTCCAGGCTCTTTGTAAAAATTCTCTGGGTAAACAGTTCCTCTAATTATGCTTTTTCTAACATTTTTGCCACTACTACCAGCATTCAACAATCAAAGTCTGTACTGGGTTTTGCTGTTGTTTTTTGTTTGACTCTAAACTTTTTTGAGTTTCTTAACTTTCTAGAACAAATCCAGGCTGTAAAACTTCCAATGGATTTAAGTACAGTATCACTTATGTAGCAAATAGCGTAAATACTTAGACTTTATTCACCCAAGCACAAGAGCAGAAACAAATTATCAGCAGACATTTTAGGTATGTTCCAACCTCCAGCACTCAGTTTGGGGAATGCAATGTTTCAGGAAGAATTCGCTGATTGGTTAATGCAGAGAGACATACATTAGATTAATGTCACAGCTTGTGTTCAGAAATACACATCACAAAAAATAACAGTACAAGTGTTTTTTCAGACTCTTGTATTCTTGTGCCACAAAGAGGATATGTAACTGCACCTGGATCTGGGCAGGAAATGGTTTTGCATGTTTTCCCACTCTGTTTTAGTATAAAACCTTGAACTTCAGATTTCTGTGTCTCAAAAAGGACTTGAATCAACAGATATCACCACTTCTTGAGGTACTGGATATTTAAGAGACAAGCCTACCTTAACAGAAAATTCTTTAATTATGTTATAGTATAACCTGGTGATTTCCAAAATAACAATAAATCAATATCTGTAGTCAGAGGCTGGTATATAAGGCAGATAGCTGTTTTCTCCATGGTAAAGGAGGTAATTATTTTTAACTTTATGAGAAGATTCATTAATTTCTATAAATTTATTTGTGTAAGAATCTCAGCCCAATGACACACCACTGAAACTAAAAGCTAAAAGTGCTCCAATTTTTCAAGCAATGTTGTGCATTGGCTTGGCAAGTTCCAAGAGCAAGATTTGACTTCAGCCATGTGCAGTGGGATTTATTGTTAAACCACAGTTCAAATTTGATTATTTTCCCTCTTGCTCTGAAGAATCCATATAAGTATTAAAGTTTAGTGAATAGCTTTACATAGATTCAAGTAGTTTTGAAATGAGATTTACTTCACTATCTGATTTACGGCTGTTCTGTTTAGGTGAGATGTTAGCAATATTGCAGCTTAATACACCTTCTACATGAGATTAGTGTCATTTTAATTACGAGTGAAGAATTCATACCTGAAAACACTTGCTGAATTTCATTTCTATTGTTATGTCTTCATTATTGCTGACCAAGAGGGATCCATCGAATACAAAATGCCATAATCAGCATAAAGATGAACTGAAGACTTTCATGCACTATATTATTAATGTAAATTAAGATTAAGATTGCAACTAAAATGGACCCTTCTGAAAACTTCATTAGTACTTTACTTTTCTGGGAAATAAATTATCTCATTTAACATGCACAGTAAAATTAGATTTGGAAACGCCCCAAATAATTTGCAAGAATATTTGGTAAAACAATGTAGTACCTAAGAGTTTTAGCAGTGGAGGGGAAGTGGAAATGGTTCTACACCATGTGTTTTATTAAAAATCTTGCACTTTTAAACATGAACATAGCAGTTTACATTTATACAGCAAAAGGTGGGGAAGATCATATATTACTTTTCATGACACTTAGCCCAGCCTTGGGCACTGGTCCAGTTTCCAGTATATGTTACAATCATCCTAGTATAAATCATCTCTTAAAATCCTCAGAGGTCTTCTGGCAACTGCAAGTCTGTTGGGCACCAGAACACTTTTCCCCTTGTCCACATTCCCTCAGTAGTTCCTGTCTGGGCTGGAGCAGCTCTTGGTGTTGCAGGGGATATTTTCCCACCAGAAAATTCAAATACACAGGAATTGCTCATCAGAAAGTTCAGTTGCACTGACAGTTCTCTTCAGTTTAGGAGATAGAACAAAGATGTGTGTCAGGCTGGCCCAGTGCCAGTTCATCACACACCAAGATAGGCAACAGTTACTGTAAAAAAAACCTAAAAAATTATCTCACAGTATCAGCCACTGGTGTAGAAGAAAGGTCAGACAAATTCCTAAACGGTTACTACAGTAAATTTTAGAAAAAAAAAATTGAAACTTTAATGGCAAGAGCAGTCAGCCAAAACTGGTTTCACAATCTTCTGTATTATGTGGGAACGTTTTTTTGTCCCTTCTTTAAGTTCCTTTAGAGGAATGAGCACAGCTTGGAGGGCATAACATGCCCTCAGTGACAGAACAGCCAACCTGAGTGGTTAAAAGAGAAATGCAGTTACAAACTTCCTAGATTTTATTCTGGACTGTGGTTGTCTCTGTGGGCAACTCCCAAACAGGCACTGGGAGGTAAAATTCAAATTCAGGATAGCCAGAATGACTTTTTGAAAGCTGCACAATCAACCAGAAGTTGATTGATAGTACCAGGAAATCAACATCCCATCCAGCTGTTGGGGTCTTTTGGGAAGGAAATCACCAACCCATTCTGGCTGTTGGGAGTCTTTTGGGGAGAGCATCACCAGAAGCAGTTTTTATTTGCAGGAAATCTTCCATAAGAACAAGTTTGAGGTCATCCTGTAAAAACCAACTGACTCGTCTCTAATACACAAATCTAGATAATTATTTTACCTGAAGTCCTTTCAGATAAAGGTCAATGGTACATTTTACACATTCTTTAGTTTGTCTGAATTCATTGCTATTTTTTTTCCCTTTCTCCTCAGTTTTGCCAACTATTCAAGCTCAGTCGTTTTTCACATTAAGAGAAGAAAGAGGTGAGTGACTGAATCTATTCAACAATATTAATGTTTGTCCCATGGGATAGCTTTTATATTATAA
Source organism: Pitta sordida (assembly GCA_013390025.1). Lineage (NCBI taxonomy): Eukaryota > Metazoa > Chordata > Aves > Passeriformes > Pittidae > Pitta > Pitta sordida. Next base: position 285,189 of record WEKX01010884.1, on the reverse strand, counting down.
AGTGGATATTGACTCTCATGGAGGTGAATATTAAGGTTTATCAACCCTAGAGGTGTGTATTGACCAAGATAAACTAGAGGTCACTGCAACATCAAGAGTAAATAAATCTTAATGCTGTCAAAATGGAAAATCAATATGTATATTTTTCCACTTATTTTGGATGGCATTGAACTACCTGGAAATATCTCAATTATGTAACTGAATATCAAGATAGTGGACTTTTTATTGCTGTAAATAATAAAAGTCATCTCAAGACAAGACAGAGGTTAGGGTAGGGGCTCAAAAAAAACTCTGCCTACTGTTTTCCTTCTGAATAAGACAGGACACATGCTCTACTTCTTTCAAAATATGTAGGCTTTTATGTAACGTGTTAAACAAAAGTACTCATCTATTCTGATTTTTAAGCCTGAGCTAATATCTTTTGTAGTGAAAATTCAAATTATCAGAAACCCAGTTCATACTGCAACCGATAGTACCAAAAATCTGCATTAAACCATTGGACTGGCCTGACTCTTCTTGAAATGAATAAAATAATTTTATGTATGTGACAGGACACTCTTGAAAAGCCATTGACAACATGCCTTGAGAGTCCTGAGCAGCCAGGAAGATGGATTCAGTTCTAGATATCCAACCAAGTACTAAGTTATATCTTATAATCCAAAATGAATATAAAAAGCAGCTGGATAAGTAGAGAAATAGATGCAGAAAGGCAATGGTTTAGCTGAAATTAAAAAAAAAAATACTGTTTATTTAAAGAAAGGTGAGTCCAAGAGGGTAAGTCAAATAAATCCATTTAACATGCTTTTAAGCCCAGATACAAATAATTGGGTAAGGGGAAAAAAAGGACAAAGGAAGGGGAAGCAAAGGAATGATGACCCTGAATGAAAAATGAGCTTTTATAGTTTAAAAGGTTAACTAGGAAAAAAGCAGCTGCTTCAGGTAACGGTGTGTAAGTTCATGATTGAGGATTTCAGACTGATGGTAAACCATGCTGACAGAAATTGAAGGTTAGCTGCACATGGCTCACGGGGAATTTTGGCTTGGCCCAGAATTAAAAGAAAATGGGAGGTGGTGAAGAGACTTGAGACTTGTTCAGTTATTTTGAATGAAAACATAGAAGTTAGCTCGTGGAATGAGCTGGCATTATCCCATCACACAACTAATAGTAAGTTCCTGGTTTCATCTGGCTTTGCTTTTAAGTGTCCACAGTTTTAAAGGGGCAAATTTCAGCAAAATATCCCAAGGTCAGGAGACTTGAAAACTGCCAGTGCTTTTGCAAACACTGATGCACATGCTGCACTTTCCAGGTGCAGGTTGTGCCAGTCACAGCTCTTCATCCTCTCTTTGAATCTCAGTGACCTTATTGCAACAGAAGCGGGTGCTTGAGAGAAGGAGTCGCAGGTTCACGAGTTATTCCGAGTTGGAAGGGACCCACAGGATCATCTAGTCCAAGTTTAGTCTACATGCTTGAAGTCTGGTATGTTTGTTGTTTGGTACCTAAGGCAAAAAGTTCATTGAAAGTAAAAAATGAGGAAGTCTGACCCGAGTTTGGAGCCCAAGGAATCAAAAAGCAGTCTTCAATTAGGCCCTTGGCACTGAAGGATTATTTACACCTCTGCAGCTGGGGCTCCGGGGCTGCTGCAAGGATGGCATGGCTCGAACTGCAGCTCACACAGCTGCATCTCTGCTCCTGCTGCCTCCTCAGCAACAGCACCGTCGCTCCTCTGACCTTGCAGTAAACTGACTCAGAGAACTAAAGAGGTGGCAGAGTAAGTGTAGTAGAACTGGGGAATAGTTTTCTGCTGTCAGGCTCCTGTCCTCACTCAAAGAAGGAAAAGCATGACCAGGAGAGGCCTTGAGGCTGCACACACGCCCTTTCAGTGGCAGCTGGCTGCCAGGTCGCCTTAGTTCAAGTGTGAAGTGTCCCCAGAGGCATAGTTAGAGTCACATTTACCTGGCATGAACTTGTGCTGCTGCTCTGAAAGGCTGCTCCTACCACATCCCCACGCTCAGCCCTTCTTGCCATCACCAGTGTTCACTCAGCACCAGCCTGAACAGGACAAGGGAGCTCATCCAGCTCCACAGCTGCTGGCAGTAGAGAAGGAGCTGGGAACAAGCAAGAGAACTGGGAGGGGAAAATGAGATCACTACATTTGTCGACAGCTTGGGTTTGTGGCAGGTTTAAATGGGTGTGCACATGGAGTTATGGGCCCCAGGGGCTGCCCAAGATAACGAGGACATCCCATAGTGCTCAAGTACACTTTTGTCTCTACCAGAACAGCAGCTCTAAGAGAGTGACATGGAGTGACCCCACTTGTTCAAATGGGCTAAACTGGTGGTAAAGTAAGGAAAAGAAACTCCCAGGTCCATACCAAGCCCATACTGCTCTCTTTAAACCGTGCCAGGTACTTTAAACTAAGAACCATGTACCCAGTTATTTACACAGTTTAAATACAAACCAAGTCTATTTTTTCCCTCTCCGTATATTTTTTCCAATTACAGCCTTCTGCTACAAAGAACAAGTCGTCTCCCTGGACTTGAGACAAATCTTTAGAATTGGGGGAACTTATTTTTAAAGCCAAGTAATAAGTTTGTCAATCACTTCTTTATTATCAGTCACTCTCTGATGAACAACATTCAGAATTTAATATCAGCAGAGAGACAATCTGAAGAATGAATGCTCAAGTAATAACATGTAGGAGTTTTTATGGCCTGCCTCTGTTTCTGAAGTGTATACACAATGGCCTAATTTAACATCAGTGAATGTAACAAATTCCCTGTGGCAACTGCAGCATATGGGAATTACTTTTTATGCTTTCCTTGAAGTGCACAAAACTCCCATTAGTGTGACACATTGCGTATTGGAGGAGTGGAGAGAGAAGCCCCTTAATTTGTGTTGGATTTGGGGTGGGATTCTTTGTTGGTTTTCTTTAGAGCAGTCCTACGTGCTTCTAGACTGATTCACATGGATAACTACATATACTGAAACATCTCATGACTGCATTATTGCAATGTAACTGTTAGAGGAAAATATCCCTTCTAAAATTTATGCTTGGTTATTGAAACAGTTAAGGCTTTCAACCACTTTTTTAGCAGCTGATTGAAATATTTTTGGGTGTGTTGACATCTCCTTTCTGGGATTAAAATAAGGATCTGTCCATTGCTGCTGTGCTGTGCAGTTCAAGTACAGAGTTAGTCACAGAGCCTGAAATATCTGCATAATTAAGCAGGACCTCCAGAGAGCCTTGGAGGTGTCCTGGCTGTGTTTTGTTGAACTAGATACAAGGCAGCGTTCTTTCTGCTGAGTTCAAGAGTTGGCCTAATAAACTATAAGTAGTTTGCTGCTTGGACTGTAGCTCACTGGAATTTTCCATAAATCATATTTTGATTAGTTAGGAATTTTTGAACTGAATATATAACAAGGGTAGAAGGTATATCACCATGCCTCAGTACACTTCATGTTTTGGGATGTTTTAAGTGTTGTCTAATCTGTGGTTCTATAAGGGCATTTACAAGGAATTGTGGTACCTGAAGAAAAGAACTGGATTTTTTTTCTTGTGAATACTATGTCATGACGTTTAAAGTGTATTTTCCTAGATTTTCATGAACTACATTATTCAGAGATAGAAAAACATCTGCAGTGCTCAGTCTTTTCTCCAAGTTCCAAAATGAAATGAGTTTGACCCAGGTAGATGCAACTTCTCTCTGATATAAATACATCCCTACCTTAGTGCATGTTTAAATTTAGTCTGCTCATACTCATTTAAGAGAGTACAGGAAATTATTTAGTAACCCGTGCCTATCAGGAAACCAGCAAAACAATTTTCTGGAAAGGGTGTCGTGCTGATGATGCTGAGTTCTCATACAGTACCTGTTTCATCAGGGGATTTAGTACCTTTTTCAAACTGGTTCTGAAGCTTTAATAAAAACACGCACAGAGATTATGCTCATATTTCTTCTTAGAAATTAGGACCCTGACGTAGAAATTGCAAGTCCATGGGAGTCTTAGTGAAAGAAACATCAGAGATTTGAAGACTGAGTCCAGGACCACCACAAATTTGAATTGTGAAAAGCATCAATCTTCACTGTCATGGGTCTTTCAAAGGAATCATTTAAAAAATGAGATTCTGTTCATGGGAATTAAAGATCCATAGAGTTTTTCAAAGGACTGGGAGCATAGCATCACATTCTCTGGCCAGGATTTTCTCTTCATTAACCACTTGGCAGTGTGCTAAACATCCAGAGGCCGGATTCAGCCTTGCAGAATCCATACAGTTGCTATCCTCTCTTTAGCTGTAGCACGATTTGAAGCTCACAAATCTTGTGGGGGTTTTTGTCCTTATTTTCTTTCATCGTGTATTCAAATTAGAGGGCAATTGTTTTCCTCTGAACTGTGTACAATTTAATGTTGGGGGTGTGGATTGACCTCTTGTCCAAAGAGAGTAATTTTCTCCATATGCAATCACATTTTGAATATGCAGAGTAAGGGCTGCTGGGGTAGCAAAAATAATTCTGGCTTTATGGACAATTTTGTAAGGCTTTTCCAGACTCTTTCTGTATTTTTAATGTGCCTTTAGCAATGCAAGTCTGATCAAAGGGAATAATTTGTGCCTGTTTCTAAATGGCTGGCAAGAATTTTAACAGATATTTTGAGTAATAATTAATTAGGGATATGGTGTGATAATTACTACAGAAACACAGGTCTTTTATTTAAATAGGATAATAATCATTGCTACAGTGAAAGAGTTGTTTGGATTAGTCAGAGAATCTCATTTCTCAAATACAAATTTGTTTTATGGAATTAAAAAAGCAACAAATGATTTTGAAACCTTCCATTGCCAACTTTTAAATTTAGCACTTATTTTTTGTAAACATGTCTTTTTATTTCTGAGTTTCATTTGTTTCCCATGCTCCCATGGAGAAAAGGTACCCAGTTTTCTACTTTTTGCCCTCAAAGTAGATCCAGGACTGATTTGTAGTGCTTCAACAATGTTCAGACCCTCAGAAAAATCAGGATCATAAGGAATTTTCTTGCCTTTTTCCAAGAACAACAGATTATCTGGCTGAAATCTTCAATTTATTTTTATTTTCTGTATTCTTAGTGTCAAGTCTAAGTCCGGTTATTATTCTACATTAGTCAAAATATTTTTAGTGATTTATATTGGTAGTTTACATGCATTTTCCTACTAATGCTATGTATAAGGCAAGAGATTTTGGCCTCATTATATATTTATTTTAAGGCTCGTAAACTGCCAGCTAGGACCAACCTGGAAAAACTTTGGTAGGGCCAGTTTTTGCTGGAGTTTGCCTTTCTCTCAGAGCTAAAATGGTAGTTGAGTTATCAAATGTGCTGAAATTCTGCATCTGCAAAAAACTAGGACAAGAGAAATGCTGACAGTGTTAAACCATTCTCCTTGATAGCATGTAATACTTGGACCTAAATTTGGAGGTTGTAATCTCTTTAGAGCTCTGGTCTGCTTTGGAAGAAGCAGAAAATGGCAAAGAGGAAACTCTTAATGTTAAAAGATCCGCTGAGTACAGTTGTACCTTCTTGTTCTAATAATTATTCTTCTTCTGCAACTGGAATTTTAAACAATGAGTTTCTTCACGGCCATACCTGCTCTCCTGGGCTGGTTGGGTGTCCAACTGCACCGTGCTAAGGCACTGCCCAGAGTCAATAATCTACATAATGTCATTTCTTGCCTTGTAATTGGACAATGTGGAATGGAGCTTTTCCTTCAGTAATTTGGGAAAATTTTCAAAAGCACAAATTATCAAAGCAAACGGTTCTTATAAGTCTATATTCTGAAGATTAAACAGGTTTGATTATTTTACTTGTTATAGTTGGTTTGGGCTAAAAAATCCAAACAGGTTAAAGGCAAATTCTGTAATCTCCGAACCATTGGTAGAATTACTGTTGCATCTTTGGTGTTTGCCCGCTGATAGTGCCATGCTCCTTGTATTCATAAGGAAACTACTTGCTCAGAAATCAAGGGCATTTACAGGATGAAAAATCTTTGTTACAGCCTTCAGGAACAATGACTACATTGTCTTTTCCCTGGAACGAGCCTGCTGACTATTTCCTAACCATTAAACTGGCATCTTGCAGCATTTATATACTGTATTATGAGCCCTAATTTCCATATATCTTCCAAAAATTCCTCTGTGACTTGGTGCTCTGCCATTTTCTTTCCCTTTTTCTAAGCAATAAAAGAAAAAAAAAAAAAACCTTGCAAAATGGGTAGGAGGAGAAAGGAAATTAAGCAGCATTATTTTCGGAGAGCAACCTCTGTGACTTTTATCCGAAGGCCAGAAGGACAAAATCATTATGATGAGAAAGACCAGAATTTTCTTCTCAGAGCCATCTTAAATCTATAATTTCTATTTAAACTTAGATTTCTTATATGTCACCTAGTCTACTTAGAGTCAAGGTCTCTGCAAGCCCTCTACTCAACTATTTTAAGACCTTTTCCCTCCGAACAGAGGGAAAAAAAGTTTGAAAACCTGCATTTCCTTGCTGGCACACTTGGGCAGAGCAGCAGCCGAGAAAAAAGAAAAAAAAAAAGAGAATCTTAAGCAGAGATTTGTAGTTTTCAGGCGGCTGTTTGTGGGAATGCCCTACTCCTTCAGAGCCGAATTCCTGAATCAGGCAGGTTTTCACTATTTGAGACAGCAGCTTGTGCGTGTGTGTGTGTGTGTAGAGGAGATTCCTGGCTCTCAAAGCCTGTTATTATGAGGCCAGACTTTCTTTGAACGCTGCCTGATGCCAGTGCAGATGAAATCAGCAGATTGTAGTGTAATATGGTAACTGCTCACAGAAACTGGTGCGAACAGGGAGGCGGCAGCTAATCGGATTAAGGAAAAGTCTATCACAGCCACAGCTGTCAGTGGATTTTAGCAGATTTTTTTATCACAGTTTGTGTGGGAAAACACATGATAGAGGGAATCTAATGAAGGAGATTGAACTAATAAACAGAAGTACTTTTTGATCTGATAGTTGCTTTTCTGAGTAAAGTGCTCTGGAGAGGCCCAGAGAAAGTTTTGATGTAACTCTTGTATAGAAGAAATGACACAGAGACGTTTTAGGAAGAGGAAGGCTGAAGTGATTGCAATGTTCCTTTCACAAAAGTTAACAAGAAAGGTTATTTTAAAATCCAAAATCTCTTCTTTTGAATCTTTAAAAAATTAAACCTTGGAAACCAGGCACTGCCTCTTCCTGCCCCACAAACAAACACACACGTTCTTACACGCTTCTAGGAGGGAGAAAAAAAAGGTCTATATAGCAACAGCCATGGCTGGGATGGAAGGCACATGGAGATAACTGTTCTGAGATGCACTGTTGGGGTCAAGTCACAGCAAATGCAGCAAAGATGGTCACCACGTCCACAGCCTTAAAAAATTTCCTCATCTGACGTGAGTGTCCCTGGTGTTTGCTGAGACAAGAGCTGTAGTGGGGCTTGGCGAGAAGATGAGGCAAATTGTGAACCATCTGTTTTAGTCTCATGTTTGAAAGAGACTTGCTAGAGAAGGTGGAAGAGGCATGACACACAGGCAATGAAGGTTCTTAGACAAAACATGAAGTATCAGCCAACTCTGTGTTCCCATTAGGAGATCTTTGGGGCCCATTTTTCAGGGAATATATTTCCTTGTTCTTGTCATCAGTGCACAGACCCCACTGACTTCAGTGTCTCCAAAATAGGAACGTATCCTTGGTGACCACCAAGAAAAATGATGCCAAAACCCTTTCATGCCGCTGGAGCTCTATGACGGAGAAAAAAGAAATTACCAAATTACTCTTTTTCCTGAGTGTGCACACTTCTTCTTCCATATGTTTTCTTCTGTTCCACTGTTCAAACAAGAAAATTGCATATATGTCCAGTTAAAAATGTATGAGAGTAAACAAGACTTCACAGCAATAACTAGAAATGCTTGTCTGAAATAACTTTCCACATCTTTGGTTGAAGGAGAGTAGAGAAGAAAGTAAACGAAGGAAAACTAGGCAAAGGGAAGATCATCTTTGCATTTCAAATGTTTTAATGCTCAGCTCTCTTGCACTTTCATCCCAAACCCACCCTCACAGTGCTCAGTTTTGGTGGGTACCTCACAAGGTTTTTGTTTCCATGAGCAAGGCAGAAACTGTACAAAGATGCTTCTGCATGTTGTCCTTTCAAAACATAGGCTTTTACTTTCTAAATATTCTTCTCATTGTAGTAGTCCTGTATGTGGAAGAGATGAGATCCACTGAGATAAGAGAAGAAAATGAGGCACTTGGCTGACTGCAGAACTGTTGTTATTATGCCCAGTAATTGGCTTGAGTTGAGTAATTGACCTTACTAATGGTGAATGATCCAAGACAATTAATTCTTTTTAACCTAGGAAGAGAATGTGTACAGCCCGATAGGTCTTCACCACATGCCAGTAGAAAAAACACTTCTGCATCCTGTTCATGCAGCTGCTTCGACAGGCAGCAGTAGGAGATCTGTGGTGGGGGCTTCAGCTGGAACTCAGCAAGGTAAAGGCTCAGTTCACAAGAAAGAATTTGTGTTGATAAGTAGAGACTAACAATACTGTAGCTAAAGGATGTGTGCAGAGTGTTATATGACTGTTAAATGCTGGTTTTAATTCCACTCATTTCCAAGCACAAGTGTCATGAACTTGGCATTTATGTGTCATACAATTGATCTGGCTCGGTCCTTCTTGGAGAACAAGGTCCCACTCTCTTGTGCTTTTCTTCAACATTACTAGAAAGCCCAAGAAACATCTTTATCTGGTAAACAGTCCAGTAGGCTGGAACTCCTGAGGAGCAGCAGCTTCAGATCTCTAAGACATTGCTTTGTTTGGGTCTGAGGGCTCTGAGATTCCCTTATATTGCTTGGTTATAAGTGATTGACCTCTGCATCAGCTTTATCTCCAGAGGCTATATTGGACATAGTTATCTACAGCTAATGTCAAGAACACCTGGCTCTCTGAAAATAAAGGAATTCAACTCCTGGGAGCTCAAATGGTGTCCAGCTTGGATTCATTCTCCACAGAACATACGTCTTGGAAAGACATGCAGTGAGAGGGTGAGCTGGTAGGAAAAAACCTTTGTGAACTTCAGTGGGATTGGTGAAAATTCAGCTGCTCCCATGAATTTTCTCACTTTTGGAGAGTCAATAAATCTGATATAACATGTCTAATCTTTCAGAGGTATTTTCCCAGCCAGTTCTGCTCCTCATTAAATACATAAAAATCATTATACAGCCTTTAGAACACCTGGCCAAATGATAGTCCTTTTGCTTTGCTATAGTTCCCTTTCTCAGCTAAGCCAGTGATAAAATTCCTGTTGCCTGTGATGAAAACAAGCTTGAGTTTTTGTTGTTTCTAGACGAGTTTCTTGCCATGCACCAGTTAATGCTTCCAGTTGCAAGAGCAGTAACTTCCTTAAGTTTTAACAATAGTATCTCCTGTATACTTTTTCCATATTTTTGTCGAAAAGGAAGAATCCATCATTCAGACAAGGGGCATAAAAGACAAAATATCAACCCTGAAAGTATAACTCACACTAAGTTAGAATGTAAGATCAATTTTTCAAACTAATGATATCACATGCAGATACAGTTTGGGAACAGATGCCTTTGTTTAAGATGTTACAACTCCCTGCTGTTTGCTAAAATCCCTATTAGCTATGCCACCATAACAGTTTGTCAGACTGGATTAGGTTGAGCCACTTAAGAAAAAAATTTAAAATAAGATGCCTGACTTTGCCCTAAAAGACATGAGGAGAGCTCAGGCAGGCAGTTGCCATCAGCTTTGTAAGTACCAGGGCAGCACAACTGTCTGTCTTTGCCTTATGTGACATAGATTCTTAAGCCTTATTTTCCAAAGCGATTCAAGAGTTTTCAAGCCTAAGTTGCATTCTCTTCAACAAATCTGAATTGCTTTTCCCACACTTCTCTCTAAATAAATAAATGATCAGCTCTGACTACACACACTAGAACAGATATCCACACTCCACATGCATTCCTCACTAAATATTTCAGGAGATATCCTTGAAGCTCTTTGTTATTAAGCAGTTTTGTCATTCTGTGAACCAGCAGTTACCAAACAGTAGCTTAAAATAAATAATATCTCTTCTATAGTAACAAATGAAGCTGTTGTTTTAACTCACAGCTGCATTGCCAGATTGTCTTTCTGGAGACTTCACCATTTAGCCGATTCTTCTAGTGAAAGTAAATTATTCTCCTTTCCTTCTTTAGGCCTTTCCACAGCACATTTGCATCCTTAAGTGTTTAAAAAAACCCAACTTGAAGTATATCAAATTGAATAATATACCAGTCAGTCCAATTGTTTGATTTCTCTCCTCAACTAGCCTAGTCCAGACTCTGAATTTTCATCTCCTTTCTCTTCTGGGCCCTTACCAGGGCTCACCTCTACCCTCTCTCCATAACTCTGCCCCCCTCTCAGACTGCATCGGAGGGTTGACAAGGAAAAGCCATTCAGCACTCTGCCATCCTTCAGGGCACAACTCATTCAATCAGGATGGGACAGATTTATGGCTCCTACACTTGGGTCCCAATTTTCTGCACTGACATCCTGATTTGTTTCTGTGGCATTAGGGGTTTGCCAGGAATGATCTTTGCTCACTCTCAAGGTACATGAAGAAGGTTTTTATATGAGCAGCCTGAAAAGGGCTGGGAAAACACCCTGCCAAAAAAAGGACCTGTTTGAGTTTGGGACTTCCGTGAGTTTTAAACGCATTTTGATAATTTGGTTTTCCAGTTTCTAATTGAGCACAAATAATACAATACTACCAAGACTGTTTTGTAAGGGGGCAGCATGAAACTAATATACAAAAATATCATTCTTGCCTTCCAGTATCCATCATGCTTGTCAGATGTGTGTAAAGTATATGCCATCTTGTGTTGACAAGCCCAAAGAGCAGCTGTGATTTTGAAAGCTGAAATTGCTTCTGCTGTTTGCTGTTTGAACGGCAGGCACTGCAACAGACTATAGTATGGCTTGGTACTGCCCTGGTTTCCTCTGCTATCTTTCCCTCAGATTTCCTGGGAGAAACATGGAAATTATTGCATAAAACATCTGAGTAACGTTTCTGCTCACTAGAGCCACACAGATAGGAAGAGAAGGGAACCACAGTTTCCCAAAGACTTGTAAGTTAAGCAGCAACAATGATGAGAAACCTTTCAAAAGTACAGTTAGGAGGAGCTTGAAATGATCTTAGCATGAAACAATCTCTCATTTGCCTCCATGGAAGGGCTTAGTGGAGAGATTTGTTCCTTGGATGCTTTTCTATGTCTGTTTCGATCAGGCATAGAAAAGAATGAACAATTTTGGTGCAGATATAACAATATGCATGAATAGATGCCAAGTACTGAAACAGCCTGTCAAAATCAAAGGTACCATGTGCATTATGGCTCTGGAACACAGATCCTGTTGATATCGTGATACACAGAAGCTGTGCCTAGTCTAACTTTGTTGATCATGGTGGTAGAGGATTAACAAATGTAGTTTGTTATTTGCTTCCAAGTGTTTATAAACACTCTCTTGGGGTGATTGAAAAGTTTAAACTTAAACAAAAATGTTGTAGTGACCCTGACCTGTACAACAACACGTTGAATTAATTCCTGTATCCAGTCAAATAGTTGTGGTTGGACCAAATTAACAAGTCTAAACCAGGATTTGCTTGTCTGCTCCTTGTTTCCCAAATTAACAATGGTCCTTGCTTTTTTTTTACCTCTGAAACTTGTCATCAGATGTATTCATATCCAACATCTCTTGACTAGTTCTGGGAAATGCTATGAAGGAGTCAAAGACAGAGGATTCTGTTAGATCCTGTCATTCTGCCTTAGGTAGTACCTCTTTTGTAGTGTTTTAGTTTGTTTCTTCACTGGTTTAGCTTTGTTTTAAATATTTGTTGTGGAGACTCATGTAGCTCATGTATTTTCCTATGCTTCTGAACCTAGGGAGGGCAGGTTATAGCTCCAGCTGCAATCTCTTTTTTTGTGAGCAGAAGAGGCATGACAGGAAGCATCAGTGCTGTTTCCAGTGCAAACAACAGCTGAACCCACTGCTGCTTTTGTATCACAAGGCTGTTTTCTCCTTCTGTGTGATATACTGTCTTTCCAGAGTTGCTGCAGTCAGAACTGGCCCTGTGGGTGATAGCCCATAACCCAGTAAATCTTCACTGCAGGCAACATTTCTGTGGGTGTGTTAATTTGGAGAGGAAAAACAGCAAATACCTCTCTCTGCTAGGTTAGTTCTGGGATCCTAATTTTGGGGTGGTGTTCTTTTTTCTGGCTAATTTCCCGTGACATGCAGGGTACAATGAGAAGGGAGGGTGACTGTGGTGGGAGGCTGCTGTGGAGCCTGCCCTGCCACTGGGCAGCAGCAAGGATTCACACTGGATTATGCCTGTGAGCTCAGGTTTTACTCCCTGGTGTTGACAGGTTTCCTGCTATTCTTCCAGTCTTCACTACTGCCCCAGCTATACTTTTTCCTGGGTCTTTTGCTACTTGCTTTCTAAACACTTTCTCTATTTAAGCATACCAAGGTACCCTCAGGGAGAGCACTCACCTTTCCTTCTGGAGCAAGCACCAGCACCACACCAGCCAACACAGATGGATTTCTTTTTAGTGCCCAGCTATGCCTTCTTCACCCTGTTTATACGTAGTTTAATACACTACACCCACTCTGGGACATTTTCTCTGCGTCATGTCTGATTCTGCTGAGGAGGGTGAAGTGGAGGATTAGTCTATGGGATTTGGAGGAAAAAGGAAAGAGCAATAGAATAGGGTGCAATAGGGACTCAAAGTGTTCCTGCAGTAGAAGTGGAAGCAGAAGTTTATGGCGGGGGGGGGGGGGGCGGAGGGGGTGGTGAGGCTGGGCTGTAAGGACCTTCTGGAGGGAGGTATGAAAGAGCTGCACTTCCAGAAGCAGGAGTGTTTGCTCCCTATCCTGACATTTGTCTCTATCTTGTGCAAAAGAAGATTCCTACCACTCTCCTTGCACCTCTTTGTGCTGGGGATGCCTCCCAACCTGGCCTGGGATCAGTTAGGTTCAGGTTCATGATTCCCTCAAGGCAGGAAGTGATCACTGTGTGATATCAAAGAGTAAGGTGTTCTGGTGTTAGCAAATAGAGTTATTGACACACAGATTTATCAATTGCTTTTTGTCCTGCATGAAGTCAAGGTGCATTGGTTAATTCTACATAGGAAAATTGCCCTGCAAAACCAAATTCTTACCGTAGCTTTTGTTGCTGCCTTAGAGCGAGCACTGCACAACTTTAATTATAACTTAAAACTGAAGTCTGATCTCTTTTACAACAGAAGTTTCTTTTTGAGTTAAACAATGATGAAGAGATTAATGGAGCTCTGTAGGAAGATGATTTTTGATGGAGATGAAATGCTGTCTGTGCAATTTCAAATGATTGATTTCTGTAGATTAGGTACCCATCAAAGTGTAGTCTGCAATGGTCATAATACACCTTAGAAAGGGGCAGCTCATTAAATGAAGGGAATCACCCTGCCATCCCATCATCCTCCCACCGACCCATATTTTCTATTGCTGCTTGCAGGCCTCACAAGATTTCTGTGCTGTTTGGAAAAGGGTATGATATATACCAGACTGCAATAAGAGAGAGTCCTTGATATGCAAAATGAGGCATGCAAAGATTTCTCTTCATTTATTTTATTTATTTTTTAACGTTTTGAACAAGGATAGATCATCCTCTGAATATTCCCCACTTTCAGTAGAAGCAGTTCAGTATAATCGTAAGAGCAGCCTTCAATTTGGCTATTCCCAGAGTAGGAATGTGCTGCTAAATCATCTCTGTTATCAGTGGAGCTCTAAAAACAAGGCTATTGACCATGAGATGAATTTTGTCACAAGCTTGATGTAGGAGCCAGTTTTGACATTGCTCTAAATGTTCTCTTCTCCAAGAAAAGCTCTATTGAGAGCAGATGTATAAAAGTTAAGCGGGAGATTTTAGATTGCATAAATGAGGATGAGACATCTGATTTACTCAGGCTTCCACTGAGAGTTGAGCATTTCACTGCCCTTTATGCCTTTGCAAAGTCTTCCCCTAAGCCGCCATCTTACAAAATGTGGTAGGAATATAGTAACAGGGTAAGTCAGATTATATCTGTACAGATTTCTTGATTTAGATACTGCAATGCACTTTCATAACTCTTCCAAAGGACTCAAATGTTTTCACGTCACTTATCCTGAGCTGTATGAATCCTTGTTTTCTCCTGCCCCATAAGATGCATTTTATTTCCCTTGAGGATATTTGGGTGGCCTCAGAGAAATTTATTGGAAGACATCTTAACACATCCCTTTTTGCTGATGGGAAATTTTCTCATTCACAGTAGCCAGGCCATTGTGCACTGACATTACTTCAGACCACCTTTGTGCAAGCATTGGGTTTGGTTTTGCTAACTTCATTTTGGATTCATACTTTACAAGTGTAACTCATAACAAAAGTGAAAGCTTATGTCGACTCAGCACTACTGCTGTGTATTGGGGGATTTAAGAATTTATTACATAAATGAATTTGTGTGAATATATATGCTTCATTAGTTACCCATTGGTGTGGAACATAGTATGGGAACTTTGTACTTACTGATTTTCTCAAGTTAAACTGCCAAACTGTTCGTGACTGATATTCCCATATTAAGTGTGTGCAGCTTTTAACACTTGACTTAACAAGTACCTTTAATTTCACTGAACATAAGTTATTGATCATGGTGCTTGTTGCCTGGAAGCTCCATTCCTGATTGTTAATTGAGCCATTGATTTTTTTTTAACGTTATCATTAACAAAAGGGTGAATGCTGCATTGCAAAATGGTCTGCTTAGAGCAGGCAGGGGAGCAGTGTAGCTGACCAGAGAAAATACATGACTTTTTAAAACTTTATCACAGTTGAAATCAGTTCAAAAACTCCTGTTGAACGAAGGAACGATTTTAATCAATATGAATTCGATTTGGCAAAGTAAAGTTAATGGGAAAGTTGTGTAGATTTCAGGGATGCCAGATCAGACCAGATGTTTGGTATGAGTTCTCTGTGTTAACATGCTACACCCGACTCAATAAGCCTTGCTGAGAAAAAGCTCATCTGTATAAGCTCCAGCTTGGCACCACATTCATACAGGCAGATAACTCCCTGTCGAGGCCTGGCTTGTGGCCAGCCCACTTGCAGCTCAGGCAGAAGGAGCTCGCCTGCCTCTGCAAAGGGCTGCTCAGGCTGAGCCAAGGGGAGTGGGGCCACAAGGATTCACAGGGCCCGTGGGGAGGTTTGAATTTGCTGATGCCACATGAACCATACACAGCAGATGGACACCCAACAGCCACACCCCATCTAGCTGTGAAACGAAAGGCAATGACCCCATGTTAGATGTATAAACTGTGGACATGAAAACTTAATGAGGATAAGATTAGGATTTATGTTGAATAATGATACTGCCAGCAAGATGGGGACAAGTGTAATATATGTTGACATCATATATATATATATTTACACGTGTATATGTGTATGTCTGACTTTATAGGTATGACTTATAACTGAATTTATAGTTTTTGGTGTACACTGGTATGCAGTATGCACATTTCTGTTTATTTACAATACCTCATTATCTTGGATGACTACTTATTATGATTATTGTCCATAAGGTCTCCTTTAGCAGCTACAGGCATTGGAAAAAGTGTCTCAGTTCACTAAAAGCCTTTTGCTTGTATTCTGTCATGCACAGCTTTTATGATTTTTCAAACAGAACAGAAACAATGTGTGTATCTCAAAGGCATATAATGGAATTAAACTTCCTCTTTTCCTACGGACACTTTTTTTAAGGGCACACACCACAGTATTCAGAGAGGAAACTGTTTCTTCTGAGCTGTCTTGCAGACTTACACGGTGATTTTTAATTAGCACAAATAGTAGATGGAGTCTTGCTAGTTTTTGAAAGATTTATTATTGCTAACTTTGTAGAATCATATCTAGAAAATAAAAACACCTATTAGAGGCTACTGCAGAGGTGCTAATATTCATGAGCCCCCTGCAAAACACGGTTGCAGCTTGACAACTATGGCAAGAGAGTATTCATGAGTTTACGATTTTGAAGGGTTCGAGTTCTTTGTAGTTCTCCAAACAGTTTCCAGAAACTATTTTATGACAGTTTTAAAAGACTTCAAAGTCTTTACTCTTGGGTATACCGTCTCTCTCTGGGAGAGAGGAGCGTGGTGAGAGGTCTAAGCAGAGGTAGTAATGATTCAGGTGACATCAGCTCTTCTCATTTCCTGACCTTGTGTGGCTGACAGCTTTAGTGAGGGTGGAAACAATGCTGATTTCTGAAGACTGTCAAGTGCAAGCAGTTTTCTGCTGAGTTGTAGGAGGCTGGAGATCTATAAAACTTTTTAAGTGCTAGGAGGAACGAGAGGGCATTGTTTTCATTGCAGCTGGTCTTTGAGCCAGAAAAAGAATAGTAAGTATTGAGGGATGGACCCCTGGAACAAGGCTAAGCTTTATTTATTAAGTAGTAAAATTTCTTAAAAGGAGGGTGAGCAAGCAAAAATTTTTTAGCCGTGCTGCTGTGGACAAATATATAAGAATGCAGGAATTGTGACAATAACACAGAGTGAAATTATATTGCAAAGGAAGCACAAATTCTTCCACTTTGAATGATCAACAAAAATTAGAACATTTCAAGACTATCCAGAACTAAAATACTTGCAAGTGGAAAACAGCACCTAAAAAAATTTGGGGTGAAGCAGCACAACAATAAATATCAGTTGCGATTTTTCTGTGCTAATTTATTGGTTCTATTCCCAACCCAATCACCGAGATTTTTCAAAGAGTTCAGACTGTATTTATTGAAATAAAAAGTCTGCGGTAAAACTAGTAGGGTACCAAATAAGTCCAAGATGGAATAAGGAACATCAGCTCTTTGAACGAACAAGTCCTTCATTAAGCTACAATAGAAGCTTAATTTACAGTAATCCCATGGGATGCCTCCTTGAGTCTATTTCATACAGCAATTTCCCAGAAATTCAGATCCCAAGACCCCTCTGAATAGTTAGTGTTTCCCCAAAGACTTAATAAGATTAGGTACCAAGGGTTCTTTAGTACTGTGGGGTTTTTTTTCCCCTACATATTTCCTGCACTAAACTGGTGTACGCTTTCACATCCTGGCTGGGCAAATCACCAGGTCTACACCATGAACAGCTATTTTGTTTCCTCCATCCTGTTGTGTAAAAAGTAATTAAAAAAAAAAAAAACAAAACAAAACCAAAAACAAACAAACCAGCTAGTCTCTCAATCCATTTGATCTCTGTCTATCTAAAATTATTAATTGAATCTGAGGCCCAATTTTGAGCAATCCAGCAAAAGACACTGGCGCTTTGATCCTCGCATTTGACCTGTCCAGCTGGAGAAATAAGTTCCAAATACTGTCGGTGAAGCGATTATGAACAACATACAGAATTTCAACCCACCAAAGGGATTTGTTTTTAAGCCTCTCTGAACTCCAGTATCTGGACAAAAGCTCTGGTGTTTAGAATTAATGATGTCTTGGGTTAGCTCACACAGCTTGCAGCGCTCTAGGTACTGCGGCTTCATGACTGTCACTGTTGGTTGGGTCAAGAATAGCTGCCACAGACATAATCAGTGTGTTTCCTCATTTTATCAGGCTAGTGCAAGAGGTAGTCATTTTTTCCAGGGGACAGAATTAATGGGTGAATGTGCTGTGGGGCTGGCACATGCTGCCTCCAGTTTAATAGCTGAATTAGAATCTTTTTAAACCCTTGGCACCAAGAAATGTGATTTCCCGATGCTTAGGGCTAATGCTGTGGTAAGTGCTGGGAAATCATGACTGATAGTGCTAAGAGTTAACAGAGACAAAAAATAAAGCACAATAAATCTTACCTGAAGTGCTGGGCTATGTATGAATTACATATGTGCATATATGCATTGGGCTGAAAGGTTTGAGCACACACAGAGAGATTAATTATAGTTTAACCTGCACTTAAGAGGATCATCAGATCTAATATTTTTTTCGCTCAGTATTTCAGGATTGCTTCTGGTGGCCAAGCTTGGGGGGAAAAAGATTTATAAGCGCTATGTGAGAAACCGTATCAAATAAATAATGGGGCCAAATTAAACACATTGATTAACTATCATTCACTATCCTGTAATCTCTTAATGACTGAGGTCTAATTTAAGACAGTCTAGAATCAGGATTAAATTCTGAATTGCTGTTATTATTACATGTATTCATTAGGTTCTAGAGGAATTCAGGAGAGATTAAAAAGGCATCTGTGAATTAAGACCAGCTATTAATGGCAAAAGTTGAAGGACTTACCCATATTAATGCTATTTTTCTTACTCAGATAGCCTAACGAATGGAAGCACTAAACTTTACAGATTGTTTGTGTATCCATGGTTTTCATCAGTCTAGTTTACTGTCAGAAAATCTGTAGAGCACCTGGAAATATAATAATGGTCACTGTGTTGCATTTACTAATTGGAGTAGCAGAAAGCAATTAAAGAGCTATTCAGGGCAGTTGAAAGGGATAAGATTCAGTCAGTTCTGCAGCAAGTCCAATGAAATAAAATGGAGGGAAAATGGGAGAGGAAAGGAGAAAAATACTCTGTTTGTGTGTTTGTTTTAATTGACCTGTACAAGATGCTGTTTTTATTTAACACTGCAAGTTTCAGACTTAAAGATCTGCCAAACCCAGGTGAGTTGCTAACCCATTTAAACTTGATGGACCTCATCAAAGAGATGAGTAAGAATCTTTCTGTCGGCTCAGTCCTGTGTTTGAGCTAGAACAGAGGAAAACACCACCACAATCTAAATTGGTTTTCACAATTTTTCTTCTATCAGTGACTGTGAGTCAAGTGCCTTGGAAGTCTACACTTTCCAGTTCCAGAAACATGTTTGGCTTCCAAACACCACAGCCCAGTATTTTGGAATCTTGCACAGCTAGAATTGTGGCACAGCAGTGGTATGTTCTGGGAAAAGCTGGCATATGACAGTGTCATTTGAGCATTTTGGTCACTGTGGTGGTGTCATTGATAGAGTTCCTCACTGCGAGTTGCTGTGAGCTTGATAGGTTTTACCCCTCTGGTTGGAAGGACTTCTTTCCGTTGACATCCTCAGAGAGAGATGGGTGGTTGCTCAAATCCAGGCTGTGCTTTTTCCTGGCCTCCAGAAATTTTCTCTGGCCTCCAGAGTCTCTGGAATGAAGTTACTAAACTTATGCATTTCTGTTTAGGAGTTACAATGAAAGAAAAGTGCTGTATATTTTTCTTCTGCATGGAAAAACTCTTAAGAGTTGACTTTCAAAATTGTCTCTTCCTCTACAATCTTTGCTTATGCCTTTACTTTCCTGGATGTCTGATGTTTTATGCCTACATGAACATGGTCTACCTCTAATACACAGGTAGCCTTGCAAAACTGAGTACAAAATGGTGCTGCCCTCTTGAATAGTTGATTACATTTTTGCTAATGAAGCACTTGCTATCCTCAGTACCTCCTCTTCTGCCATTTTTAAGCCAGTTTTATGATGTTTTGCTTTCAGTAAAGAGAGCATTATTCTTGCAATCTATCATTATAAAGAGTGCTGCCTACTTCAGAGAACCTCTTGCAGCCTAACTGGAATCACTCGATGATTTGGATCATTAATATACTGCAAAATGACAATAAGAACTGAAGTGAGGGGGCAGGCAGACACAGAGTGCTGATGAAGATATATCTGCTCTGCTGTCAAAATTCCACATACAAATATAGGAGCCACCATTGGATTTCTTTTAGCTAGAAGGTGAAGCTTTAATACGCCTAAAGAGTATTGATTTTTAACCCTGTTGGTCTCATTTGAGAGTATATTCAGTCTGCTTTTCCTCTTGGTTTTTGTTTCTGGATTTTACTGTAAAATGTATTAAATAATTCTGCTATTGATATAGCAAAATTCCAGATATACCTTTCCTGAAACTTTGTTGTTATGATGACTCTGTGAAAACGGCTTCCTTTTCTAAGTGTTTTCTCTTTCGGCACATGATTTTTCTGAGTTCTGCTTCTTCTCCTTTTCCTAAAATAAAATTTAAAAAAACCTTGCTCTTAATTAGATTTCATTATATCAATGATTTTTTTTTAAAGGATTCAAGCTTAGGAACAGCAGTTGTTCATCTCCCCATCTGCAGCAGCAGCACTAATCTCATACACATTTGCATACACACAGGACAATAAAAAGTGACATGATGTAACATTTCAGTGAAGAATTGTAGGCACTGCAGCCAAATCCTGTCATTTAAGACTTTCCGTGAGGAGTGATTTATTCTCAATTTGCCAGTGTAGGCTTTTTTGAGAGAGAGAGATTGTGTGGGTGTTGGGAATTATGCCTACGCTTTTAAAGCATTGCTAGTGACTTTGGGTGTCTCTGCCTTCAGGTACCCAGCTTGACATTCCAGAGAGGCTTGATTCTTAGCACACATATATTCAGCTTGTTTAGGAAAAACTCTGCCTCAAGCAGAACACCCCAAATCACTGGGTTTGACTCTTTGTTGCTTTCTCTTCTGAAGCCGTCAATGATGGATGTAGGGGACAGATATCAAGCTCCAATCTAGCAAAAAAACTTCTAAAAGTTAACATTTTCTCCATCTGTACAGATTTTTAATTGGCAGAAATGTTCTTTTATTGCTAGAATAGGAGCTAGGACAGAGGCTGATGGGACAAATCACTTGACTTTTCACATTATTAGTCTTCAGGAGGCATGGATCAACTTCTCATAGCTGTTTCTTCCTTTTTAGAGGCAAATATGTAATCTTATTAATGATAATGTGTTTTTTGCCAACAGCATGATATTCCGTATTGTTCAGTTTAATAATCAGCATGAAACTTATTAACTGCATGAGATACGATGTGAGAAATCTGGGTAAAATCTTTGGCTCTTGGAAATATTAACTGACTTGTTTTCAGTACTGCAGTCTCCCACAGTTAACATTCTGGCAACGACTAAGATACAAGCTCTTAAAGATAAGCTTTCTGTTTTGTGCTGTGCCTGTGCTTTATTCTGTCGCCAAAATCCAAAGTAAGCCTTTTTGGAAGCAGTGACAGCTTGGGAGAGTTTAATCTAATTTAATTTCTTGTGATTGTGAACACTTGGGTCCCTCCTGGAATCTAGCAAATACTGAATCAATAGAGCACCTCTCCCCAGCCAGGGTTGATCTGGGGGGAAGCAAACCAATTTACCCAGCCAAGGATTTCATGTCAATTGTGCGTTATTTTTACGGTATATTTTGTTCTCTTTCATTGCCATTTCGCTTTTGGTTAGCAAGAACATGTAATTAAGCTGCTTTTATCAGTGATGTAATTGCTCCTGCTTAGACTCAGTTTTCCTTTCCTTACATCTCTCTGTGCTCATCTCGGTTGCCCAATTCTGCTGATGAAAGTTTGAATCTTCCCCTTCATGAGAGGTCAGCAAGCTTGCAGTTTGTCACTTGAAGACATCAGCTCCTATAGCAGAGCTCTCATTAAATTTTCTTTGTGGATACCAAAGGTTGAGGTCATATGGCCCCCAGTGGTCTTGTCTCTGAGCGGAAAGCTGGCATTGGACTATTTGATTGCTTCACCACAGCTGTGAATTTCAAGAAGTCAATCTTCTGGTTTGCACTCCCTCTAGGGCATATTTCCTCCTCTACCCAATTTAAAAGTGTTTTAATAGCTTTGAGTAAGTTTGCTCTTAAACTTGTTTCCCCCATTTCTCCTCCATGCACAGTATGAAGTTTGAACTCTGAATAACTTACTGGTTTGCCTTGATGTTTCCTATGCCTTCTTCTACCTCTAATAATGTCTTTTAGTACAGAAGTAAGTAATTAGGGAATGTCATTTCCACTTTCCACTTCTGGAGCCATGGGAAGAATTGATGCTTATCATGGTGCCGAGAAGTTCCCTCATGACTTTCCTGTTAAAACTCTTCTCCTATCTGCCAAGACCTGGATCTCTCTGTAATTACTTTCCCAACAATTTTCTGGTAGGAAGACTATCTGCAATCTCCCCATGACAAGTTTTCTTCTCATCCTTCCTGTAGACTTTCACATTTTTGAGCTTTTTGCTTTAAATTTCTTTATTTTTTAGAAACCGGGCAGTGAAGATGAAGACTTCCCACATCCATGTAGCCATTTCCCTGTTTACTGATGTTCTACATAAACTTCAGAATAGCTTCCTTCAAAGGAAGGTTATGGCTAGCACGAATTTTCATCTGCTTTTAATGTCTTTGGCTGAAGTAGGTGAGATTTTAGAAACTGAAATCACCCCACTCTTCTTCCTACATGTAGCATTTTAATTCACTTTTTCTTCTGAAAGAACCGTGACCCAAGTGTTTCATGGAAACCACATCTATGAATCGGAATTCCTAAATATCATTGAAACAAACAACAGTATGTTCTCAAAATATCCACTTGAAACAGAAGATAAGAAATACAGTTCTGACTCCTGCTCATCTTCTGCTTTAGGCTGGCCCTGCTCACAGCCTCCATGTCCAGTCCAGCAGGAGTCAAGTACAGGGCTGAGACTTCTGTGCTCACAGTACAATGGAATTCGGAGTCAAAGACACTTTCACCCCCAGGGGAAAGCAGGCTGGAGTGAAAAAGGAGAGCAGCTCAGCTACAAGTCACTAGTGCAAATGCCCAAAGAAACTGGGGCTTCTAACGGTCACTGCTTAATGAGGGATCGGGGCACCTAAATCCCTCTGAGAGGGCACATAAGGGAAGAGTTTTTACAAATTAATTAGCACATACTACTTTGGTCTGGAGAGTCTCCCAGTCTTTTCAGTGTACCCTGACTTGCACCAGTTTCCTTCCCTTTAAGAATGAATCCAGTATTTTACAGGTTAGTGGCTCTTACTAAGCAACTTAATGTGGTTTGTTGTCTTTGCAAAATACATCCTGCAGCTTCTCATACAGGCTCACTTGTGCTTCCCTGAATGTGCTCTTAATGTAAGCTGTGCCTTAGGAACACTGCAAGTCAGCTGAAGAGAACAAAATGTGGAGAAAGGAGGAGGCAGCTCTTAAGGGAGAGCAGCATAACCTGTTTTTTGCTTGGGCTGTTGATCTCTAAGGACACAACAATAGGGTGCAAATGCCCCTATGGCCACAGAAGCAGACCAGGGTCCAGGAGATACTAGGAGAGAGGCACTACACCAGTGCTGGTGATGGGAAGGAATTCGGGTTGAAAATCTGAAAGACATTTTGGTGAGAGTGCAGGCAGGAGTAGACACCTCCTAAGAAGGGCATGATCCCCCTCATCACTAGCTCCATAGCTTGAAACAGGAAGAGAGACAGAGTATCAAATCCCACAGCTGGAGATGTTCCTGCCTGGTTCTGTTGCTGTGGACAACCTCTGTGCTGTACTCAGAAAAAATGTCTGGTAATCAAAGTCACCCCTGAGATAGTGAAGTGGAGAGAGACTTGGGTGTACTGATTGATAGGAAACTCAACATGAGCCAGCAGTGCGCCCAGGTGGCTAAGAAGGCCAATGGCATCCTGGCCTGCATTAGGAACAGTGTGGTCAGTAGGTCCAGGGAGGTTGTCCTTCCCCTGTACACAGCGCTGGTCAGACCTCATCTTGAGTACTGTGTGCAGTTCTGGGCTCCCCAGTTTAAGAGGGATGTTGAGCTGCTTGAGAGGGTCCAGAGAAGGGCAACGAGGATGGTGAAAGGACTGGAGGGTAGGCCCTATGAGGAGCGACTACAGGAACTGGGACTGTTCAGTCTGGAAAAGAGGAGGCTCAGAGGGGACCTCATTGCTGTTTACAACTACCTGCGGGGAGGTTGCAGCCAGATGGGTGTGGACCTCTTCTTCCAGGCTGACGACACCAGAACGAGAGGGCACGGCCTCAAGCTACGCCAGGGGAGGTTCAATCTTAACATTAGGAAGCGGTTTTTCACAGAGAGAGTAATTGCATATTGGAATGGGCTGCCCAGGGAGGTGGTGGAGTCACCATCCCTGGAGGTGTTTAAGAGAAGACTGGACGAGGAGCTTAGTGACATGGTCTAGCCGGGAGGTGTAGGGCTGGATGACGTTGTGCCCCCTCCGTCTCGGAGTGGCCTGCTAGACTGTGAGGGATCTAGGTTGGTGTTATGCTCTGCGATGTGCTCTCGGTCTCTTTACGGGTGTTAGATGGTGAGTTGGACTAGATGATCCTTGTGGGTCCCTTCCAACTCATAATATTCTGTGATTCTGTGATTCTGTGATCCAGGTGCTGTTGGCCCAAGAGTCCCTTCAGCAGCCAAAGTAAAGATTTATCACCCTTGTCATCCTGATTAGGAAACTGGTAACAGATACCTAAGGTCCCCCTTGGTGATGACCCCAAGTGATACATTAGGGGCTCCTGTCTTTGAAGAGGGAACGAAAAAATTATGAACAAAACTTACAAAATATAACAATGAAAGATTCAATGGCCCGATGAGGCACTGGGTGCTGATTTTACTTATTCTTTTGTAACTCTAATGCAAAGAATCAATTTCTATCCATACATTTTTCACAGTCTGTTAAGACCAGAGTATGGGAGAGACTGTAAGGATGCTGTACCGACCCATAGCTCTTCTCATTGCATGTACAAAGATCTACTCTTGTTGTTGGCAGACCTGATAACCGTGTTAGTTGGGGTGCCAAACAGAGGGCAACTCTGCCTTGCCTCATAAGCAGGAGTTGAGCTACTGATACTTTCAGTTTCCTTTTAAAATCCAGGCAGTGCAAGCACTCCTGTGAAGTGTATTTGACTGTACAGCTTGCATAATCTTTCTATCCTTGTATTAAATAGATGATAATAATTTAATAGTATAAGTGAGCAACATGACATTTGTCACTACGCAGAGAGGCAATCTATTTGTGTTTCTAATAGGAACCACTGGGAAAAGAGAGATTTTTGGGGGAAAAAATCAGCCAGAGGGAATAGGTTGATGAAAGCTGTAAGTTCTAAGAGGGTTTTATTTCTTTGCTGCTTTGTAGTTCCTGTGGGTGAGTGAGTAAACCTGACAGTTCAAACTACGTTTTCCTCAATATTTCAAAAATTCTTTCAACTTCCCATGTTACTAATTATTTTTCCACCTGAGAATCAGCTATTTTTTTTCAGGCTACAGCAAGAAAAAAACATGAGCTTTATTACCAGGGTCAAAAAGAAAAAGAAAGAAAAAAAAAGAAGAGAACTCTGCATCCTTGATGCAGCATACAAAAGCATGTAGCCTTTTGTAAATAAGAACATACATTTCTCTGGGTTTTAGTGGTTATAGTAAGCTCTTAACACCTGCAAGAAGAAATGAGATTAATCCTTTATTTTCCCCTTTTGAATGAATAAGCCTCTGTTTCTTAAAAATTATTGATTTCTATAATGTTAAAATACTATATGATACATCCAGGAGATTTAAATCAGTGGAGAATCAGTAAACTGGTATGAAGAACTGTGTATACCATGAGCATTAATCTCACTTCTTATTCAGAAAGCATCATCCAGGTATTAATTAAGTTTCTAATTAGACATCCCCTTATATTTTGCTTTAGAAACTTAAAGGCCAGGGAAACATACTCTGTCAAATCAATGTGAGCCTTTACATTGATTTCTGTGGAATTTGGACAAGTCACAAAGGAGTTGATTAGGTAATTTTATGGTGCTACAAAGAATTAGAATCCAGTTACCTGACCTGCCTTCCACTTTCCTTTTCCTTTGAGGATTTGATGGTCAGAGAATGATGGTCAGAAAAGAAAGATTGTAGTAAAAATATGATATCCAGGACAGTAGCTTAATGGTTCAGCTGATCTGTGCAAGTTCTGTTGTCATTAGCTAGGAAATTTAAATTGGTAATTCATAAAATGGATACAAACTCATGTAGCCATCATTAAATAATTTTGATTTGTGGTTTAATAGCAAAAGTGAGGGACTAGAATTGAGGTGGTCTAAGGACAGGCTTTCCCAAAGATAAAAGTAACAAGCAACTTGCAAACAGTAACTTGCAAAATTATTTATGGATGTAATTTACAACCAACCTTCAGAAATGCAACCTTGCAATAATGAAATGGGATTATTCATAGAGCAAAAGCCATGCAGTAAGGTCAGGGCTGAAATATGGAAATAATATATTCAGTGGTTTTACAAGGTCCTAGAACACCTTAAAATATAAATTCACACTACCTCTCACTGGTCTTCTTCAGTGGAGCTGCCACTTTCGGTGCCTTTTCCTAGTCCTGTGGAGACATGGATGCTGTGAGAGCTGGGCATGAGGGTGGCTGCTCTCACTCCTGAGAGTTGTGCCTCAGGATTTTCACAGATCCTTAGGAAACACCCATGTTCTACAGATTTTAGTGAAGCCTTATGATTATTGTCTCATAAACCTTGAGGCCTGGGTTATTAAAGTTTTTCATGAGAATTTTAAAAAAATCTGTGGAACCTGGGCCAATGTTCTGAGGGATGTGCTTTGTAACTCATATCCCTGCTAACAATGTGAAGTGCTGATGGTTAATTAGAGAGAAAGACAATCCACGTCCGAAATTTTTTTCATCTATATCACAGAATCACAGAAAATTATGAGTTGGAAGGGACCCACAAGGATCATCTAGTCCAACTCACCATCTAACACCCGTACAGCGACCATATCAAACATGTTATTTTTGCTTTCACCTATGTTTTCTAAAGTCTATTTATATAATATAAAAAAATTCAATCAGACTTTCATCTTATGTTGTATCATAGTAATAGGTTTGTTGTCCTTCTCTGCTTCATTAGATAAATTAAACAGTTTTGGAAAATGGTTAACTACTCTAAGAAATTTTAAAAACCCTTTTGTTTTGGGCTTTCAGAGGGTGAATGCCATTTTAAAGTCAATTATGCTGAATGTCTAGCAACTTGGTCCACAATATGAAGCTTCTGAGATGTGAAATGTAGAAGTGTCAACAGAACTTAATCTCTGATCCATCACTGAATTGTTTGATACAAGGATCCAGCTTCAATCCGAAAAAGTAAGTGAGCCTCATAAAATCTTCCTTTTTAGGTAAGAGAATTCATTTAGCTAATTCTTTTTACCATTTGAGAGTAAGAGCAACTGAAAAATTCAGTCATTGAAAAGTTGAAAAACTCTGGTTCTGTAATTTAATTTGCACATAAGGGCAGATGGTGGGTTTGCTAGTTTGAGTCGCTGTGATTGAACTATGATCTCTCATTACAAGAAGTGATTGTAATGTGATGAAGAGTATCAGACAGTTGACAACTTTTCTTTTGTACTTTGTCCACTTTTGTGTCCAGAATTTCAGTGTATTATTGCAGCCAGTCAATATCAGGGGATGACTCGGTCACAGGTATTTCTGTGATCAGGCCACGTTTTAATGAAATTCTCATGCTGAGCTGTCTCTATCTTCTGTCCACATTAGCTGGCTTCAGAAAACTACCATGATCCTCTTTAGTTAGCAAAAAATTAGTTTTCATAAGTATGCTTCATTCTCCTTTCAGCAAGGAAAGGCCAAACGAGTAATTTTGACAAAGCAGATATTACTCCTTAGCAGTCTCTTCTTACTATTTCCTGAGCCTGGCCTGGGTTGAGGGACATGTTAGGACACTTGGCATGTCCTCAAGAACTTCTTTGCTCAGATAGTTAGCAACTTACTGTAATTCAACAATGTTCTTGCTTTTTCAAGTAGTTTAAACTGCATAGACAGAGCAGCCACGGGGAATTTAAATGTCAAAGTACATTAAAGCAAAGATTGTGTACAGTTTATTGGATGGGTCTGCACACTTAGACTGGGAGGGGTGAAATGACCGGTACAGTGAAAATGGATCATCTGGACATTTCCAAGTAAGGCTTTCTGACAAGAGTCTGCTGTAAAGGATTATTAAGAAAATATCTGCAGAAATAAGAATTTCCCTCCATTTTCTGTTTCCTGGAGGAAGGTGAAAAGAGGGAGAGAACTGATCTAAAGCCAAATACTGTAACTTAATTGACTTAATTGAAATTGTTGAAAATATCAGATGATGGAAGACTTAGATATGTCTTACAGTAACTGCTTCACTTCCATTGCATTAAAAATATAAGAAGAAGTCATAACTTCTTGTCGTTGTTGTTTAGAATTTATAAAGGAAACAGCCCTTTTGCTGCTCACGCAGTGATTCTGATAACTTTACCATTGCACTGGGTTTTCTCAGATATTTGGCATGTTTAATGAATTTCTCAGACATTTAATTTCCTTTGGAAGTGCCAATTATCAATCTATGGTAACAGAGGATGGTTTAACGTGAACTGTCAAGGAAGTTTATAAAATTATCATGTCAACACTGTAGTCTTCCAGCAGAGTTAGAGAAAGATTGCAAGAAAATTATATTGTCATTTAATTAAACAGGGTGTGCATTAATATTTTACTATTACTCCTTACTTATTTTTCATACTGACAAGAACTAGCTGTCATTTTATGGAGCCATCTGTTGTGCTTGGTCATAGGCAAATCCTGAGATGTCCTGGAAACTTCAGGCATTATATTGGAGAGGGGGCCTGTATGTAGAGGAAATGGTGATTTTTCTCACCGACCCAATGTTACCCTAATGCCATGTCAAACAAGATTTCAGTCACAGTCGACTGTGCATTAGTCGACTATTTCAGAAGGGATCTCCTGTTCTCACTTTTCAGCCATCAATGTAAGGAGTACCCATACCCCAAACATCTTGACATCTTCTTGAGCGATTGTCTCAAGCTCTCTGTACATTCAGGGTTTAAATTTAGATCTTAAAGTACAGATCTCTGCCACTCCAAATGTTGATAGGTCTTTGGCAATGCTAATTAAGGAGCATTAGGTTTTCCTCATAGTAAAAATAGTTTTGCCCTAGATTTTTTAGAAAGATTTTTGGCCTCCCTTGTGGCTACCCTAAATTATTCTCTTTTATTTTGAGACTTGTGTAAAACTAAATTCTGTTCCCTCTAGGACACTTAAATACTGATGGGAGTGCTGTATATGATGGTTCTCTTCCCTGTTAAAACCTAACTAACTAAATAAGCAGTGTCCATGATTTTGGTTTTTTAAGTAATATCGCTCCTGTCGGCGACTGACTTGAACTTATAACTTGGTAGATTTTTCTGGTCATTGTGAAAATGGGCTTTTTTTCCAATGCGTCTCTCTTTCATTGAGGAAGTAAGCACCTTCCTAACTCACTCACGAGGAGCTGTAAAACTCTCTCATGGTAAAAACAGTATGGAATGTCCACAGTGCTGAAAACTAGAAAGCAGTACAGAGTAAATTACAGCCCCCTTTTTAAGAACTTTCAAACAGAAGAACAGCACATAGGGGTACACAGCCCAAGGATAATTTGATGTGATTCAGAATAAACAAGCATGGCAAAGATAGGAAGTGGCTCATGAAAGTGTTGTCAAGCATTTAGAGTTTCTGGGGTCGGAACTGGTGGAGTCACCATCCCTGGAGTGATTTAAAGCATGTGTAGATGTGGCACTTGGGGACATGGTTTAGTGGTGGACTTGGCAGTGCTGGGTTAATGGTTGGACTTAATGACCTTAAAGGTCTTTTCCAACCTAAATGATTATGCATTGAGTATTTATTTATTGGAGTCTTGAAGCATTGAGCATGGAGCCAAGTTCTGGATCTGGGCAAGAGGCACATATAGCTGTGAGAACTATTAAAGAAGTTTTGCTCTCTGGGAAGATGTGAATTGCTTGATTCAAGAAGTTCCCTCCTTTCTTGAAAGAAAAGAAATTTCATAGGAGACTGTAAATTCTTAGCACCTCTATAAGTCAGGCCATTTGCATTTCCTCAACCCTAGAGAGAGGTGCACATGTTAATTCCCCTTACTAGAAGGCCATTTCCATCTGGCAGAATTTGGCCTTCAAGTTTTAATTACACTGGAGATTTTGTAATGTTATGCAAAGAAGAAGAAAGTGAGCTGTTCTTTCTACATACTTAATATATGTATCATTACAGGTACCTAGCAAAAATTAATAGAAATAATTAGAATCATAGGATAATTTGGGTTGGGAAGAACCTCAGGAGGTCAGCTATTCCAACCTCCTCCTTAAAGCAGAGCCGGTTCTGAGATTAATATGCTTCCACACTTCTTTGGGGTTTATGGTTCCCAGCAGATCACAGGTTAATTCCAACGAAGTGATAATCACACCAAGTGGCAGTCATTTCTTTAGAAATTCAGCTATTATCACTTTTATATACTTTTAATTCATGGGTTAACTATGGGAGCTCAGTAATGTATAATGACAATTCTGTAGTCCTTTAAAATGTTACACTTTTAACCTTCTAACTTTCCTCATAGTTCCAACAAGTGCTAGAAATACTATTGTTATGATAAGTTATGGATCCCC
Source organism: Pitta sordida (assembly GCA_013390025.1). NCBI lineage: Eukaryota > Metazoa > Chordata > Aves > Passeriformes > Pittidae > Pitta > Pitta sordida. Next base: position 254,844 of record WEKX01010884.1, on the reverse strand, counting down.
AATGGAGGCATTTAATTTCATGGTATGTTAAAGGCTAGAACAGCCTATTAAAACAGGGGTGGAAAATCTTACTTTAAAAAAAAAAAAACCAGATTGAAATGCTTAGTGGCATTTCTCCAAGAGAGACATTTTTCAAAACCCAAATCTTACAGATAAGGAGTTTTTTGAAGTACAAAATACATTCTTCAAGGGCTAAAAATGAGAATGATGTGGCCACCCGTTTTAGCAAACACTGGCTACCATTTCTAATACAAAAGAGCTATCAGTGGCAGCTGAAGAGAGACTAAGCTAATACTGGAGTATGCATATGGTTTTCCTTTCATTATTCTTACTAAAATAGCCAAGGAATTAGGACAATTAATAATTCTGCTCATGTATGTGATTATAATATCAGTGCACAACCTGTGGAAGCTTGCACAGTGCTTAAATTTGCTCACATAAATAGTCTCCTTGGCTTAAAAAGCAAGGATAAGGCCCTAGCGTTTGTGATGGCCTTTTGGAAGTTTTCAAAATGCAGTTACCCTGTGTGAACCTTGAGCAGCACTCGTAGGTTTGACTGCGAATCTGAAAATACGTCCCCATGCCAATAGAAGTGGCAGAGCACAGCTGCTTGCTTTTCAGCTCCAAAACCTTTGGGTTTTGTTTGCAGCTGTCTGTCACAAGCACTTGCTTTGGAGAATGTAAATAACCAAAGATGAAAGGTGATTTTTGTATAAGGGAAAATAAGTAAATAGATGAAACCTTTCCTAAGTTCACTGTTCCATTCAGTTTTCCAAGTACCTGTTTCAGGGCTGCCAACCAGAACCTTCCCACTGGTTTTAGTAGACACTGTGCTGATCCCTGGAACTGTAGCTATAAGTCCGAATGAAGGCCCTACAGAACTAACAGAGCTGCAGGAGTAGGATTAAATACTTGTTTCTTCCTGGTTGGTATCATCTGGAGCTTAGTCACAGAGGGCATTGAAGAACAGGTTAAAATAAAAAAATAAGCCCACGGGCTGAAAGTCTCTAAAGGCCTTCCCCATCCTTTCCCCAGGAGTACAATTATGTTATATTTTATAACGTATTTTATATATATTATTCTATTACTTGTATATCCTTTACTAGTAATATAGTATAATAGCACCACTTTAGTCGGTCTGAAAAACCACAGAATCCACAACTGAAACATGTCAGATAAAATTATAAACTGATGAAGAGGGGAGCTGGAGAAAGCAGAGAGGTGAAATTCAGAGCTGTCATACCTATAATATTTTAACACCTCCCTCATATCTTGGAAGTCCAACACTGGGAAGGAAGAGTTAGTAATAGTTTGTCCTGTCAAGGACTGTTGTAGAGCAGGTTCTTTCCAAGGTAGTTGCTTCACAGAAGTTGTAAGAAAATTCAAAGATGAGGGTGTGGCGCCTGGCAGAAAATATTGAACTAATGTGAAAAGAAAGACCTTGGTCACCATAATTCTAAGGCAATAGTAAAAGCCTTAAATATGAGGAAAAGCAGCCTCCATTTGGAACAACTCAGAGAGCAAATCAACGCTTCACGAGTTAAGGGGGGGAAATAATTTGCTGCTTTATCAGTGAAGGAGTTGTATGCATAGAGGGAATGTGGGGCTATGAATTGGAGACAGAATGATTTAGTACAGCAGGATTCTTTTGAGAATATAATGAGCTTCTGCCCCTAAATTAAAACTTTTCTTTAAAGATTTTAAATCCAAAAATAACTATCAGGGGAGTTTCACAGAAGCATTAATTACTTTCATTCCTGAATCTGACGGTGATCCAAATTCATGTTCCAACTACCTTCTTTTTCCCTTATAAATTAAGGTTGCAGAGCTAAATTATTGGCTTGAAGGACTGCAAAGGCAATTTTCTACATCATATCTCATTCCCAAGTTGAATGTTATATGTAGATTATGCACAAACAATGCTGAAAACCTTCATAGCTGTATCCCTTGAGCCAGTAAACTCTTTGTCTACTAAACAGAATTTCCTAATGACAACGTGAAAATGTGTGACTGCCTACAGTGGAGTTGCCTTGTTCCTAACCCACCAGTGCTCTTTGGCTCGTATTTGATACAAATATTTTTCTTCTTTTTTAAAGTTCCAAGTCCTGTGATTTTATTTCTTCATGATCCTTAATTATCCCTATTTCTTTTGGCTTTGCAAGGTGTTTTTGCTTAATAACATAGAGAAATTCATACAAGACATAGATGTGCCTTTGAGATGTACCTTGTGTTTCAGTTATTACTATCTTGGATTGTTTTTTTCTTGGGCTGGGGAAAAAAATCTTAGTTGCCTGTGGGGATTTTCTTCAAATAAAACAAGGAATTGATATTCCATAATTCAAGACAGATTCTGCATCTGTGTCTTACCCACACGCTCTTCAACCCATCTACTCTTTGAAATAAAAGTATTTTTCTCAGACCAAGATTGTACCTGGGGGCAGCTGAAGTTGATTCCTCCTCAGGTGAGGTCTAAAAATCCCGATGCTTACCTCTGTCCTAAGATTTCGGTACAGAGGTCCATCCAGCTTCCACTTCTTTCTCTGACATGCTAAATGCTACTCTCTAAATACTACTCATAGTACAAGCGTAGCAACAAGGAAGCCACAAAGATCAACAACTGGATGTTAAGGGTGAGAGCCAGGGTTACTTTTCTTTTTCTTTCTGTGCTTGGATAGTGAAGCAGCATCTCCCTGCTTTTGGCTGGAACTTCTGAACTGGTGTGATGGTTGCAGGTCGCCTGAGCATGATACTGAGACCTTAACCTTGGCTGGCCACGTGTGTCTTTGTTTTCCTTCTTTTTTAAGCTACACATCACCCTTCCTGGCATTTTTTTCTGCTTTGAAACATGTACATGAGATGGCAGAGCAGTTCACTGCAGTGTTCATACTTATTGCTTGGGAACCAATTAGAAGGGGAGACAACCTGGGATCTTCTGTAAGGAAATAGGGAAAGGCTTGTTTACCAGATCACACATTTCTGGCAAACAGCTGGCTGTAGTTTTAATAATGAGCTGCCCATAACTGGAATGTATTTAATCCAAGTTAACACATATGCACTAAACTTGCTAATTGGGAATTTCTTTTTATAAGCACATTACTCTGGCTTTTTCAAGTAGTAATGTGAACGTGCTGATACAGCAGAGAGAGTGCACCTCACTACATGACTGCAGCTAGCAGGCCCCAGTGCATGGTAATTTTTGAAGAAAACATATGGTAAGAGTAATGGCTGAAGTCTGTAGACAGCTTGCCTAAATTACAGTGCATCCATTGAAACCAGGACACATGCTAAGCTGCTGAAAGCAAAGAGATGTCATTAAAAAATGATTCATATACCTTTGCCTTAATGAGTCCTCACACTTGAGGATTGCCAATTGCCTGATCAATAGCTTCACTGCAGCACAAGTCAAAATTCTTTCTGCAAGTGAAATATTTCCATTACAGAAGTCTAGAATTTCAGCATATACGCTTTTGTCTGAAAGGAATTTGAAAATAATATTTTTATATATATATTTTTCTGAAACCTGCCTATATTTGAATCTAGTAAATAAACAATCATGCACTGCCATATGGAGCAATTTCATAACAGCACATGGTGAGGCTCTAATGAGTTTTACCATACTGTGCCTGACAGGTGAATTTTCAGCTTTGATTACAGGAGGCCAAAAATAATTCATCCAGGCCAATAAAGTTTGATTTAGATAAGACTCGATTATTTTTGCTATCAGCCATTAAGAACTGTTCTATCCTCATTTTCATTTTCAGGCACATAGCCTGGCAACAAGCAATAATGGATATTTATTGGGCTATCAAGTCCACAGAGACTTGTTTACTTATCTGAGTACTGCAATTGTCAATATTCTGTAGGCCACTAGCTGCTGTCTTTAAAAGATATTGTGTGTAGGAGTTGTTTTCAAGCTCAACTCTTAAACTTTAAAAAAGTACTTTGAAGTTATTATTAGTAGTGCAGTGCCTGGAGATGCCATTGCGCCAGCCAGGGAACAAAGAGAGGGAGAGACAGACCTGGCAGAGAAAATGTGGGGGCAGCTTTTTGTGTTCCTTGAAGAGCCCAAATACCTCACAGCAGAGAGAGACAAACTCTGCTGATGGGACACATTGTGGTCCTGCAGGATTACAGAGTTAAAAGCCCTGCCCAGATGGAGCTGAGTTCTGTCTGCTGCAACACAACATGTCCTGGAACAGACTAAAGCAGTTCTGACAGGGGAAGGCTGAGAAATGTTAAGTCCATGAATAAACTTCTGGTGCCTTAGATCTCACCCTCAATTGAAAAATGGCCTTGGGCCATGAAGGACAAATTATATGACCAAGGCAAAGTCACAGAGTTAATTTTAGTGAAGCAAATAAATATTGTTTTGTTCCATTTTTCACCGCATGAATACACACATGTTAGTGCACTGCTTCAGATACTTGTTTCTTTGGTTTTCCTGCAAACTAGGGCATTGAATTATTCACAGAAGGCAAGTGCAAAGGGAAATGTCCATTGCCTGGACCTCCCACAGCTGCACAGAAAAGTAACTTACGCTGCAGCTCTTGCCTTAAAATTTGGGAGAGTTTTTCCTTGGTAGTTCCCTAAACAGCTTAGTGTTCACAGAAAGCTGGTAAGTCTCAAACTTCTAAGTTTGAGTTTTCAAAGCAGTAGGTTTTACCTCTCTACTAACTGCTGGGTTTTAGCTGTCTTAGGGGAAAAGGCAAACTGGATGTCATCTTGATCTCTCAGAGACCCTTTGTTCCTATAGCTTTTATTCTTTGCTGTTCTTCTCCTCCTTCCTCTTATGTTCAACAGGTAAAAAGTGAGAATTTATGCCTTTTCACAAAAGTGGCAAATATGTAGGCACGCCATTCCTGTGTAGCATGTGACATTTTATGCAAAGCTTTATCTCTGACCTTTCTTTTCTTACCCTTGGTTCAATTTCTTTCTGCCCTGGGCTTTGAGACCATGAAAGTTAATTATGACTCTTGTTAGGCCCTTTGGGGGGTTTGGCTCTTCGCATGCATCTACACAAAAAAGTGACCTTGATGGTTTTGATTCAACAGATGTCCCCTGTCAAAGTTCATTTCCTTTTTCTTTTTCTTTAAGCAAAATTTTTAATTTTCTGTTTAGGGAGAGCCATGTAAGAATTCAGAATGACTAAAACTTGTCACATTATTTTTTATTTATTTATTATACTTTGGGGAATAATAATCTCAGGATTCATATTCAAGGAATTCAGAAATCTTTGCCTAAAATTTGGATTACCTCTGAATCCCAAAGTGGAAATCAAATTTGCAAACACATTCCCGAAGATGCTGAGGTTCAGACAGATCTTTTAGGTACCCTATTTAAAAATTAAATAAAGGGGTCTTCCAATAGTTTGCAGAGTCATGAGAATGACTTGAGTGCTCATTTGAAAGTATCGCTTGTGGCAAATTGTTTTTCTTTATGTTCTTGAGGTGTGTTGCAGTCTGGCGTCCCATTTCAGGATTAAAAATTTAGGATAAAAAGGGAGCTATGAAATTAAAACAGCATATAACGGAGCCAATGTTAGGTAGTACCTCTGAGGTAATTAAGAATGGAGCAACATAGTGATCAAATCAAGGCTGCAATTAAAACTGAATCAACAGATCAATGGGTTCAAATGAGCAAATCATCATATTAATATAACAGGTAATCAAGTAGAATTAAGTGGTTGACACTGGAGGGAGTTTCTGTTACTTTGAGACTTAAATTTCAGGGAGAGATGGGGAAGAACCAATTTTCTTTTAGCCTGGAATTCAACAGTAGTGATCTCTGACCCAAGAAAGAATCATGAGCATGATCCTTCTGATACTAAGTTTAGTGCCTTGGTTTCCAAATCTTCGGGAATGCCCATCACAGAGATCTTTACCTTCTTATAAACTCAGCTAAAATATTTTATTTATCTCAAAAGTTATTCAAAGCATAAAGTGTAGCAACACAAGACTTGTCTCCTCAGGTAACATTAACAAGATCTTTTTACGTTTTGTTGTAATAAATTCTCTTCTTGTTTGATATTTCTTTCCATACTCAACTAGAATGTGGGAATTCTCTATGGTTTTCCAAAAGTATTTTGCCAGATAGGTTAATTTCAAGACTGACTTACATTTTTTCACTGATATAAAATAACTACAAACACAGGTTATAAGCATGGAGGATATTCATATGTGCCTGTTTAGTATGACAAACTTGTTTTGGCTTTCCTGTGTTAATAGGCATGGCCTTTTGGCAATACTGTAAAATTATTATGTGAAAAAGAGATTGTTTTAAATACAGCATGATCTGGGGAGTTGGGCTATGCTTCTCCAGTCAAAATGAATGCCTACAAATCTTGCCATCTTAATTCAGAGACCAGATGCAACACAGGTCAATTTAATTTCATTACTGTCAGAAGGTCTTCTGAAAAGATTATAATGTTTGCAAGCCACTGCCCGCCGCAAGGTGATGCCACATGAGGAGAGTTCAGTAGGGACCACATACTGGAGTGAAATTAATTAACCCTTGTCAGCAATGGGGAGTTAAAAGCAGGCCCATAACTCCTTTGATCGCTCACCAAAGGCAAAGCAATAATCACTTTAAATTTCTTACACTGTTAGGAATCAAAATGTAGAATGATAAATGAGTAGTTTGTTTAAAATTGGCGGACATTGTCATAAAAAACAAAAAAAAAGGAAAGACTGAAAAAGTAGGAGTAGGCATATTTTTATTTTCTCTTTTTATGGTAAGTGCTTACTAAGCTTAAGCAAAAAGGAATGCAACTGCAGCACTGGATTGCCCATGATATCTAATTTTCAAACAGACATAAATACTAGAGTACAACTTGTCATTTTAAAAGGGTAAACAGAAAAATCATATAAATTAAGTGACATTTAAGAAGTTCAGGGTTTATATCACAGCCACCAGGGAAATCAGAGACCTAAGGAAGAAATGTTTCTTTAGAGCATTGATGTAATCAGGCTTGGAAGAGAGATTTATTTTTTTTTAACTAAATGATTGTTCAAATAATTTAGAAGCGTAATTTTGGACTCAGATTGCCACAAAGGATTAACTGTTTCTTTTTAATTATGGACCCTGCAGTTGGAATTCATTTTTAAGTTGATTGAAAATTAGTTCACTAAAGCAGTAAGAGGCTAAATGCAATCAAGTGCCTGTAAGAAATAAAAAGCCTCACTGAGGGCATAGAAGAAATAATGGCACAGAAGATTATTTGGGGTCTTTACCAGAGTGTTTGTAAGGCCAGGAGAACCTGCACTGGGATAAAGGAACACTTTGCTCACCTCCTGAGGACCATCCAGAACATTTGGTATAAGGCTCAGTCTGTCAAATGTAAATGGATATCTCTGCAAAAAACCCGCCTTGCTCTGGAAAGGACCTTGAGGTGATGAGTTAAGCACTATGGTGTTGTCTGTGACTAACTGCGAAATATATTGAACCGTTCAAGGATGCTCAAGGCCAGGCTCTGCTTAGGCTGGTAGGGCTGGGACTCGAAGGGAGAAAAGTGAGTTTTGCACTAAAACTTTGAATGGATGAGGGTAGCGTGAGGGAGGCTGCCCTGCAGTCATTTGGACGTTAATTGCACCCTTTGGTGAAAGGCAGCCTGGGAGCACCATGTGTGAGGCTGGGGAACATCCTGGGATAGGGACATCCAAGGCCAGGTCAGGCCCTGCTCAAAACACACAACACGCTCTGGGGCACAGCAACAAAAAGGAGCTCTTGCTGTAGCTGGTCTAGATGTCCCTGTGGTGGGTCAGAGGGAGCAGCAGCGCACCTGCAGCGGTGCTGCTCTCTCCGAGCACAGGCTGCAGCAGCTGCTGTCACACCATGCCAGGGCTGTTTCCCTTCCACTCTGCAGTCAGATGCTGCTGTGTCAACGAGCAGATGATGAGAAGAGCAAGCAAAGGGAAAGGTCACCTCCCATACCGTCACAGCACATCAAAGAGCTAGCTGATATTTCTGACCCACGAGTGCAGGAATTCACCGTGCTTATCTCTGAGCAGCGTTCTGTGTACCGGGCAGCAGGCAAGGCCTGTCCTCACTGCCAGCATTTATCATGTTAAGAGATGACCTCTGAAGGACTGACTCACCAAACACTGTGCTGGCTGCAGCTCTTCAATACGGATAGCCAAGGGCCAGCTGTAAGGCAGAGCTGTGCCAGCTGTGTGTTTGTGCTTAGCCCAGACAGGACCAGAGCCTGACCTCGATACAGCACATGACCCGTTCTTTGCTGTATTATCCAATTAGTCAGAGTCATTAATTCGTCTCTTTAAGGTCTTGTTCTAACAGGAGACAGTCTTATTGCCAAGATAATCCCTAACATTTTACAAACATAGCATTATAGACAGTTCTGATGAAAGGCAACCTCGAGGGGGTTGACTAATCCTCCCCTATCCTACGGTAGGATCAGCAAGACATTTAAGCTTTTCATGAAAGATATTTATCTAACTCATCTTTAAAGAGAACCTGTAATTCTGGAGAGAGACCTGGGTTATAAACCCTATCCCTTATTCTGTCTTTATCTGCAGCTTCTTTTTTGGTTTGGTTGTTTTGGGGGTTTTTTAGACTCATTTCCTCCACCAAATGTTTGGTTGCAAGTGGTAGAAAGAATACATTTGTGCATTGCCTATAAATAAGTTATTCCTATACATCTTAATAAAAGATTAGTCAGTGGCTTAAAGTCAATTAATTAATAAACAGAGGCAATCTATAGTAACATCCACTGATATATTGAGCTGTCTGTATATATGCCATTTTGATGCATCTTTTACATAAAACATCTGATTATTCATTTAGAAATCAAGTCACATCCACATTTAATAGAATCAGAGTTCAAATAAAAATAGTCCTTAACTTAAAGACTTTTCATTCAAAATTGTTTTCCTGCATTTTTTTATTAAAATCAAAAAAGTGCCTCACTTTGGTAGACTGCTGCCTGAAAAGCAGACTGTGCTTTCGCTTTTCTCAGAGGCATTTTACACACAGATTTTGTGCAGCAGCAATCTTATGATGTTTGGGAAGTATAGCTATGATCTTTTCTGGTCCTTGTTTGCTTTTTATCAGTGACATCTCTAACTTAGACGATTTCTAGCACTCTCATAAACAAAATTACTATGATGTCAGCAGAGAAAGTGCGGGTTTTTTCTGTCCTGAAGGGTTTCATAAAATGTTTTTCAAGTGTCTGTTGCAGATGGAGTTGGTAACTCTACTAACTCTTAAGGTAGTCCAGCAACTGACATTTTTACTTGCCAGGTTTTAATTATTCAAACTAAAGTTTTTTATGCAAATATTTGCTTTGGGCTAAAAGTTTTAGAGAACTTGCAAAAACTATAGTTCATCTGCATCCAAGAGTACACAAATCTGAGCAAAAGAGGAGATTAGCTTTACCTTGTGATAAACAAAGTACACAAATGATTTCATTAGAAAGGTTTGTTCACTCTTTGTTTAAAAATCGGTAGAGAGATTTGGTCTAACATCAGAGATAAGTCTGGTCCTTGAAAAATCCAAGACAAGTTTCCAAAAAGCTCTGGAGCTCTGTGTTGGAGCAGAGTCTCTGAGGGCTCCAGGTAGCTCCTACTCTTGTCCTTTGATGGACTATGAAGGGTCCTGGCTACTCAAGAAAACAGTTTTATTTGCAAGCACAGAAAAAAGAGACCATTGTAATCCACATAGGTTTTCTGTCTGCCTAGAGGACATCCATAGGGCCAGAACTGTCCTTTCTATACTCCAGATTACAGTTAACCTGGTGGGAGTTTGCACTGTGGCTTATTCAGGATTTCCCAAGGGGTTGAGATGTGCTTCTGCCAGGTGTCCAGGTGGCCCCTCACTGCATGCGATTGCCGGGGATTGCTCTGGATCTTAAACTGGGAGCCTGGAGTGTCATACCGTATAAATCAGCAGCTGATATTTTATTTATATGTATGTAAAATTTAAAGTTACTTCAGAGATGTCCAACCTGTTTATTATGTTGCTGTTACACCTTTGAGCAACACTGCAAGTAACTGGCAGTGGCACCTTTGGTTGAGGCGAAGTCTGTTGGCATTAACTTGTGGAGGGCTCTGGTGAGGACACAATAGGGCAAGTATTTGGAATGGTGTTAAGCCTAACCATGCTCCTCTGGTTATTCAAATCTCACTTGAAAATAAAATAAAAGCTCTCTGGATACAGTCCAGAAACTGTCTGTGTTGAGCATGCTGCATCACCAGACTGCAGGGACCATGCAGGACTCAGCCTGGCAGCTGGAAGAAGCAACTGCAGAGACAATAATGGTGTTAAGCACTGAACCAGAGCACAGGGAGACAGTGAAACCCTCCCTACTTGGAGCACTTGATCCCTTGTGATGATAACAGTCTGTTTATTGTTGCCAGACTTCTCATCACAGCCAGAGGTAGAAGCTGGTGCTATGTACCCAGATCTCTGAGACTCCAGCTTGAGGAGTCTTTCTCGCTTGACAGAATTCTGTGATCAGTTATTTCTTGAAATTTAAGACTATTTTCTCATTACGGACATATACACAAACAGTCTCATTCTAGTTTGAAAAGGAACCGGCTACTTAATATGTCCAAAATTTTGCATGCTGGACTGTACAACTTTAACAACCTTCTGAATTATTTATTTTTCAGAATCTCATGTAGCTTTCAACTTTTGTATCAAATTGGAACCATAGCGGAAACCTGGGCAGTGGGACATAGTGGCAATTATCCCTGTTGCTGCTCAACTCTGATAGCTTAAATAACCAGGTTTTGCTTTAACAGAGGTTGTGCTTAACTGGTACTCTTTCAGAAGCTTGTTTTTCCAACCTTTGGTTGCACTATTATGCAGAAACACCATTTCCAGATCAAAGTGCTTGGGACTGACATGTGGTGAACTTCTGAGGTTTGTTGATGTGTAGAATGACCTTCACAATAAAGGGCCAGTTAAAACATTCATTATTTGGGTCTTAATTTATTGTCATTAGACTTTCAACTAGCAGCAATTCTGACAGAATAGCAATGTGTTAAGTTTTACTACTTAAAGTGCAATACTGATGGATTTGGAGTGCAACACACTATGTCTGTTTTCTTCTTAAACTTGAAATCCAAAAGCAATTTCTTTGTAAATCAGTGTACAACATTCTATGAATCCTTTTTTAAAAAGAAAATCATTATGAGAATGCTGTTAAAAAGGTGAGCTGAGAGCTGACCAGTGCCGGTTTTAATTGCAGGCATCTGACTCTTTTGGAGTCTTATTTAGCTCCAGAGCACACATCTGTAGAGCTGCAAGATGGAGCTCTTACGAGGTTTACTGCTGCTGCGTTAGAAATTCCCGAAATGAGCAATTTTCTTTTTATTCTTCTGTTGCACCCAAAGTGGTTCTGTTTAAGACAGGAGGTGTTTTTTGAGAATCAGGGGTTTATGTGGAGAGGGTTTCTGGAACCGAGTTCTGAATCCAAGTGAGTACCTCTGGTTCTTACTATGCAAAATTAAGTGGATTAGTTTAAGTAAATAGGCTTTCAATTTAACTTGGAAAGACTCTGGGATTTGAGTAAACAATTACAGAGTGCTTTATTTTCTTTTAAAAGAGGGTCTGTCTTGTACTATTAAAACCCAGAAAGTACTTTTCTTACTGCAGAAGTACCTTCCAGAATGTGGGCCAGGCTCTGTAATGCACTGGGTGATAAAACAAGGAGTTTTATTTCGATATATCTGTCTCCACAGTGTAATGTATGTTAGTATGTGTAATGATTGCAGGGACTGGTTAAACGTGTGATAGAACACACAGTACAGTGCTGTTATCTTGTTTTAATTACATGCAACATTTTTCTTCAAAATGAAGAAAACAATAGAGACAATAATCCGTGAGCAAGCAGATATGTGGATGCAAAAGAGATGCCTACAGTATTCCTCTGTTGGTAGTACCAAGAAGAAAGGTCATGAAAAGCCCCATAAATAGCCTCTATTACCCAGAAAGCGAGCCTTGGTAAGTGTCTGACGGAGAGATCCCCAGCTCCCAGCAGCCATTAAAGCAGACTTTCACTTTCAGACATTAGAACATAAAGCTCCTTAATGAAGGGAAGATGTTTTTAGTCAAATTGTTTTCCTTTAATATTTGTTTTCTCCACTTGAACAAAATGTATATGACAAATGACTGGCTAAGCTTACAAGAAAGATCATTGTTAAAATGGACAGTTTGAATCAAATTTTTTAACAAAATTCCCATTACTCTATTTAAATGGAAACAATCCAGACATCATTAAAATAAAGCAGGATTCCTTCAGGGAGAAATTATTTCTGGTTTGATTTCTGTCAAAATGACTTTGACTTTCAGAATACTTTAACAAAATGTTTTCCTGAGGCTTTGCCTTTGTGAAGGGTTTTTAAACAAAGGAACTATTTGCCACTAAACAGAAGTAATCTGATAAAAGATTGAATTCAAATTAAGTGTGCTGCTTTCTTAATGGCAGAGGTTCTTTATTATTTTATTTTGTTTTAAGACATGTCACCTAATCAGCACATAAATCTTCATAGAATTCATCTGACAACCTCATTAATTTCCTGTGAATATTGCAGTGCGAAGAAAAGACCATAATTTCATGAAGGTAATTTATTCTAAAATCAGGTGCCTCATATTTTTAGTTCCATGCGTTTGTGTTTTAATGAAGCTAATCTCAGCCATAAACACATCTTGTGGACACAACATGGTTATATTCCAGTTCTGGAGGAGGTCTGATCCTGCTCTCACTGACACAACTGTAAATCAGGATTAACTCCAGTGAGAACAGGGGAAGGTATGAACAAAGATAACCTGGATTAAACAGAACTCAAGGGGCTTTAAGATGTCATTTTGTGGCAAAAGGGGTGTAAAGGACCCTAAATATTAATGTAAAACAATGTGTCTGGTAATGCTATGGGGTTAGAGGAGCAAGAACGTAAACTAATCCAACCCCGAGTCAGGTTTCTGATGGATATCAAAGCTCCTCTTTTCCCCAGCCTCTCCCACTTATTTTCAAGTTCATTCTTTAAAATTCCATCCAGCACCTGGAAAAGGGGAATTTTCTGCTGAAAAGCGCATTGTCTAGGGACTTACTTTCAGTGCCTCAGCCACTTAGATTTATACAACTGAAACTAACTTTCTCCAGTCATATGAATAGGAGGGGTTTATTTCCCTATTGACTCATCTTTTTGTTAGGCTGTGGTGTTTTGGTTGGTTGTGTCTAGGAGTAAACATAGCAACAAAAACCAGAGGTTTCTGTTCCCCTCCAAGCTTCTGTAGGTGTGAGCTTGACAGAGGAGGTTGATGAAGAGGGGAATGATATTCTCCTATTGCCATCCTGATCCCAGGGTTACACCAGAACAGCATCAAGTGTGGAGATTCTGTAGCTTCTCCTTGTCTGTTCTTTTCTACCCTACAGTGGAAATGATAATGTTCTGAACTGTAACTCCCCAGAATGTGGGCAAATGACCTACACAATGTCAGCACTCTATAATGGGCTTGATGATGAAGGTGCTTATGTGACTTATATTATATTGTTGTTGTAAGTAGAAGACAGGCTATTCATAAAGCAAGGGGGCTTTGATATAAATTGATATAAGTTACTAAGCACTGGCTATGGAAAAATCCCAGGCTGTTGCTGGTAACAAACTAAGGCTTCGATGAAGCGTGGTTCATCCCACATTTCTATAGCTTCTTCAAAATTCTGTCTACTTTTCAATGTTGTCATTATCTTAATGCTGTTTAAGATCTTGCTGGTCACAAGCTCTATGCAACCATTAAAAATAATGAGATACAATTTCAGAAAAAAAGGGACCAATTTGTGTGCAGGTAGCTTGGGCTGCAAGCAAATGAAAATAAAGCTTGTTTCATGGTCAGAAAGTTTCAGCAACTTCACATGCAGAGTGTACAGAAAACATCTTTCAGACCTGATTTTGAAAATTGCTAATATTTGAAACCAGCTGGTGTAACAAGGTTACTGAGGTGAGGAGAGAACTGCTGCCTGGAGGACATGTATTAGAGAGATCAGATGTTGCAGGCAAGTTTCAATATCAGTAGCTATTTTTTACAGTAATTTCATTGCAACATTGACCACTGAGAACAACGTCTTGTCATTTAACCAGTTCTGCAACTTCTTTTTCCTCTACTTTTAATCTTCTAGTGGAGGCAGCTGAATAATACCTTTTTCAAGGTAAGTGTCTGATGTGTTACATCAATCACTAGAATTTCTTCTAAGATCCACATTATACTTTAAACCTTGACCTTAACAGCCGTATCAGCATAATAATTTTTAGATATCTGAAGGATTTAATACTTGATCACGAAAGAAGGTGTTGGGTGCTCCTTTTACAATCCATGGCAGGTAGGAATATGATTCTGTTGCTCCCCCTTACATTATCCTCCATCATCAAGAATTTAAAGGCAAATAGCTGTGCTGCATGGGTCCAATCTTATCTGTATGATAATGCTTTATTAAGAAATAATAACTAGTTTAGGCGAATAGCAGGTAAGCTATTTTGGAGAAAGGTGTTTGGCCAAGTACAGCTTGGAGACCAGCAAAACAAATTTCATCTCTTTGCACATGGTGAGAAAAAAACTCTTCCAAGTTATAATATTCTAGGCTCAAAGCTGTTGGATATTTTTTGGAAACTTGGGGGAAAAAAATGGAAGAATCATTTTATTTATTTTTAAATGGTGGTTTCAGTAACATGACACACGAGTTAAATGGTGACCAACTCATTAAATGCAGGATACAGAGCGCCTTTCAGATCTTGATGAGTTTTTGTCCTAGAGGTTTCTTGTACCAGATCCATTCTTCAGCCACGTCTGTGATGATGTCTTACATCACAGCCATTTTTGAATGGGCCGTCAATTCACTCCAGAGCTGTTTGGTAATAATAAGTTAGTCCTTTTTCCATCAGGGATGGTCAGAATTCTTCCAATATTTGCCAGGTTTTTATGATTTTATTCTGGGGCTTGGGAAGGGCCTCCGAATGTTAAGGTGTGTGTTTAACCAAGTCATTTTACACAGAAAAGAACTATTTTGCAAAACTGGTGAAGTATCATTTTTACTATCCCTATCACAGGGAAATATGATATTTTTTCATCTTATTTAGTACTTAAAACATGCAGATGTAGCTATAGAAAACGTGGTTCAGCAACAGGGACTGTTTGGCCTCTGTCATAGTAGTTTCAAGATGTCTCCTCCTGAATGAAGCAGTTTTGGTTTGAACAAACCCCAAAATGTGGGTCAAGGCTTGCATGTGCATTCAGTGGGCATCTTTCCATTAGCAGCAGGGAGATGTTGGCCAGGCTTCAGTGTCATAATCCTATTCCAGTGATTGTGATAAATGAATTTGTTTGCAATATTTATATTGCTCTGTGTGGAACGGCGAGCTCTCAATGAAAATAGTCCTGTTTGGCTGCAGGTTAAAATGAATATGTAAGAGGTTGTTAATTCCTCCTGGACTATGCAGGTTACTGGTTCAGAAGTTAATTCTAAATACCACTCAGCTTGACACAGAATCAGGCTACATTTTTTCTGTGAAGCAGCTCTGGAGTTAGCCCACAATGCTACAGTAGTGTTAAAATGGGTGTTTGAGTAGGGATTTCCATAGCATAAAATGATTCCATCAAAGCATGTATGGATGTGCACTGCATGCACTTTATAAAAGGAAATGCTTTTCTGTTTTTATAATCCCCTCTGCTATTTCTAGTAAATATTCATTTCACTGGTAGGATGATCCATTTCCATAAAGCTTCTCTGTCCTTAACAATCACGTCATGTGGCTGTCAGAATCCTCTGGTTGTGATGAGGCATGGTTTTCCTGGGCTTTATCTTGTCACAACCATAGTAAAGCATCAGACATGCGAAAGAAGATGAGTTGTGAAAAGCAGAAAACCTTTGGTGCGGCTTTCTGGTTTTAGATTTTAGTGATTAGGGAAATTAGGAAGTGTATTTAGAGTGGTGCATTTCTGCACTGGATAAATGTTTTGTAGTGCTCTAAGCCCCCGGGGGTGTGGAGTGTTCAGGAACATAAAATATTTCATCCAAAGTAAATTTGAGAGAGGGATTGATTTGTGTTTAGATGAAGTCTATAATCAAACTGAATCTTAATTATTCTTCCTATTGATTGCTCCATGGATGGCTTGAGCTGTGTGTAGTAGAACACAGTTGGTTCATGAAACTCCTTTATGATCATTTGTACAAAGTAATTGTCTTAGTGACCAAGCTGAGAGTGGTAAGACATTTGGTATGGGCTTTATCTCAGCATGCTTACAGACTGTGTTGGAAACCACAGGATTCCTCAGTGCATTCAATAAATACCACGTCATCCATCTATCAGCTGAATTATAGTGCCCTGCATAAGCTGAAGCAGTCAGCTGACCTGTTTATCTTCTCCCCCCCACCCACCACCTCTATTCACTGCAAGCAGAGTTATAGAAGAGGAAAAAAAAAGCCATTAATAGAAGAGAGGCAGAAGATGATGAATTAAGGGAGCCTCCATTAATTTTTCATTTTGACAGATTATCGTCTGTCAAAAGGCAGAGGAGATGTTTCTCGTACACAGAGCCAGGGAGCTCGCTCTTTGTAACACAGACTTATGTTTTTCGCATGAATTAGGTAGTGGGCACCAAAAGGATGAAAAATTCATGACAATCTATAATTTACATGCTAGAAGATAAATAATGAACTAAATCCTGTCATTAAATTGGTCTTTCGTTTTTTCTTAATCCCTACGGTGATGAATCTGATTCTGCAACAACATTTAGTATAAATTGATTTTTTTTTTTTTTTAGTGGGGGGCAAGGCTGTTCAAAATACTTTTTGTTATAAATAGCTTGAGCAGCACAGTACATTGCCTTAGGCTGAATGATATGCCAACCTATTAATGTAATAGTACATTAAGATTGACGTTAATTAATGTCAATATTAACATCACCTTTCTAAACCACATTGAGCCACAAAAAAAGTCATAAATATTGTAGAGTTTGGTTTAATTAACTTTCAGTTTTGCTAAAAAAAAAAAAAAAGGAGAAGTCTGACATATTGGGAAACTTCCTTTATTCAAATGGTATTAACATGGATAAATGAGCGTTAGAATAAATGGGGGCTTTCCACATCACTTAGTGTATGTCAAGGGACATGACCTCATTTCAAACAAATGTGTTTTTTTCAGATAAGACATTAAGGTAAGTGAAGTTTCACTGTGTATAATAAATAATAAAATTACAAGCCTCAGAAGGAAATCTGAACAATTTTAGTTGTGTTGTAAGCTGGTTGCTAAGGGCTGGTAGAACTGTTCAGCTTCCTTTGTGTGTTCCTTGGAGAAGGCAGAGGGAAAGCCCACATTTCCTACTATATGGGTCTTACAAATTAGTTTTCTCTTAATTTATTTCTTAACTTTCTTCTTTGTCTTCTAGAATGTTGTACAAGTACCTTTTTGGAGAAAAATATTTTTATGTACATGCATAAATGTACACACACATAAGACATAAGCCAAATCAAGTTCAATTGCTTTTTATAGTATTGTCTGATTTGATGTTCACAAAACAATACAGAGCTCCACAGGAACTGGATTGTTACTCTGGAGCAGTTTTCCTTGCAAACAATAATGACCTTGATCTTAAGTACCCAAAAAAGTGGCTTAATAACCACTGCAGGCTGGATCTCTGTTGAAGTCAATAGGATTCTCAGCAGATGTAGAGGTTTGCTTGGGTATAGGTCCCTCTGTACAATAGGAAGAAATAATGGGACTCTCATCCCATTGACTTGCATTTTGAGGGAGGACACCCTTGTCAGATGATGCCTTTTGCAGATTATTTTCTTGTCCTTGTGATAACTGATGCACGGATCTGCAAGAGCAACCAACTCAAAGCCATATTATTCTGTTCAAAAGTCCCAAGTGAATTAATTGAAGTGGGACAAATCCTGCTTATGACTGGATCCACAGCCACAGTGTCCCCACTCTACCACCCTGTGTTCATACCCCTGGACTGTCACATGTTGTGAAACACAGGCGAGCTCTGCAGGGAAGTTAATGTACCACAATGCATTTTAACTTGTGCCTGTAGATGTTCTTTTGGCTTCTAGCTTGCAGGAAATACCTCGTAATGAGTTGCCATAAAGAAAGCCAGGCTAATGACAGACTGATTTAACGCAAGTTCATACCATTAATTTCTAGGGATTGGTAAATTGAATGAGGTTCCTGAAGAGTATTACAAAAATGTTTCTGTTAATTCTAGCTATTATCTGGAGTAATGAGCAGTAGCTGCTGCTCATGGCCTCTTTCCCATCATGCAGGTTTGGGGATGTTATACTTGAGACTGGGAGGTTTTCTATGTGCAGCACAGCACCATACCAGCCCCTAAGGCCTGCCCAGTGTCCTCAGGGTGACTATATCAGGTAAAATGCCACACCAGCACTTCTTCCCCACGTTGAGGCGGTAGCAGTTCTGGTTGTCCCAGAAGCTGAGCAGAGGCTCTGTAGGAGGAAATGTCTGTCTGCCAGGGAACTGGGAGCTGCCAAAACAGCTGTTCCCTTTTTCTCTCAAGGACAGTAGAGACAAACTGATCCAAATCATCCCATGGACCACGTTTCGCTTCTGAGTATTCATGTAGTCCCAGAACCTAAAAGTTTCCATTCTTTTCTTTACTTAGCCTTACAGACAACTGGAACCAGAAATAAATTATCAAAAGCATTTAATTTCCAGAATGGTCGAAACCTGGCAGTGAATGTTAGGCTTCTAAATTACTCTTGTGACATTGTCCTGCTTTTAAGACCACTCAGAACATTAGATTTTGGGGGTTTTGTTCATAACATCTTTTTTTATTTTCATGTAATGATCAGGCAAGGTGCTTTGGGTCTCAGCCTGATGCTTCCTGACTAGATATCGGTTCATTTTTTTCAGAATTTGTCAAGAGAAAAGTATTTCCTTTGTTTGTTCCTGTATTTGCCAAGCAGACTGGGCAGCATTTCCCCCGCTTTCAGCTCTAAGCCTTTTCCCGAGTACCACATCACTTTCCATTCTTTTGGGAGTTTGGGAGACAATGCTGCTGGGGATCCTCTGTTGTCCAGTGCCAGCAGTTGCTCCTGTTGCCAAAGGCCCATGGGGCTGCAGAGCAGGATCTTTTGGGTGGAAGCCAGCCCCATTTTCCATATGTTGAGCCCATCTCAGCGCCACGGCTCCTCATGTTCCCAAATCCTCTGGAAAGTTGAGCCAGAGGGGATGTTATGCTCGCTTACACCCGCTGAGCAGCTACCCAAATTCTGTGTGTACTGCGGCCCGTTCATTGCTCTGATTAGCAATGCCAGTCATGGCATCACGATGAAACAAGACAGGTAGAATCTCTCCTTGCTGAACAGAACGTTCTTTAGCTGGTGCTGTCTATACTACTGGGACAAATGGAGTCTGAGTTTCATCCTGAGTAATTCATCAGGAAGTTTTTCAGCCACTGACGTGCTCTTGGCCAGGAGAAGGTCATGTGATAGATTTCTAACACCTCTGGGCTTTACAGCTTATTTCCTGTAAGAAATGTGTGGGAAATATTGGTGGGCTTTCAGTGCAGATTATGCTTTTGTAGCTGTCCAAATTATCTTGGCCTATTTAAACATATTTAATGCTATTTTAAGCTTGTTGGTATTCACATTGCTCACTGCTTTAAATGTAGCCTTGGGGGCCCTGCGGGCTGAAGCTAGAAATGAGGTTCTCCCTGTGGAAGCCCTGTGGAGTCATATGGTAGATAATGGGATTGATCCAATTTCCATTGAAGTCTGTGGTGGCGGGATTGAGTCCAGTATGTTGATTAAAATTTTGTGCTTGCTCATGAGACTTGGTATGCAATCAATAAGTAGAATGACATGAAATATCAGAAGAAAATTTATGCTGCACTTTTTCTGCAAAAAAAAAGTGTACGTTGTTTCAGGACAACCTCACCATCCTGCATATATTCATTGATTTGGAACCTGTATAAGCACCACATTTAAAACTCATTGATTGATAGATGTTTTCTCCTGACTCTCCTCAGAGTCAAATCTATTTGTCGCATGAGATCTGTATTTAATCTTCACAGGGTAATGGGCAGTTGATGAGGAAGACAATGTCTAGATACTTCTCCTTGGACTCAAAAGCAATGTTAGAGTTCAGACCTTTAAAGCCTTTGAAATATGTCAAACTATCTCTTTTCTTCTTGCCCCTCTTGTTGCTCGTTCTTCTCCCAGTGTACACAGCTATTTCAGGACATTGTCCTTCTATAAATGTGATTTTGAATTTATCTTTTTTTCTACAAATACAGACTGAATATTAATGTCTGTGGAAAATAATAATTTTTTCCATTTGATCTTCATTTTATTGTATTGACTTTTATTGACTTTATTAAGGGCCTTGAAATTCAAGTACTTTAAATACTGGCTTCTTCAATTTTTTTTATTTTTTTTTAAATCTTGCATAGGAAATCTTAATGATTGTAGCAAAAGAATTCTTATTGTATTCCTCAGTGTTTTAGTAATCTTCCTTGCATTCCAAAGTTAGTGAAAACCAAAGTCATCTTGAGTGAGACAGCACTAGTTCTAACTACGTCTTATCTAACTGTAAGGAAAAAGAACTTGTTCCAGTATTCACTGCCCATAATTTCTTGTAGTGAAGGTAAGTTTGAAATACCTCTTAAGGTTTATGAACTTGGTAAGCAAAATACTCCAGATGGAGGCTTCTAATTTATTTTTTTTTACCTCCATATGTACATGGGGTAAAATCAGACCTTTGCAATTAAACATCTCATTGTCCTTCCAAAAGCTGCTGCTTCCTGTGCTGTTGGAAACTGCTTAACATTGGGAAGCAGCTGGAGACTGACAAGGGATAAAGTCTTTGCAAGGCTAAATTTCACCATACAGTATCTTTCTGAAATCAAACATGCAGAATTAGAATATGAGCAGGTTTCTTGTACATTGCATTGTTTAGCATCCTAGAATTTAAAAAAATTACCTGGGAAGGCATTCAGTATCTTTCCTAAGTGATAGTGTATGGCCAAATACACTGCAGTTTGACAGGCATTTCTGCATATTTCCCTATGACATATAATTTCCCTTTTATTGTTCTTTAGATTAAACCATGTAACATGTTATGAGCATTCCTCGGGGGGAGGAGGGGCGTGAAATGAAGAGTTAGTAAAAACACAACAGTAGGGAATCCATTTCTACAGTATTACTCAATCAGTTGAGAGACCTGGCCTTAAGAAATGGGATTGAGATATATGGTGGTAAGGTTTTATCCATATGATTTGGATGGGTCATAATTTTCTCATATTGAGAAGAACTAAATTGGTATTAATTTTGAGTACTGAGGAAATTCAGTCCTTTATAACATCAGTGAATAATGTTTTCAGCAGTTACTTCTGGATTTGCATCATTGTTGGATTTGATGGGGATGTTCGATGGGAATGCTGTTAAGCCAAACTGATTGCTTCAGAAAATTTCAACCTTGTGAAGTCTTAGATAATATTTAAATAGATCAGGCCAAAGTCTTACCTCTCAAAGAAAACCAGTAGGTCTGGAGAGTGAATTTCAGCCGTCCATCCAGCCATTGTCACTGTTTTGCAATACAAGAGTTTCCTGCAACCAAGAAAAGGGGGAAAAAAGAAAGAGAGAGAAAATAAAGAAAGAAACTCTGGCTGCTCTTTGTACCAAGACTTGCTGTAAAGGGAAGTAACACAGAGAGAAAAAAATTCAAGATGAAAACAACACCTGATGTTAATTAGATGAGTGACAACGAACATAATCAACTTATTGTTACCTCACTGACAGGACAGACATTGTGTGCTGTAGCAGCAGTGAGAGCAGATAATGTTGAGTACAATGGAGTGATGCACGTCCAAGCTGACTCTTAAAAAGAAAAGAACAAAGTTTTCAAAGATCAAACCGATCATGTTTTCATTTTAATGTTGCAATACCTGTCACTGCCAGTCGGAAAGGACTGCTTCTTCAAAGATATCCAGCCTTTCTGTGAGTAGCAGGATGAATATTCATATTCCTTGGCACAGAAGGAAAAAAATGATTGAAGAACTTTGGAAAGACAATGTGAAGCTGTTGAAAAATGCACCTGTAATCAGCACAAGTTTTAGAACTATAAGGCAGAATGGTGTGAGGCAAGGGAGTTGTTTATCATTTTGGAAGTAAAACTGCACAAAACCTTTGGGGTTTACTTGATGGATACTATACAGGACACTTGGAGGCTTTTGGGACACTCCATTAACTTTGCATCCTAATATTTCCTTGGGAGCTTGTTTTCTCCTGATAACAAAATAATTTTAATCTATTGAAGGACAACAAATGTGACCAGCATGGCCATTTGGAAAAAAACTCATGGAAAAATACATTAAAATGAAATGTGGTCATGACAGATGACTAAGCATTTCACTTGCTGAAACCCAGAAAACCAAAAAAAGCTACTGCAAAAGAGAACAATGAAATCTCAGTCTCACAGGAAATGAGAACTTTGTGAAGCTTAATGGGAATGAGACATCTTTCTCTGATTTTGTTGCAATGCAGAGAAGATAGCTTGAGGCTTTTTTTAAGGCCTGTATGGAGCATATCTGTTAACACCGACGACATCTGAACTCAATTATAAAGACCGTGTTCATGTAATTACAAGTTCAGTACCAGTGTCAACAAAGGACATCTGCCTAGAACCAGAAATCACGATTATTTTTGGTTTTTTTTGAAAATATTGTTCTTTATGGCCCAAAATACATTTGTGTTCAGAATACTTATTATAGTGATGAGCATCTGGGGGAACAAAGAATTTCTTAGCTAGGTGCTCACAGCAATTTTTGTCTTCCCTGACTTAAATCCATAAGCTAAGGATCTAGTCCTGCTTCCATACCATAAACCCCTGCATTATGCAAGATCTGGCTATCACAAAAATGTAGCAACAACACCCACTTTCTGTTGTTTATAACATCTCTTAGACTTGGGAGATCTTTGCTTAGCAGATCCTCCTCTGCCTGTTAGCGCATCCACAGATTTCTCCCCCACATGATTACGACTTCCATGGGATTATTTGTAGTAAAGGGAATGGAAACTGCAAACAAATATCTTCCAATAGAACCCCACTATCGGGGAGTTGATTTGTTGTTTGAGGATTCCTTTTAAAGGGGGAAATCCATCTGTAAGGTGGTTCATGCTCCTTGGGCATGACATTTTCACCTTCTTGATTTTGAAAAATTGTATTTGGTTTATCAAAACCCAGGAGGAGACAAGAGAAAAAATCTGCCCCACAGAAGTATTTTGGAATTGTGTTTATTTGGGATGTAATGTGTTAAATTCTGTTTATCTTGTGCTAAACTCCTCACGTCTTTAGTTCTGCAAGAACTGTCAAAATATACTATTCTAAAAGAAAATTTTGATGGTGGCTAGGAATTTCGCTGGAAAGTCTGTTTTAAAATATTTTTAAACACACTGAAATAATTATCTTGCAGAGGAGAAGTAGTCTCGAAATTATTCTACAATTAGCATATTCAGCCTTGCATATAAATGATTTACTTAAGTGTCAACCTGCAGACTAATATAGATATATTTCAGTCAAGAAGAAGGGCAAGGAATCTCTATCACAGTGCTATGAATCTGGACCCTAAAAGAGTTTGGAAAAACAGACAGCAATTAATTTTGGCCTTCAAGGATTATCAGAAGGCTTCACATAAATTAAGAAGAATGCTGTGGAAGTTAAGAAGGTAGGCAACAGTGCAGTTCTGGAATACCAATGACTGTCCTTGTTTGCTAGAAAATAAAAGGCTCAGTTATAACAGGAGAACAATGAATTTTTATAAGCATATGAAGCTAAACATTTGCCATTACTCTTAATTTGCTCATAATAGAAGCAGACAAGATCTCCCTTTGTCTTTTGAAAAGAAATACTTCAATATGGAGAATAACTTTTTGTTGGTCAATAGAAAAATGCTATAATGTGATACAAAAAACCACTAGCACAGCACTGATTTTTCAAGCATTTGATAATCCAAGAGGGAAAAATGAAGAATTATAGGGCTACCAATAGTATCAATTGCATTTTTTTCAGGTACCTTCCAGAAAAACAGCACTTAAATATTTTTCATTACAAATGAGCAGAGAGACAAAGACATGAGCATACTCAGATTATACTCTGAGTATTTCCACTGTAGTGTTGATCCTATTGGTGTCCATGGCTTCATACAAGAGAGAAACTGGACTTCAAGATGAACCTTAGGATGATGCTGATACAGTGACTTGCCCAATTAATGTGTTGGAAAATCTTTGACAAGAAACCGCAGCTGAGACAAATATGAATCCAGTTTTTTAGGTTCTTTTTGTAGTTCTGTTTTGTCTTGATCAGACTTCCTTGAAATAGTGAAAATGGGCATTGCTGCACAGATAGAAAAATGCAAGAACTGGCTACACCCCAATCAGACATCCTCTGGATGTCCATTGTGTAGTTCTATGTGATCTCTTAAGAGCCACTAAATTATCATCCAGATTTTGTCCTAAAATTAATAATAACAGTAACATTTTTATATTGTGGAGTTGAGTTATCAGTCTAAAGAACTATTTTTGGTTTGGATTATTTATTTAAGTCTGAAGCTTATATTCTCACAGTGCTACATCCCCCTTGGGGTATTGTTATTTTTGCTAAATGAAGAAGAAACAACATTTTCAACAAGAACATTTCATGACAATAAAGTTCTTTCTTTATGGTGAATTAAACTGCTAAGTGTTCATTTTATGTTCTGATCTCAACATTACAGAAAAGCACAATTCCAAAAGTTAAGGAGCCGAGCTGTGTAGATTTTGTACATCGTGCTGCTACTAAAATTAATAAGTTATCTAAATCATTTTTCAGAGAAGCAGTGACCACCCAATTCAGCTCCTGTCACAAACACGGAGCCCCACTGATTTCAGAGGGAACTTGGATGCTCCATTCCAGCCCTGACATTAAAACCAACACCCTGAGCAGAAATAGAGGGGTAAGGGTGAAGGACTAGTCACATCTTGCTATCATCACTCTTGGAGTCAGATTCACTCTTCCTACAACTGAAACGTATTTATGTTCTACTCCAGTGTATAACCTCACAGTAAAAATACCTCACTGAAGCCTATAGAACTGGCTATAGGAGGGCAGACTGGAAGCCGAGCAGCTTGTAACAATCAAAGCTCAGGCCCAAAGGAAAAGTCAAAAATAAATCAAACTCTTCCTGGAACACTCTCCTGCTTACTTACTTCTGACTCAATGGATTATTTTTAGCTTATAATTTCATGTGACTTTTTCTTCCAGTGATTTCTAGTTGATATTTGAACCGAAATTAATAATCACTATCCTAGAAGGTTTACATATTCTGCGGAGAAGTACCTCCTTTGGCTTCTTTCTGTTTCTGGTGTCCCTCCCTCTTGCAGCAGAATAGAGCTGGAGCAGCTGTTGGTTTCCCCTGTTTGCACTTTCTCTGTGCTGGTTAAGATTTTCCAGACTTCTGCCATATCCCTTCATTCCCCATTCCTGCAGGGTCAGCCTGTGTGACAGTTCTTTGTGGGGCAGCTCTATTTTTTAAAACATTTGGCACATTCTCTCTCTGTTTTTATTTGACTGAGAACTGGGCTGCCACTTTCATAAAGGCAGTTTCTTATAATTTAAAGGTTTCTTTCTCAGTTATAAACAGTTCGGAACCTATACCTGTGTCTGTAAAACTGAGCAGTTTTCCCTATGCACATTGCATTTGGTGTATCAGTATTGAAATTGATTTGCCTGTCGGTACCACAAAAGCCTCCTGCAGCTTTTAACAGCTGGCCTTCAACTCCACTGGAAAAAATACTTCTACCTTGAAAAACTTGGCATCCCGAGAAAACTTTGTCAGCTCGCTGTTGGTGCCCTTTGCTGGCTCCATTTAGGGGGTGCTTAGTTTGGCTACCTGGGGAATCCCCCACTGACGTCCTGCTGCTGTGACAGCTGCCCTGCTTTTGTCCCTTATCTTTCAACCACCTCTTTATCTCTGAGAGAACATTCCCTTGTGTCCCATGACAGCACAGTTTCTTTAAAAGTCTTTGATGAGGGCCCTTGTCAGATATCTTTTGGAAATACAAATAGACTATGTCTGCTCAAACTCCCTTACCTCCATGCTTGTTGTTTTCTTCAAAGAACTCTTAGCACAGAGCTTCGAGCAGCAGTAACTTTGAGAGTCATGACAAAATTGTCATATTCCTTTATTTATCCAGTAATTCTGTTCTTTACCGTAATTTATGCTCATTTATCCAAGAAAACGGAAGGGGTTGATTTGGGTGAGGTTTGTTTTTTTGCTTTTTAGTTTAATTTTACTTACTGAATCCGGATTTGGCGCCTGTCTTCTACTACTCTGGGTAACTCTTAGATGAAACAGTGCAGGCAGTGAAAACACACTCTTAGTAATGTGCACCAAATTAGAGAGAAAAAGAGCCATACCTGGAGAGCCATGGTGATGTGTGTGTGCTCAGACTGGGCTCAAAGTTAGGAGCAGACTTAGAAGCTTTGACTAATAGCAGGGCGAGGTTTTGTGGTTGTGTAGCTGCACAGGTGGGTCAATGATTTGTTTAAAGAGCTCTGTCTTTTCCTGCTTCTGTAGTAAATGCATCCAGTATAAATTCTTGTGGGCCTAAACCATGTTCATGCAGAGGAACAGGCATAGATAATAGGTAAGATAAGGCAAGTGAAGAAACAGTGTCTGTGATTACACTGTGAACAGTAAGTTGGTGGGAATCAGAGTTGTTCTTTGGAAGGAGGAACGGAGATGCGGGAAATTTATTGGGAAATAAAGATATTCAGGTTTGCTGAGAACAATTTTAGCTTCAGAGAAATTACAGCATATTTCTGTCTTCGTAGAAGACAGTTTAAAAAGTAATTTAATATGACCAATTAAAATTTAGATGTGGAGGTTAGCTTATAAGCATTTATAGAGTACAGAGAACCACTAAGAAGTGGGTGATACAGAGACTGTCCCTGAGGCTTCTTTACCTGCCTCTTAAGCCATTGAAATGGTGAAATTACGCTTGAAGCTTCTGAAAGAGTATTTGAAACTCATGATTACAATGACCAATAAGCATCACGTTTAACATGAAATCCCATTTTTTGTATCACATCTCCATCACCAAGTGTGTGAGCAAGTACATTGCTGGTTTCTTCTGGTTCTTTATAGGACTCTGGGGATTTGTTTTCTTTTAAGCCTTAAGAACTATTTCCTAGCGAGTAATGTAACTTGAATTGGTAGTTTGTCCTCCTTTGTGCCTTTTGTGAGTGTGTGTGGTTTGGATCACTGTTTGTAAGCTTACACTTAAACTTTTTGTCCAACTTGGAGAAAAACAAACTCCTCCATTCCCATCAAAGCCAAGAGACTGTAAATCAGTTACAGAGGTGCCTGACAGCAACAATCAGTGCTGTGGACTGGAATGAAAAGGTTTCTCATCTTGACTACCAATACATCAGGTGAATTCTGCCATAGCTGTTCTCAGTATGAAACATGTGTCAGTGAAATGCATTTGAACCTGTCATTTGCATCCTGATGACAGGGCAGGGAGTCCTCAGTGTCCATCCACAGCATTCAGACCCTCACAGAGCAGACAGGAAACAGAGGCAGAGGCTAAAACATGTACTTGCTACACAGGGAAGCTAAAATTTGTGAGAAATCTTGCATCCACGGATGCAAGAGTAGCCATTAGGACACTGAAAACAGGAAACACATGAAGATTGTTAGATAGTGTTGCTTCTGTTTCTTTGGCCTTAGAAGAAATGTAAAGCAGATACACATGATTCATATAAACCTTGAGGGTTATCTGGCTGTGTACTGGTTACAGCAAGCTGATTTTATTCCTTGTACATTGTGCAGTGACACGGGATAACAGCGATGAATCACACCCATTAGATCTGATGTGGGAGTGGAAAGTTTGTTATGCATGATATAGTTTTCACATTCCTGATCCAGAGATTATAATTGTTGGGGTATTGGTTTGTTGGAGCTTTTTCCCCACAAAGGGTGTAATAGGGTGCTCGTTTATAGTCAGAACAAATGAGCTGAGCACATCTAGGAATTCAGAAGGTGCTTTCAGTCTTTTGTCCTCCCTTCCTTTCATCATACTCCCATGACTGCATGATAGTTACTTTTTATACAGTGTTCATTCCTGATTTTTAAGCCTTTGGTGAGCTTTAATGAAATTAGCTGTATGATCCCTCTGTGAGACAAGTAAATATATGCAACTTCCGCTTTGCCCACAGCCTAGAAGATAGATATTGGGAGGTATAAGAAGAGCTCTCAGGCTCTATTGTTGTAAGCCTCAGCTCTGGTGCCATCCCTCACCCCAGTTGGGGAGCAATTAAAGAAAGCCTTATACCAGGAGTTTGGGAGCTGGAATTTCATCTTAGTGCTGGTCACCTTTCCATGTTCACTCCTCTGGTTTCATTTAACATCACCCACATCATTAGGTTGACCAGGCTGGAATTAGGTTTGGTTTGTTTTCTTTTTCCTTTCCATTAATTTTTATGACAGTGGCATTCATGCATTCTCCCCTAGGGAGAAAATGAAAATAAAATTTTGATGAAACTAAGGAGAGCCCAGGTATGCTTTAAACAAGAAAGTACTGTATTTATATCTCAGAAAGAAAATACCTCCAGTTAAAGGAATATCATTGCCTGAGTAATTAACTTATGTTGATGTTTGCAGAGCCTTGAGCATCTAACAGGCCTGTGTGTACATATTTACAAGCATACACAGATTTTCTCTGTATAAGAAATACAAAGCCAAACTCTAGTATTTCTATGTGTGCACCCATTTCATGGATTTTATGCATAGCATAGGTAACATAAAGCATTTTTATACACATGCACACACACAGATTGGAGCAGTAATCCTTCTTTATCTACAAACTTATGGAACACAAAGGAAAATTAGCAGATTTATAAAAATAAAACACAACAAGATCGGTGTTGCAGGAAACTCCTCCCAGAAATTCCTCCTGGCATGAGCTAGTTAGAGGATTTATCCAACTTTTGGGCAGTTACTGCAGCTCACATTGATCTTGTTGGGACACAACCACATTGCCAGCTGACTAATTTAAATGCAATCACAGGTGGATAGTTCAGATGTAGCACCAACAAGCATGGAGCAGAGCTCTACTGAGTGTGAGCTCTTCTGGGAGAACTTCTAGTCCTGTTCTTTCCAGGAGCTGAAGCTTTCACAGGGAGGTCTAGCATCTGTGATATTTGGGTTTTGCATGAGTTGCACATTTTCAAAGCACAAGTTGTGCTGTAGGACAGATAGAGTTGTGTGATGAGCTGAAGAGTCTGATGAAGTCGACATGATGCTCTACACAAGCAGGAGAAATTGAGGGAGCTTCTCCATTTTCTGAGTTATATTTAGTTCTTTCCAGTAAAAACCAAAGTTAGACGCTTACTTCTAAAGTTAACATTTCTGTTGCTGCTTAATCTGCTCTCTCATCTTCCCTTCCTTAACATGATTGATTGCAGTGTTCTGAAAACAGCAACAGAGCTCTTTGGCAGCTTGAGATTTTGAATTGTGCTGTAGTGGCAGGAACAGTTGGCAAGGGTTTCTGAAAGGTTAATCCACTGAGGATTTATGGGTTTGTGTTACAGAGAGTGCAAACATTATTTGTGTTGTCATGCTATAAAACTATAATCTGACATTGATGGTTATTTTGATTTTGCTTATATTTCAATGAATGGGAATTACATAATAGCAATTTTCCTATGCAGATCTTGAAGTGGCTTAGAAAAGACAGAGTAAGCCTTTTTGCCAGAGTAGGGAGGCAGGGAGACTCTCAAGGTCAAACAGTGAGCAGAGGGTGGAAGTTGTGTGCCAGGTTTTAGCATCTATTGTGCTGTTTTCCCACTTCCAGCTTTCCCTGCCCCCTGTCCCAAGCCATTAAATATGACTTCACCTGGCCAGAACCATGAAAACCCATGTCAAATATGCTTTATTCCTTTAGTGTCTATATGTTTATTACCATGTCTTCATTCAGCTATGCCATTCTTAAAAGGCCTCCCATGATTTGCAGGATACACAGTAGTTCAAGTATTTAAATCCCATATCTTATGTTGCAGATCTCAAGCTTCATAAAAGTAAGAGTCAATGTCAGGATGTTTTTCAGCAGCTGATGTGATAATGAAAACAAACACCTTAATAGAGGGGAACTGTTTCACTCATTATTATTATTATATTGCAATAGATTATCACCAGTGCCAAGAGAATGAGTCAACACAAACTGGACTTTTATATAAATACCAAGAATGTATGGAGTAAACATAACTTCAAAGGAATTTAAATGTCCAGGATGCTCTTGACAGCGGATGGTAACCAGTGACCCAGAAAGCATTTGCCTTATATAACAATTATTAATTTTTTAAGATATTACTGGACAGTAGTAGTTCAACAGGGTGCTCTGTTGACAGTGTATCAGACAGAAAAAGGGTCCCCAAAAAAAGTGAAAGATCAGTTATTTTTCTTTGATAATAAAACAGTTCTCTTCATTTTTTGTTCTGAAGTCTGGGCTGGTTCTTACTTAGTTTGAACCAGTTTGCTGGTCTAATTAAGAGCATTACTTGTCTGTAAGTCCAGTGGGAGTGTTTTTGCAATCTGTGCTCAAAATTTAAGTCGAATAGTTTACCTCTGGGAAGAAGGAGTTCGAATACAAAACTCAACAAACCTAATATGACAGATAATAAAGGCAACATGCAAGATAACAATGAAAATTTGGTAGTTTAATATCAGTAAGAAGGTTCTGGTAATTTTTTAGGAAAGCAAAACTTTTAAGTTCGGCTTCTCCCCACGATTTCCCTTGTGCTGCCTCAAAGGGATGAGCTCAGTTCACATCTGTGCAGAACAGTGGTGAAGAACTCAGCTGAGCACCTGTGCTCATCTGGATTTCACTCCACTTCCCACCTCTTGAAAAGCAAATATCTGTGAGCACACACGTGCCTTTGAGTGACTCACTTCTTTCAGTCTTCCCTCTAAGGCCATGAGGTTGCACTACATTCAACTATATTTCTTTCTATCTCAAACTCTCAGAACAGTGATCTTCAAAATATTTGTGATACTGGAATACTAATATTAGCATGTCAAATCTTAATATGTGTGATCTGGAGATGTAAATTGGATACCTGTTCCAGATGTTTCATCTCTATAAAGCTAAACACTATAATCTTCTACATTCCACTGGGAAATATTGGATACTTGCTTTACTTTTCATATAATGTTCTCTTTCGTGACACAGCCAAGTGGTTTAGGTCTCATTTGTTCATCACATCACTTGAGTATCAGGCAGAATACACGCTGATTTCTTCCCCTATACTCCAGAACCAAAGTGGTTATTGTCTTGTTAAAAGTGGAAGTGAAAAGGAACTGTGTCAACAGTAAAAGATAGAATTGTTTTATCATTAACTCTGTCAAAGAAAATAGAAAATGTTACTGAGAAGCTGTGGGGTGCTGAAAAGGAGTTGGATGAGAAGTCCATTTCCTTCTTGGCTCTGAGAAAGAAAATAAAATAACAATATTTGGAGAATAATCACTATCAGCATTTGGATACTTGATGGTTACCACAGAAATGCCACATTCTAAGCATACGGAACAATTGCAGCCTACTGGGTTGATATGTTGGCAAACATTGACTTCCTAATGGCAACTGCTGTGCAAGTGACAAAAATGCCTCTGTGCCTTCTGGTGTGAGGAAACTGTTTAAGCAACAGACTCTTGGCTTGGCTCCGTGTGCTGTCGGAGTCACTCCTGCACCCAGCAGCTCTGGAGGTGGCTGGGGAGGGAGGATATCTGTCACCTGGGGTGAAACTCCTGCTGTCCCCAGCAGGAAACAGCATGACCTCAGCCTGTCGCAGAGGGAAGGATTCCATCTAAACCAAACTCAGCAAATCCCCACACCCAGCGTGTCAGTGTTTTTCAAGTGCCAAAGTGGTGTCAGTTTTCCCTGCAGTGTTGAAATCATCAGCCACTGCTTTATTTCTGAGGCATGTCTGTTCCTCAAGCTCTCCTGGGCTTTTTCTCGTCTTTCTATCCAACTCATTTCTCTTGGGAACTTTCCATTTCATGGTGTTTTCTGTGATATCCGTGGATTTATCTTCGCCCTATCCTCGAAAGGAGAGAAATGAGAAGAGACATTCTCAATTTTCAGATGGAGAACAGGAGAATAGAAAGGCTGAATAGTCAGAGCTCACGGAGGAAAACCGTGGCAAAGTAGGTCAAAGTTGCATAAGCTTTTAGCTGTTCCAGGATTCTAGTTTGCCTTCAGTGTTTCCTCTCACCTTCCTCCTCTCACTTCCTTTACACTCAGCTCATGCTCCAGATAATATTTGCTCTGTTCCATCCATCTACATCAAACCAAAAGATAATGTGGATTGCAAAATGTCACTTTTCCTAGCTAAGTTTAGAAAACTACCCTTGAGTCTAAACATGTCTTAAAATTTTTCATGTCTGAAAATCACGTGACCTGCATAAATCTCAAATAAGAAAGATGTTTGAACCTAATGCTTAATGAGGTTATATTCTTAATTAATTTACATTTTTAAAGGAAATAATCTAAATGTGTTCATGGAAAAGATGGACATATTTTGTAAAGTGATGGTATTCTCAAATTGAGACAATTAGCCCAAAGGAGTCACTTTATATCTGTAATCACAAAGGGTAACGTTAGTTGTCTGCAAATAGATTTGAATGTTCATAAAGAGTAGCTTGAACTTTCTAGTTTAGTTATAAGACACACAATGCCCTCTAGTTCTTATTCATGGTAGTATTGTCACTTTAGAAGTGAAATTCTGACAAGTACAGATGCAGTAAAATCTGTGGAGTCCAATAATATTACTGGATAGCAGTTATTTAAAGGTCATTTATTTTGATTTAGTTGAAATTATTTTGAGAGGCTGGATGCATCAATTATAAAATGGGAGCTACAATAATCCTCCTCTAGATTTAAAACTCAGGTAGACTGAACTCTTGACCTCATTGTTTCCTGCCTCTATACAGCTGAGACGCTTGCAACTTAAATTGAAATTGCCCTTCTACATAATTAACTTCTGCCTGCAAAAATTTTGCACCTTTGTAGGGAAGTTCACTAGCACAGCTTTAATGTCATGTTGTGGTTTAATCTCAGAGAAGCAATTACTGTTGCTTGGTTACTAGTGCCATTGCTAGCTCGTTTTTAAACCAAAACCCAAGCTAATAGCACATAGTTTTAGGTTTGAGCCTTAATAGAAGGTGCAAGTGAGGGTTAAGTCTGATTTATGTCTTTGAACCTTTTTATCTGAGTCTGGTGTTTTTGTGTTTCTGTAGAGGTGCAGGAAATATTTGTCAGTGGGCTGCAATTATGCTGGGTTTTTTCATGATGCGGTCTAGTAAATTCCAGGGGATTTTTGTCAGTAGGATGAAGTGCTGATAACTAAAAGGGTTCCAGAGCTGACCAGAAGCCTGATAGTTCCGAGTGCAAACAAAAATGAAACTTTAAGGTTATGAAAATGTATGAAACAAAGTCCATGGAAAAGATAACTCTTAACCTCATGAGCAGAAACAGATGGTTTCAGTGTCCTGCCCTGCTACTGGGAACCGGCTGGTTTTTGGCAGAAATATTTTATAGATTTTAGAACCTTTGGAAAGTGGATTTCAGCAACAGAAAGAGAGGTTCTGCTCATCTTGGATTGGAACAAAGGATCAATTTCACTGGAAATGCTGGCTAAGGACTATATGCCAAAAATTGCAAGAGTGTTAAGGAAGCTGATGGTAATTTCTTGGCTTGAACGGTCACCTTAAAAGCTTCATATTTGTTCTTGCATTAATTAGGACATCTAGTTCATCAAGATAGCCAGGGTGTATTTGACTTAAAAGTTATTTTGTGTAGATAACTTTCCTTTCAAATAGAAATATTCTGAAGTCTGATTGCTGATATCTATGTAATGACTGGAAGCTTCTTTCATACATGTACCCAAGCGCTGAAAATTCATATTGTAAGTGGAAAAGTTGAGCTTATGGAGAAAATTTGTGCATATGGTTGGCTATCTCAATTGTCTAGAAATATATACTGTCTTCAAAGAGCACTGGGTTGAAAATACACCCAAACTCAGACATAGGGCTGAGTAACTGGCCTGGAGCTCTCCTTCAGGAGGCTGGCCTATCTCAGGAGGTGGGTTTGTATTTGTCTGGAACAATGGTATCACTTTCATTATTGTTTTCCAGTAATCCACACAAATAAGGTTAATTTCGGGTCTCTGGAATCAAAAAAGAAAATAGAGACCCGCTGCCACAGTGGGTAAACACTTAAGAGTTATAGCACTAAAACGAAACTTGGATCTGCCAAAAAAACCAGCTGGGAAACCTTTTAGATCAAGTGAACTGCAAGGGTGGTGCTCTGGCCTCATCCCCTCAGGATGAGCACACATTGGAAGTGGAGATCCAGCAGGTGCAGCTTAGGGTCTGTGCTGAAGGAAAAACACAAGTCCCAGTGCTGGCAGGGAACATTTGCTCCTGCTTTGCCCCCCTCAGCCCCCCCCCGACCAGCTGACTGATGATTTAAAGTTGGCATGTGAACCACCCAGATGTCCAGCTCCAGGAGGAGTCTCTTCAGTAGAATCATCTCCTTGACAACTCATTTTTCTTTGTCTGTTTCTTGGCTTTGTAGCAGGGACCTGCCTGCATGTCTGGTGTGGGGTTTGACTACTGCAACTCTGCTTGATCCTCCTTGATGTATTTTATTTTCCCTTAAGCTTATTAGAGGTGCTATTGCCTACAGCATAGGTCTTGGGGAGGAAGGAGGGGGTTATGAATCATATATCTGAAGTGAAGAGGAAGATCTTCTCTTCCAGAATGCATTTTTGGGGTTTTTAATGTGAGTATCTATAGAAACACCTATACTGCTATGCATGGAGTAGATGAAATATGGAAAAGTAGCCTTGGTATCCCTGTGTGTACAAAACATAGGAGTTTTGTAACATTGCAACACCAGGTTCATGACAGAAACAGATACATCCAGGTGAGCAAAGGGTCCAGTTATAGTGTCCTGCACAGGAGAATACTGGGGTGACGATATGGATTCAGGCAAGTAGAAGTGGAGGTACCTGCAGAGGGCTTTACTCTCTGGGGTGGGTGCTTTGTACTTTCCAAAGCAGTAGAGTGGCTGCAAACTGTTCACCTGGAGCTACTGATTGCATTTAGAAATTGTCATCCCATGTGACATCGTGAGCTGATTGTTGACAAATTATCATCTCTCTCTGAAACTATAGCAGTCATTGTACTCTCCTCAGTCACTGTGCTTTTAATATTCATTCTTTGTTACGGATGTCCAGAACATGATCTGCACATTTATCCCTCCCATGTACTCTGTGTGTGGCAGTTCTCTTACTCTACCTACTCATGGATGAAAGCCCTTTGGGTCCAATGGCACTGATGAGATATTGCATTCATTTCTTGTTGCAGTGATAATCTGTACTCTTTTTATTGATAGAAAATTGACTGTATCAAAGGCACGTTGTACTTTCTATCCTAATCCTAACCCTTTTATCTGTACCCAGGAAGAGCAATTCTTTTGCGCAGGAAGGTCAGACTGCCCTTCAGGTCATGGAATGCCTCTGCTGTATTGCCTTGTTCAATCTCATCCTCCTCTGATGCTCCTTAGGAACCTCCTAAAGATGCACTGAGTGCACTTAAGTGTCAGGATGGCCTGTTTAGACAGAAGGTAACCTAACAAGGGAGCTCTCACATATATTATTCCTTGTCAACACAGACACCAAGAAAGAGATTATTTACAAATCTGTGGTGTACAATTATGATACATCCAACCTGTGATGGATTGTGCCAGTCAGACTAGTATGCTGTGTCCTTGAGACCGAACCGTCTCCTTGCCTTGCTAATCATTTTGGCTGCTTGTCTCTAAGCTGAACTGACTTGGATCCAGGGTTTGGGTTGGGCTTTTTTTTTTAAATCATCAGCTAAATCCCCAGAAACAGTGGAGTCTTTCTAATAGTCCTGTAATATCAAAGCAGTTTCCACACTTCTAAATTTTCTTGAAAATATATGTCCCATTAGTAAAACTGCCGTTTTTCTAGTCTTGACCTTCTCTCCTCACAATGAAGGTCTCATGATTTCAGTGTGGACTTCAGGAGTGTGGGGTTACTATGTAATAGTTAAGGTACTTACAATGTGCTTGCCTTGGCTACAACAGATTTACCACTTTTCTCTGCCACAATGTGTAGTTGTGTAAGTAAGCTCGTAACCCATTCCACACTCCCACAGCTCTCCTGAGCCTCCTCAGAGAGGGACTGTGCTGAAGCACAGCTCTCATGGGTGTGTTGCACATTTTTCCTGCGCCCAGTGCCTCTATGGGGTGGCACAAGGCACTTCTCTTATGGGAAGTGCAGTCCTGCAGGGCTCTGAGGAAATACTGAGTCCTGTAGAAACAAAGATATTTCTCCTGGCACCAGCCGAAAGCAGATGTTAACCTGTTCAATTATCAATGAGGCAGAAGGACAATATGCAAATTGTAATAGACTACAAGCAGCATCTTGTATGTGGTGAAAAATAGGAAAGGAGAGGGAGCTTTGGTAGATGAAACAGAAATAAAAAGTGTACAGACATATGAAGCGCTCAGTATTCCAGGATATATTTCTGCAAAACAGCAAATGAGCCACAATTCACTATTAAAACTGAAATGCATTTTGCTGGCTTTACTCAGCCCACTAATTGCCCATGAAAATTCAGGTCTGGTATTTGACACATTAATTACTCAAAAAACATTTACACTGGGGTTTGCAGAAAGGAACAAAGAGAAAATGTAACTGAGAGAATAAAAAGCTGGAAAGCAGGGGGAGGAGGGTTTTAAGACAAGTCTTCTGATGCATTAATCACACAATATTCTCTGGGGCTGAATGCCGAGTGGAACACATGGAAGTGCGCAAATGTCCTTAAGCTGAACCAACACGGAGTGAGGGGTGGCAGCTGCCCAGCAGACCTGGTCAGTGGTACCCCCAGCACTGCTCACATACTCAAGTGTTTGTTAGATGTGGAGGGGAAAATATCTTGGAGGGCAGAAGCCTTGAGGAAATTTCCACTCACCCCTGCGTTTTCTCTAGGGATGCGAGAAAGAGCTGATGCCATGGCATGTTCCCATCAGGTGTCCCTGACTGTCCTCTGCAGGGCTATGTCTTGGTAATATTGACTTTTTTAATGTAATCACTGGTATCAGGGCATTGCCTACAACAGAGTTATCACCACTTCCTAACTCTTCTGAGATCACAGACACCAGCAGGTGGTAAATCTAGAAGAGAGGAAGGGAACATGAATGATGTGCTGGTGATTACACCTCATTACAAAGCCAATGCCATTAACATTGGAGTAAATAAGAGCTTTGGGGAAATTTGGTCTTTATGAAGCCTCTGAGGAATAAAAATGAATATTTTTTCTCTCCCAGATTCTATTGATTGTGGTGTAAAGAGTATTTATATTGTGTGCCGGAGAGGAGGGAGGGAGGTTGTTTGCTGTGAGGAGAATTTAGGCATGAGTTACTATTGAAATTAGTACTCTTTATCGACTCAATCCAGTCATCTCCAATCATTACAGTTTCACAGAAATGTTAAACTGCTTTAAAACTTTCATTTCCCCTTTAAAACTAAATTACTTTTGTGTTTTCTCTAGCAGTAGTGCCACCATAAGGCAAGCAAGTTACAGTAGAGCAAACATATAAACAACAATCAAGGCATAATTACTAAATGGGAATCACACTTTCTAATGCTGCTTTTCCCAACCCAGCTCCGTGTGTACTGTAATGGAAACTCTCTCCTGCTATTTGCAATCGAGTTCTTCAAGCAGATGTCGGATATGCTTGAGCAGTTTGAGATTGTCTGGTTCACTGATTATGCAGTTCAATCCAAAGCTCTTTTACTTTTTCTCTTAAATTAAGAAAAATCCTTTATTTGGGATAGATGGGAAATTCTGAATAAAATAATAAACCACTTGAGTATTTCTTCTATTATCTGTAGCTTTTACAGAAAATTGAAATCTTATTTTGGATTACAAGATTCACTTTCCTCATTTTCCTGCTATTACCTAATGTTTCCATCTCAGTCATGAGCATTAATCTAAATTATGATATGCTTTCTATGGAATGACACTACTAAATTCATCTTGGGCAAGAAAGACTATGGTCCCCTAAACTCTGCTTTACAAAATATGAATTTTCCTTCAGTTTCAGAGAGCTTTTCAAAATCTGTGGTGCATATCCCATTAGAGCATAGCTTCTGAACTTTTCAAGATTTATTCATCACAAATCACCCTGTTCCTGTTCGTCTTCTGTTGTTTGCCCTTAGAAAGAATTCACACTGCTCAAGTTTGAAAAACTCAGACGACTACAGTAAAGGATTGCAAATCACGTGAGCTTCCTGGTACCTCTAGACAGCACAGCTTCACTGAGGTTCTCTCTGGACAGAGATTGGGTTAAAATTTGATTGCAGAACTCAAACCCTACCGTTGCTGTGAAATATTGACAGCGTATTTTTAGTCTCATTTATTTCTATTGTTAAAGAGCTTAAAGCCCTAATCAAATGCCAGCACACCATTTGGCAAAGCATCACACTGGAAAAGGGGAAAAAATGTTCTTGTTCTCAAAGAACTCAAAATTTGCATTTCAAGGGAGAAATAGAGGAGAGCAAGACAAAAAATCTAAGCAGTAAGAGAGATGCAGTGGTATCAGGACACCAGCAGAACACAGGGAGACTTGTTTTGTTTGTGTGTTTGGTTTTCATTCTAAGGACTATTTGAAAATACATTCAAGACATAGTAAATGATTGGAAGGAAACAGAACTGCTGCTAAACTTACTAGGGTAGGAGCTGATGCGTTAAGAAATAACAGATTAGATATTGGAGACAGCAACTGGCATCACCAAGGACACCTTTCCAGACTTTGTTAGACAGATCAACATTAATCCAGAGCTGACCTAGTTTGGACAATATCTGTGTTGTAGAGGTTTAATAAGAGGTTACATTTCAGAGACTGACTTTCTTAAGCCAACCTAAGCAGTGTGCAGGACAGGATCTTGTTTTGGGGGTCTTGTACCAGGAATAGACTGGGGATGGAGCTGGGATGGAGAGCAGACTTTGCTGCTCTCGCTGTCAATTCAGGATGAGAAAAATGGGGTGAGTGACTGTTCTGCTGCAAACCAGGGCTCCTAATGCCTGTCACGGTATGTGCCATACACTGGACTTCTCTCCTGAGGGCTCAGACTTTCCAGGGTTCTTTCCTAGGCAAAATAAGCAAAGTAACCATGACTGTTTTGCCACCTCATCGTTCTGCTGCCCTCCACAACTGCCTGCTCTGCCCACAACAAACACTGACCTTCCAACTGGCAGCTTTTGGGGTCAAAAGTCATGGTGCAGGTCTGGCATCTTTAATGCCTGTGTGGTGTGAGCTCGATGAGTGGAGGAAAATATTTAAACAGCTGGGAGAAACAATATTATTGTGGGCTGCCTTTCCAGGTGGGTCCAAAGCTGTTCTCAGCTGCCATTGCCTGTTATTCTAGATCTGATATGTACATAGGGATGGTAGAAGGGTGCCATTTTTTTCCTGATCAATATTTTTCAGCAGATGAAAAGATAATTTCAGTTTTCTGGCATCATTACAACAGAATAGCAATTCACTTTAAAAAAAAATAATCACCTGAACATTGCAATTAGTTGAGCCCAGAATTTTCAAATGCTAGGTTTCACCTCACAAGGCTGGATGAAAGGAGGTGAATATCTTGGTTCTTCAATCTGTTCTTAAATTTCCATCCCAAGTGCAGTCAGATATAATCACGATGCCAATACTGGTAATTTATCATTAAAGTCACAAATAACCATTTGACATTGATAGAGAAAAAGAATGTCAGAGCCCATCAGTGTGCCAGGCAAGAGTCCTCGTGCAGGAGGTGGCGCAGGGACGTCCCTCAATTAGGCATTGCAGTGGAGTAACTCGGACTTGACTTTCTCGCACTTGCAGTCACAAGCACTTTCTGTGAGTGAGAGTGGAAATGTACACCCAGCGCAGGCTGTGTCTGTGACAGGAATGCTTTGAGCAGGAACACAGGGAGTTTCAAAATAAATTAACACTCACAGAAATTGAGAACTGCAGAAAGGCATCAAATCTGTTCAGAAATGTGAAGATGTGCTTTGTTCAGAGACTGCCCCTCCCTGCCAGCCTCTGTTTGCCCTCTGCAGAAAGTTATTTAAAATCCTTAACAAGACCACTGGAAAGAGTTGGGTATAACCCATGAGAAAATAATTTTCTCTCTCTTTTTTTTCTTCTTCTTTTTTTTTACTTTTTCAACATACAGAGACTATTCTTGTTAAAAGTGAGTTTTGTTTCACCGCTGGGAGTGAAGTGACTGTTTCATAAGCCCTTGTCTAAGAGGATATTATGCAATAAATGAAACTAAGACACATTCAAGGGCAGTAAAGGAATCTAAGGAAATGTGTAACTGGACATAGTGAAATGTTGAGGGAGACTGCCTATAATTTATTTTGCAGTGTAATTGCTGTCTGATAGTCTCTGAGGATCTATGTGTACTTTGATCTCTACAGAGCTGAGAGCCAAACCTAATGCTGCACATATATATGCAAATAGATATAAACTTTAATGTTCAGGGGCATTGTGTCATTCACAAAATATAATGAGGCAAATTATCCTTTTCTTATAGCGTGAGGCCAAAATTCAGCAAAGCATAGCAGCGCACACTTAACTTTCATTCTGAAGGCAATGACACTTAGATACAAACTTAAAAGCTTTGCTGAATCAGGCTGGACTTAGACATTTGCTTACACTGAGATGTGCGCTGGAAGGAATTGTCTATTTGGAGCTTAGAATACTGTTATGCTCAGACTAATGGAAAATACGATATTTCTTTCCTTTCTCCCTGAAAAAGAAGTATGGGACAGAATCTATTTTATTCTTCAGACAAGCCCATTTTACAGAAACATCAAAATGGACCTCACAGCCCTATAAAGTGTGTGCTGCTCTTCAGAGACCTCAGACACACTGAACAGCAAACCAATCTCGGATGTAGGGAATGGTGAGCCAGTCATTTGCGCTGAAATGATCACGAACTTGCTTTCCTTTTTGACAAGAGCAGTTCTTTTTAATTAAGCTGCAATATTGTCAGAGGGCCTAAGGGACGAGCAGGACACATGGCAGCAGTGTGCTCTTGAAGCAGAGAAGGCCGGCAGCTTCCTGGGCTGTGTTCGTGGGAGTGTAGCCAGCAGGTGAGGGAAGTGATCCTTCCCCTCCACTTGGCACTGGTGACAGTACATCTGGAGCCGTGTGTGCCCTGGTGGCTACAAATAGACATTTACCAAATGGAACAAGCCCAGTGGAGAATTATCCAGGGGCTGCAGTACACAGGACAGTGGTGAGTGTCCCCGCCTCTCCTGCGGGAGACCGGGGGTTCGATTCCTGCCAGGGAGGCAGTGGTGCCATTTAAGAGTTGGACTCAATGATCCTTGTGGGTCCTTTCCAACTCAGAATATTCTGTGATCCTGTATGAGGAGGGGCTGAGACATTTTTTCAGCCCAAAGCAGGGGAGGGCCAGGGAGGTGGTCTGCAGCCACCAAAGATGGAACCAGGCTCCTCTCAGGGTGCACAGTCAAAAGCCAACAGGCACAAGGTGCACTTGGGAAACACTGTTCAGAGCTTTTTCCCTACGTGGGTGATCAATGAGGAGTCCAGGCAAGCCATGGCTTCTCCATCTTTGAAGGTATTTTGAACTGTTCTATCTGCACCTGCTTTGAGACGGGGTGTGGGGCGGGGGTGAAGTGGTGTCCAGCAGTCCCTTTGGATCAAAATTTCTATGTGGAGAAGCACTTTTTCTTAAAAAGCAACCCTACAGTCTCACATTTCTTTTAACTTCTTTAGCAGTGCTAAATCTGCTTGTGTTGCACACATTTACCACAAGTCAGCATTTTTGTCACTGTCTTTCTGTTTAAATGAAGTGTTCCGACCTGGAGCCATTTGGTGAGAGAGGAAAAGTAATTATGCACCAAGCTCTTGTCGACTGCAGATTTCCCGCTCATTTTTATGTACCTAGTGATAATCTAACTCTCATAAAATTTAAGCACTGCTGCATTGCTAGCATTTCCATTTTGCTTGGAGAATTTTTTTGTTAATACTGTGCTACCAATTTACTTGAAAGAGAAGCAAGAGTGTCTTTTTACAGATAACATATCTAAATTCTTTTTACGATAACATGTCTAAATTTTGTTTTGATACTCCCAGAAAGAGTAAATTGGGTGAAAAAGTCACTGGGTTTTCTTTTATTATGTTCCTCCCAAAGCAATTGGTTGGATTATTATTAATCTGCTGACTTAAAAGTAATGTCACCACCTGAAACTCATTGTTCAGGCAAACTGAATGATTTCTTACGAGGTTTCATCTATGCTAGTACTGTGCACTGAGCAGTCATTGAAAGAATATGTAGATTTAGCTACCTCTTTTAACACAGGCAGGGTAATGAAAGCCCATCTCACTTGTGCACTGCAGAAATCCATGAGTAATTAAGGGTAACCAGCCTTGATTTGTACTTGGAAAAGCTGAGTGCTTGTGTGTGGTACTCAAAGAAATGATCTGTAAATGAAGTAATACAACTTCATTGGTATTCAGCATTATTTGCTGCCATGGAGCAGAGAGAAGGAGAAAACAAAAATATGGAAATGAGAAGAGTAGGTAATGTGTGAGGTGTGAGGACAAACCCTTCCTGAGCAGTGTAAGAGCAAGGACATTTTCTTTCTGTTTTCTTCCCTCTGCAGTAGAACAGTTGA
Organism: Pitta sordida; assembly: GCA_013390025.1. Classification (NCBI taxonomy): domain Eukaryota; kingdom Metazoa; phylum Chordata; class Aves; order Passeriformes; family Pittidae; genus Pitta; species Pitta sordida. The sequence continues at coordinate 212,046 of WEKX01010884.1, read as the reverse complement.
CGTTCCTTGTTGGGCTACACTCATTAAAATAACCTCAGTGAAAACCAATTCACTTTAAAATTTATGATTATCCAAAAATTTGGTAATCGGTGTGACGAGTCAGACTGGAGAACCTGTGAGTACACGACATTCTGCGAGTGCTCATAGCCTCGAATTTGGTCCTGAGCTCTGCCCATGACAAACCTCTGCTCTCCCATATACATCCAGAAATTTTCTTTCAAAGTTATTAGCTCAAGCACCAGTCAAGGAATAGGAAACTCATGTGCCATTTTCTTAAATGTAAGAAACTTTCTCACTGAGGGCATAGAAAATCTTCGTACCTGCCATCCCTTTAGTATTTCTAGGGCAGTTTCAAGCTGTCCCCTTGGGACACAATATAATAACTTAGCAATCTGAGTAAAACATTCATTTATTCCTCCAGGAGAACCTGTAACTTTTGGTTATTACATTATTTCAGGTGTCTGATGTATGATTATTTTTCACATGTCAAGTATTTGCAATGGCTCAATTATTAATTGGACATTTTAAAATCCCTACCCTTTCCCTTCACAGATGTAGCTAAAGCTTTCCCCACCACAGAAGGAAACTGCTGTGGCAGAGAAGAGGCAGCCAAGTTGTGCCAAGACATATCCCAACTAATCACCAGCACAGCACACAGTGATAAACTCTTTCCTTTTCCAGCCTGACTGCCGTTTGGCAATTTCAAGCAATGTGACCCCCTCCTGTAGATATCTGAGCTTGTTCTCTCCAGTTTTTAGTTATTAATACAGACACTTTAGTTATCAAAGATTTGACAAGAATGAAGGATTGACCTCCTGTGATTGAAGATGCAGACAATCTCAGCTTGTTAAAATAATAAATGGGCACCTGTCAAAGAGACACTCTGAGCAAATGTGGCCCCTGTAGATATCTCTATTGTAGATTTTTAAAAACTCCTTCTGCTTCCTTGTATGGATATTAATTAATAATAATATTTTCTTTTATTGAGATAGATGGAACTACTAATTACTGTTTCCCCATGAATCCCTCACTAGTAAAATTTATCCTGTAATAATTAAACATCTCAAGGCAAAAAAAAAATGGTAGGTTAGAAGTAGTTAGTAGTGATTTAAGTGCTGGTAAAGAATTGGCACATAAATTACTGCAAAGAAGGATGCAGGATCTATCTCTAAAGTGGTTGGAAATAACAGTGCAGGACCAGGAGTTTTGCTGGGCACCATTCTTACCTCAGTTTTTATTGCTCTCAGTGCAACAGTGGCCAGGATGCCTGTACTTCAGTCAGATTATTCTAGTTCTAGTGTTGTGAAGATCAGTAACAAGGCCTTAATACCCTTGAACTGAGATTACTTTTCCTTCCTCAGGATTTCAGAAACATTGGTGTTACTGGAATATAAGACTGCTTAAAAAAGAGTCTTGGAGACTAAAGAAAACCCCACTCACAAGTGGAATGAGATACTTTTTTTGAAAAACGTTTCTGGTGACTACCTTGTTCTACCATAAAGATCCTTGTACTGCATGAAAGAGAGGCAATACATTTCAAAAGAGGTTCATAGAATTCTGGAATGGTTTGGGTTGGAAGGGACCAGAAAGCTCTTCTCATTCCACCCCCAGCCATGGGCAGGGACACCTTCCAATATCCCAGATTGCTCCAACCCCCATCTGGGCTGGCCTTGGACACTTCCAGGGATGGGGCAGTCACAGCCTCTCTGGGCAACCTGTGCCAGGGTCTCACCACCCTCACAAGGGAGAATTTCCTCCTAATGTCCCATTTAAACACAGCCTTGTCAGTTTAAAGCTATGCCCTATCCTATTTTGCCCTTGCCAAAAGCCCCTTTCCATCTTTTCTGGAGGCCTGCATCAGGTGCTGGAAGGCTGCAATAATGCCCCCAAAGTAAGGAAATCTGAACTTCTCCACAGAGAGCAACTGAATATGTGCATATGTTCATCCATAATTGTTAAAGAACATTAGTTTTGGACGCCCAATGCATGCTGAGTTGGGGTGGAGAGAGATAATGAAATGAGCAGGTATTAAGAAATGGCCATCAGAATCTCCACTGGAAGCAAATGTAACACTTCCAGGTATTTTTAGGGTAATTATCTTAAGCTATGGGAACAAGGTGGATTTGTTACACTGTGTCTATGTGGAAGGAAGAGCATTTTCATTCTTTCTTTTTTTTTTAATTAAAAAAGAACAGTAGACAGTCTGAGTGATGTTCTGAATTTGCCTCATGCTTCACTTTCTCAGGGCAAAAACTGAGCACTAAATGTCACCATCCAAAAGCAGGAGAAAAGGAGGAAAGGCTACTCTCTTAGGCTGATTTTCTTGAGTATACATTTAGGCTTGGTTTTTTAGTATAAACCTCTTGTGTTTGGGCAACTCACTCAAGCATTATTAATTAACATCCTTATCCTATGTGCAAACAGCAGCCTATGGACATTGTTTGTAATCACTCCCTTGTACGAGTCTCCAAAAGTTCTATCTGACATTCTCAAAACAGAGCACATGAGCTTTCTAAAACTTGAGAGATTACTTTTAAATACACAGGACTGATGCTTTCATATCATAATAATTTTAAAAATGTATTTCACAAATAGCCGAAATACAGGAATTAATTTGGGAAAATTGGGATCTGTTGGTAAACTCATAATCATATGATATCTGTTATTGGAGGAAGTGGTCATTATAATGCTTAGTGGGTTTTTTTATACTGTATTACATTCTTCAGCTCATACATTCATTATTTCGAGTATTTTGTTTAACAATATCTTTGGTTGAATCTTTGATTACCCTCAGGGAGAATTAACATGTCATCATTTACCTTCCTGTTCTGAAGTCCTCTGCAAAGGAGAGGATACCCATCCGGGCTGGGATAAGGGACATGAACAGAGCCTTTGTTGTAGGAACTTAATTTTGTAAATACCAAATGACCTTCAAATAAGAGGCTCAAGTCACAGAGACTAAGTTGCCATTTCCTTTGCTTTAAGCTTCCAATGAATTCCAGTGACTAATGATGTCACCTGCTCCTTTGATATCAAATAAAGTAGATCACCTTCAGTGGCTCATGTTGTGTTTGAGGAGGCTGAGGAAAGAAATTTTCCTGTCTTGGCTGTTACTGTTTCTTGTAAGTCCCAGACCAAAATGAGTTCCAGAAGACAGACAGGAAAAACAGTAAAATGATGCACACTCACCTTTAGCAAGAACAGGCTCAGTGTTCCTGCAATAGGGAAACTTTAGCACCTCATTCATTCGTGGTTTTTGTGAAGTAATACCTGTTGCTAAAGAATGGGAAAGAAAACATTTCTGGAATTCTCTCAGGAATCAATGTGGTGGCAGGAATCAGACCATTACCTGCGAAATATTGACAGTAGGACCCGAATAACTTTTTTAACCAACTGAGGACAAAGGAACTGACTCTGGTACTCATTAGTCTAGCCAATAAAACAGTGTCACTGCATCAGTCTTACTAAGATTGATGGAGATTGAGGAACAAATTTGATTTTTGTCTATGGCTAATAAAAAATCATTTACCACTTTCCAGCCGCTGCAATATCTTTGGAACTAAAACTAGACTTGGAACTCACTCAGTGAGTATATCATGATCTTCAAGAAATATCTAGAGTTCTTCATTTATCAAAGTATTTCTGAAGGCTTCCAAGATAGAAAGGTTTAAAACAACCTTTTGAGTATCACATGTGTCCTGGGGAAAGAAGAAGGAGAAGTTCTAATATTCTCAGTATGTTTTTTTAGACTTGATAGCCTGTATTGAGACTCATATAGGCCAACTTTGCACTAACGTACTTGTTTGTAGGAGTTTGGGGGGAAAAAATTAGTTTCAAAGCAAATTGATAGTTTTTGTATCTGATCATAAGCTGTAATTATTTTAATTTTCAACCTAGCCATACAGAAAAAGAGTGCTTTTTTTTTTTTTTAATTTGCTTTGTGAACTAAATTTACCATCAATCACCTTAGATTGTTTGAAGTCTACGTGTCAAACCCAGGGGCCCATGTTTTGAACTAACCGTCACGGGAACTTTGTTCCTTGGCCCTGGTTGCAACTATCTTAAAGTCTCTCACATGGATGGGTGCTGAAGCCGTGCCCTCAGAAAGGCAGTATTTCTTCTCCAACAGGAGGAAGTTGAATAGGCTTCGAAATTTGTTTCCTGACTTCCATTAGAAAATTTTAAAATTTTTAAATAAAATTTTATTTTATTTTAGAAAATAAAAGCATTACTATGATGCTTTATCCTCTTTTCTGTTAGAGTCTTCAGGCAGGCAATATTGTTTTTTCAGCCCCTGCTCTTAGCAATATATATAATGCAAAGATGGAAATCATTTCAGAAAGGTCAAAGAGTAAATAATACTAATAAAAGGCACATTGTACTGCACAGGTGAACCTGTGCTTGCACAGAGATGCACAGGTAGCTGGCAGAAATGAGGCAACCCCAGCTCAACAGTGTGTGTTCTGACAGAGCTGCAGGGGAACACCTGGCAGGTTGAGTGCAGCCTCATCTTTTTTTTTTTTCTTGCTGCCTTAGGTTATTATTTTCATGGACCTTGGCACTGTTCTGAAAGCTAGAACACAATGAAAACAAATATATATGCGGCAGCTGTATGTTTCCTGTTTCATCTTCAGAGAATGGATATTGTCACAGATAAGGAGAAGAATATAAATCATAAAATCATTCAAGTGTGTTACCATACCAGTACCATCTCTTTGCTACTACACTGTCTTCCATGACACTGATTCCCTTGGTCTAGAGGAAAGCAGCAATTTCTTCTTCTCACTTCATCAGCTGTCTAACCAGGCAAGCTTTGAAACCCCCAAACACAGTACTTGAAATTCTAGATCTGCTGAACAAAATGCAGAATTTCCATAGCCTTCCCTGAACCCAAGATTGCATATTTTAAAGCATTAATCTACATGGGGTTGGGGCTTTTTTTCGGCTGTCTTGTAGCACCCCTTGTTATTATAAAAGATTCCGATAAGGTCCCAATCCATACTGGCAAAAGCTGCACCACCTCTCAGTATCAAAACATGACCTACCCAAAAGGCTTTTCAGGTGGACAAGACAAAACGACAAGGAGGATTAGAAAAGTAGTGCTGTGTTTCTGTTTCTGAGTTCCTGCTGCTGAGTGTCTTCTCAACAGCACAGGGTTCTCCAGTGACTTAATCTTCAAGTCAAAACTGTCTAAGTGTGAATGAAAAACCTTCATTTGAAGTTATGAGTCAAGACTTCAGCATATTGGGCATAGTTCCTTTGATATCAGTGGACTAACTAAGAGTTACTTTAGCTGAATATATATAAGCTGTACATCTTTTCATTTTCACATTGGAATTGCTCAGGTACTGTGGGTATCCCTTCCTTAGGAGGTGTGTGGGGCACTGCAGTGGAATGCTCTCCCCTCTGGCCTTGGAGAGGATGGTGCACACCAAAAGGAAGGCTGCCCGTGAAGCAGAACTTCCTCAAATGTGCATCCAGAGTTTTTATATCAAGTAGTGGAAATAAAAGTGAGCACCCTTAAACTACCACAGGAGGATGAATGCACACATAAAATCAATTCTGTTTGAAGGCCAGAGGATCCTGTGAAGGTTTCTGCTGCTTGAAGCATCGGATGTGGGAGTAGTCCGTGTTTGCAGTTATCCACTGATCTTTCTCTGTGATTGAGAGAAGAAACAGAGGTGGTTCCTAAAGTAGGACTGAGCACCCAGGAGATTTCCCCATATGTTAAAAGTGCTATTTAAAGTGCCACTTTTCAGTGTTATGATGTTAGAGTACCTTTTACTTTCCTTTCTTCTCTACCAAGCACTGATGTCCTGAGTCCTTTCTTTGTCACTAAGACCAGATGCGGTTTCTGTGCTCTTGCCTTGTCTGCTTAGCTGGGATCTCACAAAGTTCATCTAAAATACTGAAAAACCCACTAAAAATCTCTTTCTATTCAGCTCTTGGTCCCTCTTGCAGACTGGAGTCACTTTTTGTCTTTTTTGCTCTGAGGTCATAACCTCTGAGAAGCTATGACTTTGGTCACTGAACCTTTCCAAAAAGTGCCAGAAAGAAAAAAAACAACTCACTTATCTGATGATCTTGTCAATTGAGCTGTTTCATATTATTCTGAGAGCAGAAAAAGCAGAGCTGCGGTTTCATTGCTAGTTACGTTTGGCTAGTGAGAGGCAGTGAAAGGCAGGACACACACACCCATTCGTCTTGTTTTATGGGTGGAAATCTCGCATTGAGCTACCAAGGGTTCTGATTGCTTTCATCTTTATGGGGGTTGTTAATCTAAGGGCAGAGGTTGCATATCCTTACTTTAAGCATTGATGATAAGAATTGACTAAAAACTGGTTGTTCTGAAGTGGTTTTAAGTATCACCCATTTTTCATTCCACCTCTTTTTTTTTTTTTCCTGTAGAAATTCTGAAATCTATTCAGATCGCATAAAGTACAAACAAAGGGAAGCCAAGTGTTTTAGTGCAGCGACCAGCATGCCTTGCAGATGGGTTATAATAAGATGAGAGCTGTCTTTGTCAGAACTGAATCCATACTTTTCATGTACAACCTTTACAAATTGTGCCCATGTGGCAGAGTTTGAATTACTTTTTTTACAGCTCTAGAAAACAAATGCAAAAATCTTTCAAGTGCATTCAAAGTCATTACAGTACTTTGCTGAACTGAATCAATTGTCGTAACCTCTGTGGGTGTGTAAAATATGAAATTACTATCACTCTCATAGTCTTTCTGAGTTTGTAAATTAGAAGGAATTGATTATAGGTGCTTTTGGAAAGGACTCTGGTGCATTAAAAGTGTCTTGATGACAAACAACAATATATTATTTGCAAGATCTTGCTTGATGAAACTGTCTTGTCCACTAATGGCTGTTTGTCTTTGTTATTGTTCTGACTTGCCTCCTAACAAATTGGTGTGTGGGCTGAGATTTATCATGTGATGGCTGGAGGAAACAGGAGACTTTGCCTATTAAAGTGGTTGTAATACTTGTTTTATTTGATAATTTCATATATTTTAAAGTTAGTTAATGTCAACACTTTCAAGTGTAGCCATTCTTTCCCCAAGAGCCAATTTTTATAAATAGTTGTTGTAAATTTATTTTCAAATTAATAAAACTGTCTGGTTTTCTGACTACCTATTTTACTATTCATGGATTCAGAGGTTCTGTAAATTATGTTGTAGCATTTTTCTTTATGTATTTAAAATCACTCTAAGATTTACTGTTTTCTTATCTCTTTTTGTGTCTTGTTGGCTTTTTGCTGTCATATTTTGAAAAATCTTAATTAGATAACAGATTGTTTGAATTATATTGTCTTTATATTTTCCGTGTTCTTCACTGTGATGCAGTAGGACCTGATATGTAGCTGTGGGACCATGATTTACATCATGCAAAAGCAAACCTTAGGAACTTTGTAGCCACATATTACATTGCTTTGCCTTAATATGTCCTGCAAATCATCACAGCAGAAGATCCAAAACTACCCACGGGGAGCTGTTAAGTTGGACACCATGGGATTTTTTCAGAGTTAGAATCAAGTTTCATGCATCACATCATTGGGAATCAGCCCTGTTGAAAATTCCCAGTGGTAACACCGAAGGGTGATGATATGAAAGACTGAACAACAGTACATTGAAGGAACAGAGAGAAATCTGCTTATGCCATATGGGAAGTTTTAAGATGTGTCACATTGTTAAAGATGATATTCCCATGTTTTTCATTGAAGTTTTTAGAGGGAGATGTAATGGAAATAGATGAACAGAGGAGCATATTTTTCATCAGGTGGGTTTTCTCTTTGTTGCAGCAATTGCGTGTGTGTATCACACATATGTCGTATGAAAAAAATTACCTGTTATGCTGCTATACAATGCCCATCACAGCTTTTCACAGACAGAGAAATGGCAGTTTCAAACTGAAATGAGGCATTAAATACAACAGGAATATCTCAGTTTTAAAAGAGCAGAGTTTATGTGTGAATTTGAAAGAGGAGGGCTTAAAGATTTTTACAACAGCAACAAAGGAGCTCGTCATAGAATCACAGAACTGTTCAGGTTGGAAAATACCTCCAAGATCATTGAGCCCAAACATTTCCCCAGCACTGCCAAGGCCAGTACAGGCACCTTTAATGATTCTTTTACATTATAAGCTGACTAGGCAGTGAAAACCATGACAGGTGGGGCTTTTACAGCTCTACTAGAAATTGTGCCAAAATTCAAGCAACTTCTAGTTCAAATGGCAGCTTGCATCCTCAGATGACAAATTATACCTGGTCAGCACAAGAACTGAGAACAAGCGTGACAACCTTTTTTCTACCTCTGGGTTCTTTATGAAACTAAAATACTGCTTTTCTAGAGTTTGTTTGGAGAAAAAAAAAATAGGACAAAAAAAGAAAAGAAAGAAAGGAAAAAACCCAACAGCAGTGATAAATGTCCAGGCCAGTAAGTCCAACTGACCAATTCAGAGGGGTCATCCAGGTGTTCTTGTCAAGGAAAAAATAGATGATGCTTCCCTGCATGATCCTTAGTTACTCCATGCAGTGCCTCACTGAAAAATTTCAGCGTGTAATAGCTGTCACTCCTTTCAAAACCATAAGCCTGTGATGTCTTTATATAGTGCAGCAGTGCACTGTGGCAAGCTTTATGGTTTTGACAATATATGCCTTTGCTCTTTTTTTTAAAACAAAAAGGGTATTGTTGAAATCCCTGTGGCTTTATTACATACAAGTGGCAAGCTCTTTACTTTTTCAGTAATCCACATCTGTCAGCCACTGCTTACGAGATAGCCCAGGGGTTATCTGCCCTTTGTTATTGCTTTGATTCCTTTCATTTGTTTGCTTGCCCAATTTAATAACAAGGAGAGATCCAGCTTCTTGATGATTTTGTTGGCATAACACCAGGTTCGCCGGCACTTAACTCCAAGGCAGTGCTGTGGTTGCAGCTCTGCTCTTTGGAAGCTGCTATATTGGGTCAGCATCTTTGCCGAAGCATCTTGCTGTTTGGTTTATTCTTTGTTCTTCCTCTGTTGCTCAGTAGTTGTTGTGCAGCAGCCATGTGGGCTTTATCATCTCAGAGAAATGTTTTGTAAAGCAACAAAATTTCCTTTGAGTGTAATGAACCATTCTGTTATGTGAATTTTGGGGGGTTGCCTGTCTAAATGTTTTAAATATGAGGGGATACCACTGCTGTAGTTCCTTGTTGTCTACCAGCATGCAGGAAAGCTGTGATACATAAATAACAGATGCAGAAGAGAACAGAGCAGAAAATTGCCAATTAAAGAACATTGTACAACAACTCCTCCATCTGGGTCAGCAGCAGGGTTTGAACCCAGAGCATGCCCTGCTGCAAGCACCAGGAGGCTGTCAGCCTTTTCTGCACATCCTGGAGAGAACCACCACAACAAACCCGCTCTCACATGCACTGCTTCCCTGCTGGTGATGGGGAAGGAGTTCCTTACTTAAGGAGCACCATACAATAAAAATTTGGCCTGTTTTGTGGGTTTGGTTTTTTTCTAGTGCAGTCATAGCAAAACATCTCTCCAGATAATCGTTCAATCGTTTCCACATTTAGCAGAAATTTTCTTCCACAGGTGCAACCATAGTAGCTAACTTTTTTGTAGAAGTGTTGATGTATATTGAGTTGATGGTGTGTAAATGTTTCCCACCTTCCTGCAGGTGCTGTTGCTTGCCTTCATGAATGTTTTTAGCTGTGCTGATGGGTATCTCCTCTTTTCTAGCTGCACGGTTGAACAGCCATCACCAGGCTGCCTAAGAACGGGAAGCTGCATGGAAAGTACAGAGTGAGAAGGGGAGTGTGAGAGGCATGGCCCTTCCTCCTGCATGATACAGTTCTGTCTGTGGTGCTTTACAGAGATTGTCACCTTCCAGAGGTAAGCCTCCTCTAGTCTTATGTGCTGGGGATTTCTCATCACAGTACCTCACAATATTCTCTTCCCATGGCTACTGCTATGACTGCTGCTAATGGCTATTGATAAAACCAAAGTCCCCCACCAGTTTCTTTCCAAAAAAAGAAGCAGTCACAAGAACTGCAAAAGAAATACACTTCAAACTGCCTTCCAGGAAATGGCTCGTGAGCTTTGCTCCCCCTCCTGGGAGGCACATCCCATCAGGTAACCCTCAAAGCATCTCCTCCTGACAGAATTGCCCTGGAGTGCCTGAGCAGCTTTCAGTATGTGGGTTGAGTGGTTTCACTGAGTGTGGTGGCAATGCTTTCAGCAGGTAAACAAGAGGATTTCTGACACATCATCGGTGCAGGTTCCCACAAATTCCAGTGTCAGGGTGAATAAGAGGGTAACTTGGCACTTGTACACCAGCAGAGGTGTTAGCCTCCGTTGTCAGCTTGCAGAGTGATTTACAAAATAATTTTAAAAATTCATGAACCTCCTTCTTTATAAAGTGTTGTTGTGAAGTTGAATATTTTATTACACAAGGCAACCATCATTCATTTCTAGGAAAGGGTATGTGACTGCGGTTTAGAAAGGCTGGGATGGTGGAGTGGTTGGTACTGGAGGAAAGGAGTTCTTGCACTGTACACAGTAACTCATCCCCTGAACACTTACAAAGGTGGCCTTTCAGAACAAGCACTCCTGATATTTGGACCAGTTTTTTCAGATTTCCGTTCCATGTGTCACTTTTTTTGTGTGTGATTACAAATGCATTCTCATAAATTAAAAGCTGATATAGTTGGAAATATGAGTTCTCAAGGTCAGGTACAAGTTTTCCACATGGCTCATCATGACTGGAGCTACCCACCCCCAGGGGAGCAGGACAGCATGGCTCTGCCGAGCTTTGCAAGCAAGTTATTCACAGTAAGCAAACAGAGCAGAATAAAAAAGCCATTGGCTCCTTCTTTGTAGCAGTGAAGTAATACAGTATTGCCTTTGCAAGTAACAAGGTATAAGTTTTGTCCTGAGTTTGCCAGACCTCTTGGTCCGCCTTTGTTTTACTGGGTTTAGCTGGGAGAGCGATTTCTATAATTGATCAGGGGTCTGTCTCTGGTTTGGTTTTGTTTGTCTGTGATGGAGATCTGTACTGTTATACAGATGGCAGTAACAAGCAAGCATTCAGAGTAGAACGGGATATTTATGACTCCAGCATAATGACACAGTGTAGAGAAACACAGGCTCAGTACAACAGCAGAGAAAAAGAGGAGGTGGTGCAGGATGCAGCAGAGAGGAGTGTAGACATGGAATACAAGGGATGTGGTGTAGGTTTGACATTTGAGACACAGCAGCTGTAAACAATTTACTAGTGGTCAGTAAAGAAACACGCAAAACCGTGTGTGTCCTCTTTATCTGCAAACAAGAATTTAACTGTAACATATTCTATATTATAGTGTGATAATACAATAAGAAATAGAATGCCTGCCTGCCATATTTAGAAATGACTGGCACGTTATGCAAACACAGTCATGACACTAAAACTGAAAGCCCCAAGGATAATTTAAAAATTACTGCCACATCTCCATGAGTCAAGTAAATCCACTCACCTGCACTGAATCAAATGTGTTCTGGTCAACTAGAGCATGAGCACAGCCAGCCAACCAGGATTAATCATGGTAAGGGTTACAGCTTGCATTTTATTTCTTTATCTTTTATTGAAAAAACAAGCTTTCTCCCGCAATTTTTAGTTTAAAAACCTGGTATTGACCTAAATTTGAGATAATATTGGTAGAATATAACTCTGTGCCTTTGTGGTTAGTTACAGAAGAAACAGATCCAAGTTCTTATTTTTCAGTGTATCAGTTTTGTGCTTTCGGCTCTGTCTCAGCCCCCATCATCCTTTGGCAGCCCATCTGTTGGGACTCCTGCCTAGGGTGGCCACCCCAGTCTGATACAGACCAATAAAACCCTCAACTGGCAGAATTCCCTCTCCCCCCAGCTCAGGGGATGGGGCCCCTGTTGTCTCAGTGCTCTAAATACAGCATTGCTATGCAAAACTGGTCATGACACTAAAATCCAAAGCCCCGAGGATAATTTAAAAATGCTTAGATTTTTCAGTTATTCAGAATTACTAAACATCCCCTTTAAGGTTTTCTTTTATTATTTCTGACCTTTGCAATGCCTGAGCTTCAACAACAGGCCAGAAGAGAGGTGCCTGTCCCCAGGGCATGAGCAATCTGACAGCACTTTGAAGTACTAAGTGTTAACATTTCACACTTGAGAGACCCTGGTCTCCTCAGTCCCCTGCTTCCCGCCAGGAGTGAGGGATATTGTCTGTATTAGCATCTGATATTGTGGTGAGCTGTAAAAGCAAGGCCTTGAAGTGCTTTGATGCTGACATTGGTCATGGGAGTTGACAGGGGCTGGCAGGTACACGGCCTTTGGTAATACTGAACAGGATCATGTGGTTATAGCGGGGTAACAGAAAACTGCTGTAAATCATCACTCCTGGTTTCCAACACGTATTATATGTTGCTGATTTCATCTGCTAATCATTGGCCCTGGCTCTCTGCTTGTGATGATGACAACCAGCCCATTAAAACACGTGGGGTGAAGAACACCTGGTTAAATTCAGCTTTAGAAGGGGCAATGACCACTCACAGACAGTGGCATCATAACTGTGAAGGGCAGGAGGTTAGCAACGAGCTGTGAGTGCTCTTAACACAGCAAATCTGTATCCCATCAGGTGGGTGAGACAGGCAAAGGGAATAGCACCACCCTTTATTACAGTTTTATCAGTAGTCACACTTGCATTGGAAAAGACCACAAAGTAGTTACACAAAACATGAAAGAGAGCAGCTAAAGCAGGGCTTGTTGCACCTACGGAGTGTAAACAAGATATTATTAACCTGGACATAAGTATGCTAAAATAGTGTATCTGGTGACAGTGTGTAAGTTTGCCCTGATGTTTTAATGCCACTAATAAAACAAGCAGCAACATCTAAGCAGAAATACACTTATAATGCGTAACAGCAAAGTGGCCAAAGGGGAATTGTATAGTTGCACAAATGAGGGTACGGGAAAAAGTGTGTGCACAGTAAAATCTGCAAGAAAAGAAGGCATAGGGCAGGTGTGAATGTTGTGTGGTGAAACAAAAAGAAAGTTACATATATTTTGTGTATGTATCTCTGTGTGTGTGTAAATAACACACAGAACAAATAAACAAGATGTCTGGTGAAACCAGAACAAGTCCTGGACCCCGGAAAAAAAAAGTCAGAAGCAGATTGGAGCTGCTTTTGTAGAGGTAAGTTATGAGCAGAACAGGAATGATAAGAAGAGAAAGATAAGGAACAGCTCCTATGTTGGGCGACCTGGATCAACGTTAACTACCTGCACCAGTTTCATGGTTTCTTTGCACTCACAGCTAATCTAGAATAAGATCCTTAAGGGCTACCTAGTTTGCATATATAGTGCTAATTATTCATGGAGATTAACAGTTAAGCATTGGCAACCTATATAGTGAATGTTAATCTAGTGCTGTTCTGAAATTTGAAACTGGCCTGATCCATCATCTTTCAAACATAACCATCACATCAATCTCTTAACTGACTGGTAAATACATGCAAATATATTATTTACATATACTATGTATGTGCATATTCAGTTGCAAAAAGGGAAAGAGAAAATAATCCAGGACACAAGTTGCTCTAGCCTTGAAAGCCAGGTCAGAGCTTTTGGGATATGGCCCATGGCAGGTTCTGTTACACAGCTAAGATGGATTGAGAGAAAAAATCCACCACCTTAAGTCCTAACCAGAGGCAACCAAAAATCCTTGTAGTTTCTGAATCTGATTTCTGATTCTGAATCAAAGGTCTCTTTCCATTCCCCTATTTTGCCACCAGCTGCTCAGCCCCTCTCCATTTTTGCTGCGAGCTCTGTGATGAATGCTGCTCCGTTGTAAGGAGTTATATCCCCCACCGAGGTCCCTGGAATTGATACCTTCTGCCTCGTTAGAGACACACCGAAGGTCAGCCCCTGCTTCATACCAGTGATTTTCAAAGAGAGAAAGGGAAGACCATTGATGCCACAGGCACAAATTAGAGAACTGGACTTTCAAATTGGCAGTGCCCTTCCCTTGCCTTCAGGAGTTTCATATACCATAGTATAATGTGTAATGCATACATACTGTTTTAAGGGTGTATGTTATAGATCAAAAAGCATTTAGTATCCCTCTTCCATCTATTCCTCTGCCCTCTTTCTGATTAATTTTTCTACCCCACCACAGATTCTGGAGCATTAAGCAGCTGCGGAGATATTTTAGATAATGGCAAAATTCAACCTGCCACAGAAATATTCTCATATTTAGTGTTTTCTTTCTAAAACACTCTTGTCCTGAGCCAGGGTGAATTTTTATATGTGTAATGGTTGTGCATTTTTTGTTGTCTTTAGAAATGGTAGCTTGGGAAGAGAAAAATACCACTGTTTGAATTGCGAATCACCCACCAAGACAACATTTCTCTACCTGCAATTTGATCACACATTTGTGTTTGGGACACCTCCACATTACGTTGTGCTGCCCAATCCCATGCAGGGTACCCCCCTCCCAGACAGCCTTGCTCAGCACAGGTTTTGTTTTCAATCAAGGTGTGTGAATGTATTCAGAAATATCCAGTGTTCAGTGAATAATGTCCATCCACGGATGGATATTAATTTTATTGGAGCATCAGGAGATTTCACAGGTCAGTTGAACACATTGATCCCTCTGTCAAAAGGCCCAGCTGAAAGGCCGAGGTGGATCTGTAGATGGACACACACCCATGAGCAGGTGACTGGAGAGCTCTGGCCCATTTGATGTGCTCTGCCTGATGCCACGATTGCACAGACCACAGAAATACAACATTTCTAGGCACTGTACTCAGGAATAGACACAGGACCCCTCCACTGTGTAACTGTGCCTCCCCGGAGAGAGGGAATGAGTCCCTCGTGTGACATCTCCCTGCATTTGCCTTCAGAATTTCCTGACAAAGTATTTTGCAAGTGTAGAGAGGAATGCTGCTCTTTATTCAGTCACTTATTACATGAGGCTGTGGTACTGTTTGAATCGCAAATTGCATGCTAATGGCCTAATTCATAAACCATTGACATTTTTTATGAGCCCTTAACATTCAAAAGTGAAGAATTTGTGCTCAAAAAATAATTTGCATTGCAAAATTCAATAATTTAGTTCCTCATATTCATTAATGCCTAAGCCCACACCACATAACTTATCCCACTCTAACTACACTTCCCAGCACACTGATAAAAACAGGATACACACTAGTTCACATAAAGTGCTTCTATTTGCAACTAACTCTTTACCTGCACTGATTGATTGTATTTGTAGAGAGCAAAAATCCAGCTCTGCAGCCAGTGTGATGAATGCACTGAGCAATGGCTGTTTTGAAGCTGCTTTCTGCTCTAATCATGTTTTCCTCCAATGGCATTAACTACCATAAAATATGAGATCATAAAGGGTAACGATATCAGACAACAAAATCATCTTACAGATTGCTCAGTCCCACTGTATTAGGGAAGGATTCATGTTTCATTAATGAAAACTTGCTTTGCTTTTGACCTGATATCACTGGTTGGCGAAACTAGACAAGAAGACTAATAATAATGTGTGGCTCCTAAATCATCCATAAAATCCAAGTGTTGTATATCACCCCCTTTTACAGAGAAGGAAATTGAGGTATACACAAAGCTAACAGCCCAATAACTCTTGCAGGGTCAGCTGAACCTCCCGGCCAAACTCTGTCCAGTGCTCAACACAGCTCCTGTGGGATGTGTACATGCAGGGTCCCCTAGGGTGTCAACTAAATAGGCTTTATAACTTGTCCTTTGGCTACTGAAAAGAGAATAGCTATGGTACCCTGGGCCTCCGTCCTTTCAGCAGGTGCAGGAGCACGTTGGAGAGCCTGTCTGTGGCTGGATGCTATTGCACAGGCATTCCCAGGGTTTCTTAAAAGGGAGCTGATTTGGGGGGAGGGTGCATAAGGTAATGCTTGCATGGGCAATCCAGTCTCCAAAAAAAGATGGGAGGTTGCTTCCTGGGTGAGATGAAAGTCGCTGTTGTAAGTGTCCTTGCAGAAGTGTCTTCAGCTTGTTTAGGTGAGACTCTCCAAACTGCTGTGCTGCTGAATTACTCTAAGTCAGCTGGCCTGTGATCCTGTGGGACAGTTCCAGCATGTTTAATTCATTGCTCTTGGTATATCTTAACTAAGATAAAATGTCTCTTAAATATCTTAACTACATACAAATCATTTCCCACATAGCATTTTTGCAGCACCAGGTTCTATTAACTATTTACAAATAATGATGCACAGCTTACTCCCTTCCACAGCAGAAGTCACCAAGAGGAGTCTCTGGAGGGCAAGGCCAGATTCTCCACCCAGGATATTAACTAACATGTTTAGGCATTCAAATTGGGCTTAACACAGCAGGAGGTGCCTGGGGCAACTTCTGCAACTGTCCAAAATTCCCTCCCAGAGAGCTCCTATAACAATAATTTCAAAATTTAATTGCAGTGGCTCAGTCAATCACCTCCTTTCCAGCTGTCCTGTTGTCTCCAGCCAGTCCCTCAGCCCATCTGTGCTGAGACTGGCTGGGCCTTCCCGGCTGAGCCAGAGAAGTGGTGGTGCCTCTACCTGGGTGTGCACACAAGCACAGCCACAAAAACCTGCTACGCCAGAACTACACCAAACTGTACGTACACAAACTGACTTAAAACTGCTTTTCCCCTGTCTCTTGTTGCAGTTGTTTGCCGTAACATATTCAGACATCCTGACACCACACCATTCACAAACTGAACATACAGCTGCAAACCCAGTTTTACTAGATTAAGGATTGTTTTCCATCT
Source organism: Pitta sordida (assembly GCA_013390025.1). Taxonomy (NCBI): domain Eukaryota; kingdom Metazoa; phylum Chordata; class Aves; order Passeriformes; family Pittidae; genus Pitta; species Pitta sordida. The sequence continues at coordinate 195,251 of WEKX01010884.1, read as the reverse complement.
GCAATGACATTTCAAATAATAAACTTTACACACATCTTGAGGGTTTTTCTGTTATATTTTTATTGAGTTCTAGTGCAGAGAAAATGATCATTGACAGGGTAATTCAGCAGCATCTGTTCCATCCCAATATAGGGTTTGGTCTTACTTGCATTTGAAGCTTTCTCCATAGTACAGTAGAGAAATATATGCTTATTCTAGAGCAGAGACTTCTTTCCAGTGTCATTAACATGTTAAAAGTGATGTTTATGCAATCTCTTTTTTGGGTTGGCCCGGAGATTGTAGTAACAATATGGGAAGTGCAACATCAAAGCACACCCTTGTGGAGAGGTCTGCAGGACACTGGCCTTTTGCTGTACTGTTTCTTTGTTATTTTCAGTCAGCACTTAATGTTTCTTTAGAATATTTGTGGCTTTTGAGCTCCAGTATCTGAAGTTGCTGACAATTAATAAAAAAACCGCTACAATGTATTTGCAGAACTTCCTGCCTGAGGATGTCTGCTAACCAGAACCTGAATTGCAGTTCCATAATTATATGATGGCAAAGGCTTTGGGAGCTGCTGAACCATGGATACTTCGATTTTAAAGGTCAGACAAAATGCTGATTTGCTATAAAACAAATCAATATTAAAAAAAAAAAAAAAGAAAAAGGTTGAAAAATTTGAACTTCCACATTGCAAGTAGAAAACACGTGGATTTGACACTGGCAGATAATGTTTGTGTAATGAGTGGACATTACTTCTTCCATTCTTTGCCAAAGCTACAGCAGCTTGAGACCTGCTTCCCATATGGCACTCAGTGTTTGCAAGGAAGCCTGAGGAGGTACCTAATTGTCAAAAGTCCCTTTGACCATTAGGTCAAAGACTTGCAAAAGCTGCCTTTACAATTTTCTGAACAAAGCATACCCCAGAGTGGCAGATGCGAGTTTTCTCAGATCTCCAGGCAAGATCTCTTGGTTTTTTGCTTTTCTGCCATGTGAGGAAGATACTGATGACACAGGTACAGATCTTCTAGTGGTTCCTAGACAAGTTTCCAAATCCTTAATCCGTAATGGATGTGTCTTTTTTAACATATCCTGGCTAAGTAGAGAAAGCAGCCTGGAGTGTTATTACTTGAGCCACTTGAGTGATCTTGGGTCAGTCATATTTTTCTACTTTTCTCTCTAGCTATAACTCTTCAAAAGATTCACTTGGAAATGAGAACAGATATCTGAGTGTTTCTATGATGTGCTATTTTAAATAGTTTATTTATTTGAAATTTTAATTTTTTTTTCAAATGAGTGAATTAATAAATCTCTTTGAGTGGTAGAACATAAGTTCTTCATAAGCAGAAACGGTCAGATCTCAAATGACGCCAATTTAACAGTACAGGCCTAAAAGGTGATTGTTCTGATTTTGAGCAACACCTTACAATTCAATTCTGAGGGCCAAATAATTGGGTGACATGAATGAATATCCCTCAACAGTGGTTTTTTGACCAATATCTAAACTTTAATTTTTCATAGGCACATTTCAACGTCTTGCTCCAAGGTAGAATCTGTAATTATGAGTCTGCCTTTTACAAGGCAGACTATGTTTCCCTTAAAAATGCATAAGCCTTCCTATTATTGCTACACAGCAGATGGAGTGGCAGAACTGAGCTGCCTTGTGGATTGTTAAACCAAACTGTGGCTAAGAAAAAACACCACTGAAGACCAAGATGAGTGATGATTTCAGTAAAACAGGTTCCTGTGCCCCTTCAATATATTTGTTACATCCAAAGCAAAGACTGATGAACATACATATCTGTATGAAATGCCAAAGCAGCATGAGCTTAATGTTACAACTGCTTCTAAGTGCAGTTTGCATTTGTAATTTAAAGTTGTTTCAAAGTAGTGAAGGGAACTAGGGAGTTGTTCGGGGCGATGGAATATAGAGTATCATTACAAGCACTTGCAGATCATATTTTGCTTGAACTAATTCCTCCTGATATTTTAATATCAAGCATAACCCATGCCAGTTTTACATCTCAAATATATTTGATATTTCAAAAAATAATTAATAGTGTCAGTTTTATTAATGTGTTAAAATATGAATTAAAAACATGACAAATCAACGGGAAACAGCAGTCTGTTTTAATGAATATTTCATACTGTGCATCAATAAATCATAGATCAAAGGGAATGAAGCACATTCTGCAATACTACTTTTCTGTCAATGTGGGGTTACTAAAAGTTTTACAAGTTGTTTTGGCACTTACTTAGTTGCACATTTGAATTAACATTTTAGGAGGGCAATAAAAAATGTTACGGCTTTGAATCCCCAAAGAGTCTGGTGTTTCAAAACAGATTGCCCTGTTTCCTTATTATTTCACTGCTTTAGAAAACCTGTGGTTGACCATAAAGTTGCAGGTCATTGCCATGCATGCAGGTAGCTCTGCCTTCCCAAACCAGGCTATTCCCAAGCTTCCTACATGGGCACCAGCAGAAGGTGAAGCTACTCCTTAACAAAGCACCTTGACCTCCTGTCTAGTTTTTTTGGCTGATTTGCTGCATCTGACTTTGAGTTGTGCAGATCTTTCTGTTCTCCCAGAGCACAAGGGGATTTGAAGCCCCGACTTCATTGATTTTGTGCACACTTTTAGCCCCTCAGATCATTTAGTTATGTATGTTGTATAAACAGAAAATTTTATCTTCGTTTCTACAGCTGAACCAGGAATAAGGAGTGCACAGAAAGTAAAAGATTCAGATACTCAGAACCTCTCCTAAACTTTCAGTTAAGTGAGTGATTGGCACTTGGGAAATTAACTGGATGGGGATATGGGCAAGACAGCCTTTCTGTGGGAAGCTTCTCATTCAGAAGCCCAGGTTTTCTCTAAGTACATAATAAACTCTATCTTTTAGGCTACAGAAATGACCTTCAAAACAGGGACTGAACTGGAATCCACACCAATGTATGCCTAAGTTTGTGTAAATAATGACTGCAGTGGATAAATTTGTCTTGTTTATCCTTCAAGACCTCAAGCTTAATCTAGTCCTTGTAATGTCAGTGCAGTTGTCAGGCTCAGATGTCTACATTTTAAGTAAGAAATTCCTGATATGCCAAAGATCTCATCAGCTCATTAGAAGCAGTATATAATAGAAATAATTGATCGAGATAATAAGCTCATAGCTTTCTCATGTGGAGTCAAATATTGGAAGTTAAAAGCTCATAGCTTCTTATGTAGAATCAAATATTGGAAGTGAACCTCATACTTGTTCATGGATTCAGTAGTAAAATTATATATAAACATGGGTTGGAGTGAAAGACTTTACCCTTGGGTAGAGTTTATCTCTTTGATCTACTATAGCTCTCAATTAAAAGAAATGCCAGGCATCTCCAAAGAACCAGCAAGCTGCCTTCTTTCAAGTTTTCTATTTTTCATTTTTCCTTTCTACAAGAGGAAGTGTGCTGTTTGCATACTGCTGGAAGAGTAAAGGAGGATAAGCTGAAGTTGCAGTCTACAGCAGTTTATAGTAACTGATCTTCCTTCCTAACACTGTTCTAAGTAACAAAAGTTACTGAGTTAACTGAGTGGCTCAGAGACTTTGTGCTACACACGCACAAAACCCCAAACTGAGACTCGTATGTGTAATTCTACTCAGACTCTTTATCAAGATTGTATTACTGGAGCAAGAACAAAGGCATTTTTATATAGTGAATTATTTTCATTAGTCAATAGTATATCGAATCCAACACAAGAAAATTCTGTATAGATTGGATGCATTTTTCTTGTTTGTTTGTTTTATAGCAGCGTTGATGTAAATCCCCAATTATATTAGAAATCATCCTTTTAGCAAAGTAAAATTCAGGAAGCCTGACAAATGACAAGCAGACCTATGAGCAGAGTTTTGTAAGGAGAGGAGTAGCACAGGCTGACACATCAGTAGTGCAGCTGGGGTCTACCCCCCAAAAACCTTTGTTGGCCAAGGAGCCAGGGTGACCTACAGAGTGAACAGAGATAAGGTGTAAGAAAGCTTTAAACAGACAAAGCTGGAGTGTTTTCAGCGTAAATCATGCAAATTTTATCATTGATAGAAAAAAGGCAAAGATGGGAATAAATTTCCTGCAATTTGCCAGGTAGGTACTCCCATGCAACGTACTTATCTGTGTGATACCACCAACTCCCTCTATTTTCCTAATAGAAAAACAGAGAGGATTACACACATTTGTTTAGTTAAAGATGCAAGGCTATTCACAGTAATTAGCTACCACTAATAAAGTAGTGAGATGGGGGACAGAAATGGAGACAGAAGTCATTCAGGGTGTAACTTCTGAGTGATGTGATTTTGCTGTACTCCACTGATGTTCCACAAGAACAATAAATCCCCAGAGCTCTGCAGTGGGCAAAGAGGACTTTGAGTATTAAAATGATTATAATAATGTCATAAAAAGGCTACAGGGGGTCCTTGAGGGTGCAGGTAATGGGTTCCATCCTTTTTTGCCTCATCTCAGAGGTCAGGTCACTGTACCGTGTTCCGCCCTGTCTGTTCCTGTGACACAGAGTCCCTGTGTAATCCCAGCCAGCAGAACAAAAACAGAACCAGAAAGGGAAAACCCTATTGACCCAGTGAAAACAAATTCAGACTTTGAAGATGGGACTGGAATGCCAGAATATGCAGAGATTAATCTGAAACTAATAGCAATTGCTTTCTATCACACTCCGTATATTTGACATAATTACCTTAAGAACAGTCCAAAAGTGTTATATGTATTGTTAAAGCTGCCAGATGGAAGACATGCTCTGCTGATAGCAAGCATGTCAGACAATGATATTGAAGAGATTTCTGAAGAGTTTTAATTAATCTCTCTCCTTTTTTCACATAATTGACATTATATTGGGCTCATTTGTTCTGTGGAACCCAAGCACTTGGCTCCTGGTTACAGGACTTTAATGGGTAAAGGTTTCCCTGAAGAGAACTAATAAAAGTAGAGGCTCTCAGCTCTTATGAAAATGACTGCAGATTACCTTAAAGAGAAGATGGTTTTCTCCACTATGTGAAGCAAAACTTCATAGATCAATGTTGACATAAGACGGTGCTTAAATGGATAATATTTTTCCAGCATTTATCTTCTCTGGCTGAGACCCATTATTTTATTGGCCCGGTTGGAAACCACCACACTGCATGACACAGCCGTGGTTTTAATTAGTCTGAAAAGTTTTAATTGGGAAACAAAGAGACATATCTTATAGATTATTATTGCAACCTTTAATTGTCTGACTCAAGAGACCATTAATTATCTTGATGGGAAGATGACACACCTTGCTGAACTATGACACTCATATTTACAGCACCTTTTGCAGAATACAGTACCTGTTGACTTTCTTCCAGCCTTTCATTAAGGAACTGCTGTGATAGGAATTAACTACAGTAATTCCATTACAAAACCTGCTGTCCAGTGGAATTTTTCTGGAAGATTAGATTTCTGAAAGGGAAAAAGGCCATTTAAGCTAAGCATTTCCTCAAGGCCCAAAGTAAATAACCGATGAAGAAGGTCAGAATGAATTTAGAACTCTTAAAGGTCTGCTGTACACTTGCATGCAATGTGAGAAAAATAAACAGTGCAGCTTTCCAGTACAGTGGGTTTTATTGTTTTAAATGTTTCACATTTCAGTTTAGGGGAGAGATGAGAAGTGCAGAGGACAGAATCTGATCAAAATGATTTTACTTAGAGGAAGAGCAGCATTTTAAGCAGACATTTCAAGGTTGAAGGGATACTGGTAGCAGTTGCTTGGCATTAACAACAAAGGAAGCACTTGTTAAACCCATTGGGGCGGAACAGGAGAAAGAAATCCAGTGACCTGGGGTTCAGTTCGTACCACGCCATGCACAGGGAAGGTACAGGGGGTGTGTATTGTATCTGTTTATTATTAGCAGTGGACTGGTACCTAGTGTCTGTCTGCAGTGGGTGGCATTTGTTGCCTGCTTTCATCTCCTGTTTTACAACCAAGATGTTTTCAGGACTTGGCCATTTTTAGTAGGTCTATAATTAAGTCTGTATTGAGTTAACTTGTTGGGAGACTTTTAACCTTACTTTATATTGTCTTACTGGAAATTCAGAAGATTACTTTAAGCTGTGTTAATACACTTGTTATTGTTTGTTGCTTTGGGTTTTTTTGTTTTGGTTTTTTCCTTCCTGGAGGTCAGCAGCATCTACTCTGTTTCTGTGAAGAGAAATTAAAATACTCCCTGGGCTACCACAGGCTAACTAGATACTGAATTTACTTCCAAATTACAGCCAGGTGACCCCTTTTTTTGACCAGGAGCAGGTGGACAGGTGGAGGCTCAAGCTTTGATCCCATAAAAACATCCTTCCCTACCAAGCTTTAGCTAATGCAGCTCAGTGGGAGATAGTATTACACTCCTGCTACTGGGGCTGGAGTAATGAGGAAGGAAAGGGTTATGTCTGAGTCATGGTACCTCACAGGTGACTCCAGGGAGCTGCTCAGAGATGGAGGTAACAGCACAGTTGCAGTTATTGTGCCTTTCCAGCACACACCAGGAGAGGTAAAGCTAATTGAAGCGAGCTGAGCATATTCTTGTATACAAACCAAGAGGACATATCCACAGGAAAAATTGTAGAAATGGATTCCCCTGTGTGTGTGTGCTCTGCCTTACTGACCTATGAGTGGGGAAACAAAGTTTTAACACGAACTTTCACTTGGGAAAGTCTTTCCAAAACTACAGAAGTCATTAGGCTTCATCTGCAGCAGCTACAGTCGTTGGAAGCAAAGTGGCTCTCAGCGATGCTGGAATGTCCCTACAGCAGAGCTTTTGCAAATGAAGAGTCTGATGCTGCATACTGATTGAATGCTGCAAACCACGGCCCCCTTCACTGTCCTTTATTTCTTCTTCTCTCAAGTTGCTGTCAGGAGTAATCCCTCTTCTAATATACTGAGATGGGGAAAATCTCTCTTCAGGGTTTTTCTGGTTGGTTGTTTGTTTTTCAATTAATCTCAGGGAGGGCTCTGTTCAGTTGATGACATTGGTTTGCTATTCACATGTGCAAAATTGCAGACGTGACACATGCTCTGTGCAAAATGTGCTGAGGGCAAGATGGAAACCAAAGGAAGGATTTCTGTGGAACAGTGGCCACTCAGGCTTGGCATCAGCTCCAAAAACATACATGTGGATGTGTTATTGGATAATCATTTTAAAAGGCTGTACACCTGATGGCAAAAAAAACTATGGCTCAGTGGACAACTTTAGCAGTTTAAAAACATAATTACAGCCTGAGTGCATCCAACCATGATGCCACAACTCAGGGACAACAGTGTCAGCTGAACAGAATGGCATGTGTGGCACTACATTGGTTGTGAGGAAAAATTAGTGTATAAATTTAACTTAATAAGTTTGACATATAGCACAGATGGGGGTTTTTGTATTATTTTGATCTGTTCAGATGTGGTTCAGACCTGGGAGATGAGCTGAATGAGCAAAGCCAGCCTGAATGCCTTAAACTTCTGGGGAATTGGCTGTCTTTGAAGACAGTGACAGATTCACATCTTCTTTGTCATTGAAAATGTGACCAGGAATATGCCAGTTTAATTCACTGTACTGGAAAAGCAGCTATTGTTTCAGATTTAGCTAAATACTAGAGTCCTGTAAAATTTTTTTGGAACCAAAATACGTGGAAGAAAATGTAACTACGTAATACCAAACTTTAATACATTCTTAGGAAAGTCTATTTAATGTGTCTTGTCTAACTGTTAGCTTTATTAACTGCCTCTTAAATGTTTAATTTGGAGGGGTGCAAACAAGAGCAGAGTATACAATGAAGACATCAGCAGGAGTAGTTTCACTGGTTCTGTGTCTATGTCAGTGCTGTAGACAGAAGAGTACGGCATGCTGGACTGCAGGAACCCTGTAAGTATTTATTGAACCACAAACTTTAATCACACAATGAACTGCTTTTAATGTTAACAAGCATTTAAACATATGAATTTATGCCAACTCAGCAGCAAAGCTTGATGTCCCCAGGATGACAGAAAAGGTGCATGAAAAGCTGTGGGTCTCAGTGGCTGAGTTTGAGCTCTGTGGGACGCCGAGACCCGGTTTTTCTGCTGCTCTCCCTGGCCACAGTTACTGGTGCTGGAGAACTGAACCTTGATCTGGACTGTTCTGGTCTTTGATAGGGTTCATTGTTCACCTGAAACAAAGAGCTGTATTAGTTTGGGGAAAATGTGAATGTTTCATGAAAAACTGCTTTGAGAAGGTGATAAGGCTTATGGCTGTGCAAACTCCAAACCAAACCACGACTGTATTTAAGAAAATGCCGCTGTAGGTACCTGCATTTTGGCTTTCTGTACCTTTTCCTTCCACCCCTTCATTTTCCAGATTAGCAATAGCTGCTGATTGTTTGATTATACTGTGTGTTTTTCAGGGAAGACAAAATTCACCATTGGGAACTGAAAGTCTCCTGAGACTAAAATCCCGAAGAGCCATTGAGTACAGCAGAAGTAAAATATACTTAGGATGATCTTCGGCACTGAATCTTATGAAGTTTATGAAATTACTACGCAGAGCTTCATAAAGAACCCTGAAAGATGAAAAAAGTTTTGTAAGTAACAGCTATACCTAGTTCAACATATGTATATTAAAGCATTTGATTCCCACCTAGGAAACTCCACTACTGCTTTCTCCTAACGGCTGAAAGTGGGCTCCAGATTTCAAGCACCTTTAGTGCCTGGAGAGGCTTGTGGTCCTAAAGTACCCAGAATGGTGGGGGGGAGGTTATTGTGTTTGTACCAAAACTAGGTTTTAAACTGGATTTTCAGTGGGTGTTCAAAAGGCAAGACTCTGGCAACAGATATATCGAAGGGAAGCATGGCCTCTATAATTAATAAAAGTACAAGAGCAAGGCAAAAGCTTGGGACACTCAGTCAGCTTGATATATGTTCTTAAATTTCTATGCAGAACTGAAATAATGTAGCTGAGATTATTGAGTGACTCCTTGGTGCTCCAAATGATGGTGAAAATCTCCCAGTTCCAGAGTTAGCACTGGAATATGCTTTTGTTGGGTTTGTCACTAGCTTTTTTTCTCATTCCAAAAAGATGGGAAATGCAGTTATCCCGACACATTGGGATGCTGACAGGCAACATCAAATCTCATGATAGTATATAATGACTCTCATTTTCAAACAAGAAAGAGAAATGGCTGTTATTGCACAATGTTGTTAGATTTTTGTATTAAATCTCGCATAGTAACAGTATAATTATAATGTGTCATCTCTGGCTCAGTAATTTGACAATTCAGTTCTTTGGGGGGGGGGGGCAGATGGCCTACAACATACCATATTTTTATAATTAGTTTATTCTCTGCAAACTCAGTATGTAATTACTCCCTCATTCATTACTAGTTTCTTTGAAATCTTCCTTTTCAAGAACTAATAAATCCTCCAACAGAAGTGAAGCTTAAATCTCTTTTTGTACTGTTCTCTCTCCTCTCTAAGGAACTTTAATACTAACCACCCTGATTATTTCACACTCCACGTCAACTTTTAAATAGATCTTCAATATCCTCTGTAAAACTCTCGGCCACCTTTTATTTTACCTCTTTTTTTTTAAAGAATAGTGAATTTTAAGATGAAGTTTTCTTGCCAGGAGCATTCAGTACATAAATAAGCAGAGTCTATCATGTATAGAGCTGTAGGTGTACATGTGTATGTGCTACATTCCAGTATGTGATGTGAGAGCTGTACCTCTCAGTGCCACTACAGCAATCTGTGTAAATAAACTCCTGTAATTCCTCCTTTAGCATTTGAGTCCCTGCTGCAGTGCATAGTTTGTTTAAAACTGTCTTAGGCAGTGACATAATCTGACAATAAAGTTTCTGTCCAAATCCAGAGCCTCCTGTGTGGCTGCAGGTGCTCCAAAGTATCTCAAGCACTGCTTTGAGCTGAGCTTAAAACTCTGCTGTGAGCTTTGCTCCCCGAGAACAGCCCCTTTGTTGTGGTGCTTATCTGCCTGTGGCCCATTGTTGCTGCTCCAAAGTGGTTCCCACACTGAAAGCACAGGCTCAGAGTCTCAGTTCACCCTCTAAAAAAATCAAGTCTTTAAAAAAATTTTAAATTTTTTTTTAAAGCAAGCCTCATGGTAAATTTGGCTTTTTCTACCCCTCTTTCTTTTAAGTAAGGTTATGTTCTGTCTAATTTCAGAATAACACTGTTATCTTAAATTTAAACCATATCATGGAGGCTGAGATTTTTCAAAGCAGCTTAAAGGATTTAGGGACATTTCCCATTCAAATTAAGGATCTTTCTTTCAAAAGCCTTTTCAGCAGTATATCTTGGTGTTTTTGTAGTTGTTCTCTAACCAGTGCTTCACTTCAGTCACAGAGAAATTCTTTGTGCTGCTACTTAATGCTTCCCAAAAGGGCAAAGCAGGAAAGGAGTGGGAGAATGGTAATGGTGTGCGTTGCATTTGCTGTTTTCAGCATCTCACTGCCTGAGCAGTGCTGCTCTCAGGTGCTTTAGAAATCCACTGTGCCCCATGAGCCACTGACTTCAGGTGTTCTCCTACATCTAAGCACGTGGAATAGTGAAAAAAAGTTCCTGAGATTTAGAGTGGCAGCTTCCTTCCTGCTGACTAATTTAGTCACTGACATTATCAGCTGTTCTGCCTATTTTCTAACCTCTTTCCTTCCTGAAATAGGATATTACACACCATTAACTGATGGCTATATGGGGAATTTGTTGCAAGTGTTTGATTTGTAAGGGATGATTGGGATGAACTGTCTGCCATTAGAAATTCAGATTTTCATAGGTCAGAGGAGCTATATGATATTAGTGGCCTTTTTTGGCTGAGAAATTATGTTTGTGACACTGGCCTATACCAAGACCTGAAAAAAACTCCATAGAAACCATTTTGGAAAACCTTCACACAAATAAAAATATTTTACATTTGCTAGAAACTGCTATAGAACTTCATCCTTGAAGTATCCTATTAGCTGAGATTTTTCTTTCTTTCTTTCTGATTTTGGCTGTTAGTGTAATGACTAGCTTTTCAAATCTATATACATGTAGTCTCCACTGTAGTCTGTATCCTGTTAGTTTGCCTGGGAAGGTATTGCTCTGCTGAAGGGGCAGTGTAAGCTTCCTAGACAATCTTTAAATCTTGTCGAGTCACAAATAACTCTTCAGGAGCTGCTTTCTTACTCATTTCTTCCTGTGAAGCAGGCAGGAGAGGCACCTGGCCAAATGATCAGGCACCATACATGAGAAAGGCAAAACTGTCTGAAATTTGCCAAAACAAATTAAAAACCCTTGTAATGAAATTATTCCCGCTTCCCTTTCGCTGGACTCAAAGTCCCTTGCCTCAACAGGAGCTCAGCCCTGCCTGTGACTTTTCAGACACTGGTCTGAGCTTTTCAGAAGCATCTGTGGTGCACCTTCACAGCCATCCTAGGCAGTGCCATCCAAACAGCTTTTCCCCACAGGTAAACATGATCACTCCAGTGCAATTTAAATTGATGTAACCTTTAGTTTGGTTGCTCTGTGCATCCTCGTCAGTGAATACCTAGTGCACCCAATGCACAATGACTGCAGTTGTATCCAGGACCTTTAAGGAGCTGTATTTTTTATTTACCCATTATAAACCCTGTGTTAAACCATCATTTTTATGCTTTGACGTTTTGGTTTCAGACCATTTCCTCACAAATTGTAAACATGCCTCTCCATGAGCAGTGCAACTAATGAAGCCTGCTTTTCAATAGATTCATATCTCATTGGTTGGATTCCCTGGTGTCCAGGACTGTGCCAGCTCCTTCTCAAGCTTGCCTTGTGCTCTCTCCTTTCTGCCCACCCTCTACGCCTTCCCCTTGTGGATAAACTCTTTGTGTCTAGTAAATGGTGTGTCAGGCTGTCGTTTTAGCCTTAGCAAGATCTCTTCCCTCAGTGGGAATGGGAGATTGAGTAGACCTCATTTTGTAGCCATGTGTCTCTGCAATGCGGGTGGGGTTCAGAAGGTACCAGGAACAGAGGAATATTCACAGTGTAACTTCAAGAAGGCAGAATGAAAATAAAACTTGTTTCATTTCTCTTCTGGTTTTCTGTCTTGATTCCAAATTTGTTCCATACCCAAGTCTTTGCCTCCCCAATGGAGGGTTGTTGGTGCACAGAACACGACACATGTACAACTGTAGGGGGAAATGTCCCAGCCTTGGCCTTCCTTGAAAACTGAATTCAATTATTTATTGATAAAATCCCCTTGACAGGTAATTTGCTTCAGTATTTGGCTTCTTCAGTGCTGTGTAATGTAGTGTCGGATATTGGAAGGAGAAAGAGATATAATGGAATACACTCTCTTACTAAACTACACAGGTTTCTTTTAATTTATTTTTTTCTTTCACTATGTTGAAGCTTTCTAAAAATCTGCCAAGTTCATTGCCACTATCTGTTTTAAAAGCCTTATAAAACACAGACAGCTCCTGAAGTTCCTTTGAAACTAATTGTAATATTGGAAAGTTAGATTTTGAGTCTTTACTAGTATTTTCAGGAAGGAAAAGCTGAAAATCAAACAGGAATTTGTGTTCTCTGTGCATTTAATGGTTACTGCCAACTGTGATCACCAGTGAGACAGTGAATTCAGTGAAATTTATTTCAGCAAATATCTTACCTAATATCATATATAATTAAACAAAATGTCTTTTTGTTCTGCTCAAAGCTCAACAGAGTCAAATTTGTCTGCCATCAGGTCTTTTTCTAAAAAGGACAAAGTGATTTGAGGTGTAACAACTAGCAGTTCTACTAGCAGGATTTTATGGAAACTTATCTAAAGAAACTTCATCTTAACTGATATCCATTGATATCTGTTAGAACCCAGCCCAAAGCTTACAGAAGTCAATAGAAGGTTTTGCATTAATTTATGTGGGGTTTATGCCCATAGCCAACTCAAGGTTTTTTTCTAAGCAGTCTTATTTATTATTGTAGATGTTCTGTTCCCCAAAAATGTCCAGTCTGTTTCTGAAACCTGCTAAGCTAAATTATACCTACCTGTTCCTTGCACATTGCTTAAAAAGCAGAGTTACAGAATTTTTCTGTATCATCTTTGATCTCTAAAATTGAACCGACAGCCTCTTGGCAATAATCACACTCATGAGATTCCTGATACTTCCAGTCTTCTAGCTGAATAGGAGAAACTGCTTTCTTGTCCATCTCTGTGAGAATTTAGCTGTATAACTTTCAGACCAAATCTTGGAGAAAATCTTGTTGTAATTTAGCACAGATGTGTGAAAGGGGTTTTAACTCATCTGTGTCAGTTTGTTCAACTCATTCAGACATCCCTAGCTGTTATAAAATACATAGTGCCTTGTGATCTTCTCAACAAACCTTGACATTGTATTTAGCTTTTGTGGATGATAAAACAAGCTAAAACATGAGGGAGATAGTATGGCTGAAAATGCTACATGATTTGCAGGCTTTGCTCAAAAGGCAAAATATCCATATATCCTTTGCTGAGGCGTTGTATTAACCTTGGTGGGACCACTCCAAAGGGAAGGTCTGATGTCACATCTGATTCCTGTAAAAATGAAGTGCATGAGCTTTACAACATTATATACTCTATCCACACTGATTAACAAGTTCCACCAAAAAAAAAAAAATTTAATTATTCTTAGGAGCATATTGACAAAAAATTAGACTTTTAGGATCCCTTGCAGCACATAATGTGAAATCTATGACCAGATGTTAGATGGATCCAGCATTTTCTAGAGTAAGGGAGATTATAATAGTAAGTATAGTAATCTAGAGAAGTTTTCCTGTCTTTCCTTGGCATTGCACAGGGTTGCAGGATCTGGAGGGTTGTCTAACGCCTTGTGCTAACAAGGTAGTGGGGAAAACATAGAGGAAAGTGTGGTTAATCCTTTTTTAAAGAAATATGGGTGAGACAATAGTATGTACTGCATATACTATCCTCTCATATCCATGCACCCTGTTTTGAGTAAATCAAAAAGCATTCCAAAACCTCAGTGCTTAAAATACATTTTGGGAGAGGAACTTGAAAAGTAGTGTGGTCTGAAAAAGGAATAAAGCCAAAGCAGATTGTCAGTTGGGGTAAACCGGCTGAGGAAAACAAAAGTAAGTACTCTAATTAGCCTTTGTTTTTATTAGCTTTTTTCTGAGACTGGTTTTAAAAAGGGGCAAAGTGTTCTGTAGCACATGCAAGCCCCTCTGCCTCGCTGATCATGTGCTTAGGCAAGAAGTCGTGTCACCTCTATTCCTAACTTTTTTTGACATAGATTGTTCTGTCTTCAGTTTTGGACTGTTCTTTGTGCCTCCAGCCTCTCAGCAGCATTGGCTCCCTCACAGCCAGAGCCATGGAGCAGAGCAGGCAGCACATTGACTAATGAATCTCCTTGTTTCTGAAGAGCCAGACCCCATCCATCATGCATAGTTGCCTTTTCCTCCATGCTGCTCTCTGCCAGTCCACACAAGAAGCACAACTGCCCTGCTCCTCTAGTAGCAAAATACATTTGGTGACTTTGGCCAATTATTTGCACTGCCCCAAAGGAAACTGGGAAAATCATCTTTGGAAGCAGACAGATTTTGCTTCCTGTCACCAGAAAGGTTACTTTCTTTAGTCTCTGAAGGCTTTGGTGGATCAATTCTTTTGCATGGGAAAATAGATTAGAAACATGCCGTCAGGTACACTGTGCTCAAGATAGACAGATGGAGACAGTAGTATCTATCTGCTACAGGGAATTGTCAGAGGGGCACAACTCATCACACTGGTTCTTAGAGGGCTTAATTTGCTGCTGGTAAATAATCTATTTTTTATTACCTCACATCCCCAGATTGTCAACATTCTCAGCTTTTTGCCACAGCTAATTAGACAGGCAAAAGCCTTATAGCCTAAAGAACAAGTCTGAGCTAAGCACCTGCCAAAATATCTGACTTTTTTTAAGAACTGGAATGTCAAAGAGTGAAGGGGCTGCAGATCACATTTAAACGCTTTGAGCATCAATAAGATGATTAGACCCATGAGGCAAACGATCAGAATTTCTCTCAGACTCACCACTGAGAGAAGGCAAGATAAAACTCTGATAGATAAAAACTACTGTGCAACGGTACCAAAGCTAATTATTCTGCTGAACTCTTGGAGAAATCTTGCAGGGATGTGTTGACAGCATGCTCTGTGTGGCCACTTCTGCTCAGGAAAGCAATATTTAATTGCATATTTGAATGAAACTTCACTGTGTAAAGTATAGCTTTTGGAAAAGAATTCGTCTGAACCAAAACAAAGAATGACCTCGCTGTTAGCCAGGCGTGGGTGATTTGGCTGGGAGAAGGGGATTTTTATGATTGTTTTGTGTTGATTTTTGTTTGCTTTTTCCATACGTTATTTAAAAATCCTGTTTTCAAATTACTAATATTGAAGCGTTTTCCCAAAAAGCTTTATACCACAGATAAAAGGCGCCCAATGGTGCCCTGATATCAGGCACATCATGATTAAGGCATGAAAGCAAATAGCACAAAGGTGTCCTTGCAGTCTCTGTGTACCCTCAATGGACAGATTGGCAATGTGAACATGCCCGTGTCTGTGTGTCCCATTTTCCTGGTGTGCTGCTCAAGGCTGGCAGTCCCACACCGCCTGCAGCACCTCTTTACCCCACTGATGGAGTAACTTGCTCTGCAAGACCGAGAGAAGACATAGTGTAGCTCTAAGACTGTTGAGCTGTACAGTATTCAGGTATTTGGAAGAAGAGTTGACGGTGTAGATACTGAAGAGGGAAATGGCTCCCCGCCCCTCCAGCCTGAGCCGTAATTTAGCTCGGTGGGACTGCTACTGTTTAAAGAGTGGTGCAATAAAGCTATTGACTACCTTTGACCTTCCATGGTTATGAGTCTTAGCACCTATTTGTGCCTTTGGAAGTCATCTCAGAAATTGCTGACTTGTGATTTTTCATCAGGGACCCTGTTCTCTCAGTTAAAGTGAATAACCTGATTTTTCCTTATAAGAAGTGTTAATGCAATAACTTTTTGGACTTTCCTGTTTCTGATATTGCAGTGGGGAATGGAGTGTTCAAGCAAGGAAATTCAAGATATATCATCTTCCTACACTGAAATATAAACAGTCACCAGCTGATGGCATATATTGCTTGATGACGTTGATGTTGCTGGAAAAATCTCTAGGACTGAAAACAGGAAGGATAAAAAATTGGCAGACTCTGTGTTTCTTTTCCTGATTGAATTGAAGGTGATAAATTTCTTTTTGTTCCATTTATAGACATAGTCTTGTTTTCTATTGATTTGCTGTTCTTAAAAAAAAGAAATTCAACTCCAAATAATTTAGGGTTACAAGAGAACCCACTGCGCTCTGTGAATGGTTTTCTGAGTAGCAAAATTTAAGGTAGCTCTTTCTTCTCATTCTTCACACTGAAGTTGCTCTTTCTCTATGTAACTTCCATAATTTCTATCTACATGGATTTTATATATCCTGAAAGCAACCACACTTTGAGGAAAAGATTGTCTCTTCTCTGCTGTATGAACTAATCAATGCTTCAAGCTCAACTTTCAGTTTGTCTGTGAAGAAATCCCTTTTGCAGAGTTTAAGGCTATAATCACCAGACTAGGCAGAGGGATTTTGCCCATATATACACAGGTGGTGTTTTGTGGTAACCCTATTTTTCTGCCACTGTATAAACATCTTTCACAGATTTTATAATTTGGATAGTACTAGGCATTACAAGTTGTCTAAACAGTTTGTACTGTAGATGGACTACCAAATCTCCTGTTGAGGAAGGGGGTAGGAGAGCAGCTGGGTGGATGGCTGGCAACCGGCCAATGTCAGCCCAGCACAGATGGGTAACTCTGCACGGTCACGATCGAGAAGAAAGACAAAAATGCCAAAATTTTTCTTTCACTTTCTGAAGTTGAGGGTGAAATTATATTTAGTGCTTTCAGTTATTGTTGTTTACCCAAATTTTCAAAATTCAAGTTCTCTCTTTCCCCCTTGTTTGTTACAATGAAAGAGGTGAATTCTTGTCATTATTCCTTTCTATTTGAGAAGTTTTGTTGTATTTTCTCTCCTAGGCAGAAATGTCAGCAAGAAAGTGACAGCTCCAGAGCTGCGGTCTGATTTTGCTGTTTGAAGTTTATATTTCTGCTGAAAAATCCATGAAGATTCCCAAAGCAATGATGTGAAAATCAAGGTGAGCAGTGGACAGACTAAACTAAAATTGGACATCGCATTGTGTGCCTATAGCTGGAAAGGGAAGTTAAAAATGAAACCAAAAGGTATTGTGGCCACTCTCAGGAGTAGTTTTTCTTAGCTCTGGGTTTAAAAGTCTGGCTAATATCTTTCTTCATTCAAGACAAGGTCTGCTTGAGACTAGAACGATATTGAGTCAGGCTTAGCATGTCAACATAAGTGTCAGACTTTCCTTTGAGAAGTGCATCCTCCCCATAGACAGCTACAGCAAAGGATGAGGAATGAATTAATAGAAACTGAGATGAGAAGCTCAAGTGCTCTTGCTCTCACCCTCTCTCTCCTTCACATGTGCATACATAAACGCGCACACAAACACCCCCCAGATGGTCTTTCATAGCCTTCTTGCTGCCTTTTCCATAGGCTGCTCTGACCTTTTATTTTTTTAATTAAAAAGAGAGAGATTCTCAGGCTGGCCGTGGCTTGTTGTGGCATTAGCACTGTGCTGCACAGCTTCCCCATGGGAGCTGATGTTTTGGCACAGACACTGAAGTTCTCCTGGGGTGCTCAAATAAAGAGTTCAGCTGGGGGCCTGTGTTCAGATTTCACACAGGGAGCCGAGGGAGCAATTTATACAGGAGTCTGTGGTGCACTTCCACCTTTCCTGGCAATCAGGTTAAGCTATCTCAGAAATCTCAGCCTCGACAGGGGAATCACTCAGTTTTCTGGTTCCCCTAGCCTGGAAATGATTCCCTCTCTACCAGGACTTGAGAGAAATGCATCCATAATCCACTGCTCCTGTTTAGAGGAGCAAAGCCCGCTTTACTGTGCTTGAATTCAAATGGAGGTATTTGCACATCCCTGATGAATTTTTTCCACCTGTATTTTTATCCATAATAGACTGCCTCAGTACTAGCAGTGACTGATCAATTGTTTGGGGGCTGTTTGTTTTCAAGGCAATGCGTGGGTGATTCTCGATCCTCTCCTGTGGCACAGCATGCTGTTATCAATATGTTTCTTTTCACTGGGAACGTACCTTTCAGAAGGCATGGAAAATAAATGCGGCCTGGTTTAATTCAAGTGATGGTTCAGAAATGTGTCTGGTGAACCAGCTTCCAAAGCCTCTTCCCCTTTGGAACCGACCAGTGCAAGACCTGCACTTGCAGGGTCTGAGTTTGTTTATCTTTTTCTAATTAATGAGAGTTCCTCTTTCAAAGTATCTGCAGTGAGTGAAAGCCAAGAAGCTGGAGCGAGTGTTCTCTGTGGTCTCAAAAGAAACATATTTGCTTTTCAAGGGGAATAGTCAGATTAGAAAGAGACTTGACTTGGGCTGTCAGGTCTCTGAAGCCAAATCCTTGCTGCAGTGGCTGCACTCTGAGGAAGCACTGCTCACAGAAATGTGGGAGAGCAGTGTTTCCTCCCCTTTGAGGTGTGGATACCTGAACAACAGAGCAGGCAGAGACAGGGGCTCAGCCCAACACAAATGTTACCTCAGGGCTGTGGGTGCTGCCCCAGAGCAGCCGTGAGGGCAAATGCTAAAAGCTGTGTCCTGCCACGGACAGAGATGTGACTCCAGCCACTTTCTCTGAGTCTCCTTTTCCACTTTCACATTTAGTTCATTTGCTTTATCTAGACATACAGACACAGAATAGTTCCCACACAGTTTTTACCACTCCTACTGTGGAGGGGATTCTGTCTCATTTAGTGACTTTAGGCAGTGCTGAAGTTCAATGAGGAGGAGCAGGGACTCAGCTGGAAATGCCAGTGTGCCTGCCAAACTGTCACCCGAGGTGTTTTCAGATGAGGATGTCTGCAGAAATTACACTGAGGTTTGGCATCACCAGGCAAAGCTACTCTCTTACCTCGACTGCTGACTAATTCAGACAGCATAGTCTGTCGCCCCATTAAGAAGCAGTCGCTGTAATAAAAAAAAAAAAAGAAAAAAGAAAAAGCGGAATTCTGCAGGAGCAATTTTTATTACCAGGAAAAAAACATCATTGCTGCAAGTGTAACTAATTTTCCTTACATTTTCCCATCCCCTTCACTCTGAAATGATGTGTCTCCTGTCAGTGGGACACTGCCATGGCCATGGAGGTGCCTGTTTTGTACCTCAGGTGGGCACCACAGCTCAGCCCCTCCCGTGGGTCTCCCCTTGTCACTGGTGTCTGCAGGGCTGATGGCTGGGCCCAGGCACCTGATCCCATCTGCCAGTGGCACATGAAACACCCCTCCCTTCACCAAGCAGCAGTGGCAGGCAGGACTGAGCACCCTCCGTGTCCATCAGTCCAAGTCTTGAGGCCAACCTCTCGAGCTGTGCAAGCAGCTGAAGCAGTTCATGAGCTTTGCTGAGCTCATGCTGCTGTTGGGCAGCTGAAACACAGTTCACCTTGGGTGGGACAGGGATTTTGAAAAAGTGTCATTATTCACTGCAGCGTTTAATTTCTTCCACAAGTTTTCAGCGGGGAGTTTTTCATCTGTTTAAGTGTAAGGAGAGGGGATTCCTCTGCCTGTCCAAAAGCTCAGCTTAGGGATCTCAATGTCAAGCTGTGCTCTTCTGGCTCATGCTTCATTACCAATAGTAATAAGAGTTTTCTGAACAAGAGAAATCTTGGATCTTTAGCATTTTTCACCGTGCAAATATGAGGATCGTTCTCTCAGTTGTTCTTGCAGACCTGAATCATCCTTGCCTGTGTGGCACCCTACCTCAGTGGCAGTAGCACAGCTGAGAAAATATAAGCTTGAGCTTTTTTTATAGTTAGAATTTCAAGGGCATTGTCTCATCCAGTTGCAGCTTTATGTGTTTGTAACAGTGAGATTTTTTTCCACCAAAAGTCACCTCTTCACAGAACATTTTAGCCTCTTCTTCCTATGCAACAGTTTCCTGATAGTCAATCTGTATTTCACTATTTTAGTCTGTGGGGCTTTTTTCTCTCTGTTTTGTCCTTTGTTCTTAGTTTCTTGATTCCCAGATTTCCTCTGAGGAACCATCTGGAGCAAAAATACATCTGTGTTCACTCTTAGCTCTTGTAACTGACAAACCTCCTAATAACAGAATTTCTGTGCTTCTGCCCTTATGGAAAATCTTTGCCAGACTGGCTGCTCCTATTTGTTGAGGCTGTTGTAGCAAATGCCTGGTCTCTCTTACTATCCATTGCAGTTGAAGATGGTTTTATTGTCAGTTTAAAAAAAAAAAAAAGGGAAAGCTTGCTGGCCTGGATGGGAGAAGCGTTGCTTTTTTGTTTGTTTGTTTGTGTGCGGGTTGTTTTAAGTTTGTTTAAACACAGTGATTGGTTAGAACACGATTGCTGTAAAGCAAATAAAACCTTGAGGGATTTGAAGGGTTTTTTCTTTATTCTTAAGAATGTATTAAACTTCAGTTTACAAATAAGTCACCAATTCTAGGAAATCTGAATCTCTTGCTTGAGCCTCTAAAAGGATATGAATACAGTCCTGTTGCAGCATGTCTGGGGAGTTAGAGAGGTATTTCTAGTTTTCTAACCCTGATATCTGTGTTTGACTCTATGTTTAGCACAGCATATCCTGAAGTGTGTTTCATTAATTTGGGGAATGCCAGAGCTTTTGAAAAATCATTAGATATCTCACTCATATCACCTATTTTAATACCTATTTTAATTTCACTAATACTCCAGACAAGGAGTGTCACGCTATGTCATGGCTTTGTGCCCGGTAACAGCATTTCAGGTATTTACATTCTGCAGGGCAGTACAGTACATTTATTGCAATATCTGACTGGCTTGAGCAGTCCAGAAATGCTGAATTTCTGTGTGGGCAGAATAGAATAGAGGTATCCCTCTCTATTAATGCCAGTATTTATATTTAGGTGTGAGTGTCCTAGTCTTGCTTTGGCCATGCATTGCCACCAGCACTGCTGGCAGCAGAGGTAGGAATGCACTGACACCAGGGAATGCTCAGCTCTCCAGGCAGCATTCATGTTCTCAGTGACTACTGATTTCAGTGACAGGACTAAAGAAGCCTGTATTACAAAGTATTGGGAACAGAGTCTTTGGGAAACTTTTAAGAACCTTTTAGTTAGACTTAAACAATGTCTGACTACTTTTGGCAAATTCTGGGAATTTGATGGTCTGGTTTTCTACGGGAACGCTCAGTTAACTTCTACAGATTACTCAGACTCTGTGTGTTTTTCCTCTACTAGAAATTTCTGAGCCTATTGTCGAACTTAAACTCAGTTTATCACAGGTTAGAAGTCCAAACAGAAAAAGATAATTAAATTCTTGTATGTTTTCCTGAAAATAGTCAGGCAGAGACTAGTGTTCAAGCATTCCCAATATTAGTTCTTATAACTTCTGAACTCTGCCTGGGCAAGGACTTAATGATCCCCTTATATTCTCCCCAGCCTAATGAATTTTATGACAGTTAAAACCTCGGTGTAATTTAGCTGAGGTCATCCAAGAGACACCAACAAATAACAAGCAGGATTTCTCCATTTCTTTTACTGATGGAACAGATCATCTTTCTTCTGGAGTGCCCAGGGGATTTGGATCCACACTGAGCTGATGGAAAACAGCCTTTGGCACAAGTCTCAGGCGTTTATCATAGTCTTTCAAACAGACTATTCCACCTCCTAAGTCACTTTGGTTAAATTTGTCTTTCAGAATTAATTTTAAACCCAAATAGTAATTTTTCTAGTTGCTGAAATATCCATTTTTTTTTCCTTCAGAAGTACATCCCCAGCACTTAGATGGAAAGAGAGAAATGCTCAAATAAGTCAAAGATGTTATTTTGGGACTAAATTATTCTTAGCATTTATGAGGAGAAAACACCTTATTTAGTAGATCTATCATTTGTGTTAGTAAAAGAAATTCACAGTAAGGCATTTACGGGATTGTGGCTTTAAACTGTACATTCCTTGAGGCTTTTTGTTTTTATCTTTAAACCCTCAGCAGCAATGTTTGTGGCACTTGAAATGGCCTTGGGAAAACCAAGAGTCAGGAGGGCCCTCTTGGTTATCTGAGTGCTTGGTTTGCAGGTCAATAAACAGGAGCTCCATCCAAAACAAATGACACTCTGCACATGTATCAACTTCTCTGAACAACAGACAAGGGTATACACATATTTGTCACTTTTAGGACAAAAATATGTTACTATTTAAACACAGTGTTTCTTTAACCAAAGTTGTCTGCAATATTCAAACAAATGTCACATGAGATAGCTGGAAATACTCCCAGTTTTGTCATTCCAAAGGAATCCTTCCCTGCTGTCTTTCTTGTTGTTCATGGCTGCTTAAAATCAATTATTGTCTTCACATATTCTGAGACTTGATTTTAAGGATAGGAAGAAAAAACCTCCAAATCTTGAAACCCAAGTCATATTTAGCACGAATCTATTTACAACCCAACTAGGAAAGCTGGGAAACACTTTCTCTGCTCCCAGCCTGAGTGAAGCTCTGACACCAGCTGTGCTGAGAAAGAAGTTACATCCTTTAGAATTTAGACTGGAAATCATCTGAGGACAAGACCGCGTGAATTTGCCTCGCTTGATGTGTGTTACCTGCAGCCAGGCAGCCTCTGAGGAGCAATAACTCATGTTTAAGTGTTTGCAGTGCTGTAGCACAAACCTGGGCTCAGCTGGACTGGTGCCATGGCCTTTCCCACGCAGTGGAGATGTGGGTGCTCTGTGGAGCTGGGAGGACTCAGCTGCTGGGGCAGGGACCATGGGAGCCCCCGCCACATCCCAGGGGAAGGCAAGGAGTGTCTTCCCAAGGGAGACAGCCCAGTAGTCCGACCGTGGGGAAGGTGTGGAGGAGGAGGGACACGGGGAGCACTGGAGTGCCTTGTTTTCTTGGCTATGCCCAATTCTGAAAGGAGATTTGAGGTTCAGCTGCTGACACGAGTTTTATTAACAGTTAGGGATTGGTCACTTTTTGCCAGGTTTCTAGTTGAAGACTTGGGATGTTTGAGCTTCAGGGGATTTAGTGATTCCTCAATGCTGAACGAGACCTACAAAAGTGATGCTTCTGTGGGCCAGCAGATAGTAAGCCTGAAAGCTGCTAGAAAAAAAAAGCTCATAAAGTTTGGCTTGGGGTATTTTACTGGTTTTCTGCTGTTTGGTTTGGAGGGTTTTTTTTTTCCCTAAAGGAACAATCTAGACCATGTGGGATTGTTCCCAAATCTGAAATCAATTTGGCCTATCTCTGCTCCTCAGCTTTTTTTTTTCCTTCTCTCCTCTTCTGGGTATCCTTAGAAGGACATTGAATATACAGAATTGGAAGGAATGGGTAATTTGTTATAGGTGAATGAAATATGTGAGGAACACTAGAAGTACTTAGTAGACAAAGGTCAGAATTAACATTTATGTATCTGAACACATACATTTGGAGAAAATGGTGTGTTAAACCTGAACTTCTATTAGCAATGATCACAAAATTCAAATAAAACATCTTCATATTAGGAAACAGGATTTTCTCACCAATTTGTTGCTGTTCTGGTATCCCCATCTACCTGAGATAATCTGCAGAGAGAACACCATTTCTGAAAACACCAGCCCCAGATAAACATCCAAACCCAAATACTTTGCTGAGCTGATTTTCAGATACTTGGTCTGAAGCTTTCCATTTTTACTCTGTGTGCGGATCCTGAATCCACAAAATACGTGTGATTCACAATGTAGAATTAATCTTGTCTCCCTCCACAGTTATTTTCTCAATAGCTTTATTTCCTTCCCCTCAAATGAACATAAGCTATACTGTATAAAATGTAGTCACTCTGCTTGCCACAAAACACCTGGAGCTTCATTTTGGTGTGAGGCTATTGCTGACCAGGGCAGCCTTTCAGCGAGCTGACCCTAATCCTACAATCCCCTCAAAAATACATCTAAACCTGCCTGTCTGATTTCCATCAAGGATTGGAATTCTCAGGTCTGGTTGCTTGGGTTTATTTATTTTGTTCCAGTTCAGCTTTTCAGCACATCACAAACACATTTACAAATACCTTGAATTATGCATTTCCCATGGGATAAAGAATCTTTAGTCTAAACCCTTTGTATTTTCTTGTATCTTATTCTGGTGCTGTTTCTCCCCAAATGGAAGGTAGCTGTAAAAGCTAATTTAACACAGCACCATAATACAGTCCATGGTTTCTGGGGACAAGAAAGGTAGGGGTTGCAATATTTGGGGGTTTGGTGGTTGAGGGGTTGCAAAACAATGAGACTTCTATTTTCTTGTGCAATAAACACTAAAGCCCACGGTGCATAACCCGACAGAATGAATTGCCTAATGATTATGTACGAGGGATCTGTGATTTGTAAGCGCCATCATCTGGGCACAGCGTCTGTTTGCAACTGGAATAAATGCAGTCGCCTAAGAGATAACAAACTTTCTCGAGCCTGGCCAAATCTGCAAATCGTTCCTACTAATAAAACAGCTTTTTTTCTCCAAATAAATATGTGTGTCTGTGCCCTCCCCAACACACACACACAGCCTGTCTATGAGGGTTTAGAGATGATAAATGGTAGGTAGTAAAGGTGGATTAATCTTTTTTAAAAGATTTAATTATGTCCTAGGCTGTTGGGACTAAATCCATTAAATCAAGATGGAGTTTCTAATCTATCAGCATGTCTATTCCAAGCATGCTGCTCTGCACCACAGGCAGCTAATCTATGAGATACAACCCCCTGGCTCCAGGCCATGAGACCTTCCCAGACTGTTGGTTCAACTTCTTGCCTCTTGGCTGTTGTGCTTATTGTTTCTTTCAACGGCTTCTCTTGGAGAATGAGACTGGGTTAAGTGGAAACCCAAACCACCATCACATGCTCAGGAGTTTCAGTCATTTATCTGATGGTGGGGAAGTGAAGACCATCCTTTTTTGGTCAAAAAATGACCCTTTGTGGAACCAGTGCAGAAAAAAAAAAAAAAAAAAAAGTCTTTTCTCCCAGTGCCACTGCTCCTTGCTGGGAGAGGAGCAGAGGTTGAACTTGTGTGACTTCAGGCACAGCAGCCAGACCAGGTTTCAGAAATTTCCTTCTGAGATGAAAGTTTCTTCTCCAATGAACTGAAGAGACTGCATTTCATTTGGCTTTCTTTTTTAAAATGTTTCCGTACTAATGTCGGGATTCCTTCTGGTAGAAGAGTTCCAGGGCACTGGTGTTTCGCAGTGTTTTCCCTGTCTGTGACAAGAACAAGACAATGGACAGTATGACCCCAAAGGTAAAATTCTGGCACTTTCAAAATTTATAGGACCTCCTACTAATTCTGCTGTAAAAGTATTGCCCTTGCAGAGTAATCCAAATGAACAAATACCTAATGAAACTTAAGAAAAACCTTGGATTTTAAAATGAAAACCTCTCTGAAAACAGCAGGATCAGTGTGCTGGGACAAAGAAGACCGTCCGCACATGTTGTTGCTGTTCTCTCCCTCCTGCTTGCTTTTCTAAAATTCCTATCGGTCCCATGAGGAGCAGGAGAATAAACCTGTTGTCAGTTTTATTGCAGAGCTGGCTGCCTAAACTGATGTCTCACTGCAACATGGTTATAAAAAGGAAAAAAAAAAAAGAAAAACTGCCAAAAAGCCTTGCTGATGTAAATGATATTCCTGTTGGAAGACTCTCCAGGAAAGGGCCTCTAAAACAGGAGAAGTCTAATACATACAGCAGTATTTTCAAAATACCAACTTAAAAATTTAAAGCCCTATGGCTTTTTTTTCCCTGCTGTAAGCTGTAAGGAGAGTTGCCAAGGCTCTACTCTGAAAATGCTGGAGAGAACAGACCAACACAGAGCAAAACAGAGTGGTCTGGTGATGATATGGATTAATTTAAAATCAACCTGCAAGACAAATAATTTTCCATATTTTGGGATGCAGCTTGATCTGAAATTTCCATTCACATGTTCACTATAGTTTCAGGAAATTACCACCACTGACACCCCTGATTTTTAGTTTCCAACATACAATGCTCTTTTCTCTCTTTTTCTTTCACTAAGGGAAGCATTTTGATTATACAATTCCTTGTGTCATTCTGATGAGGCAGATTGTTGATACAAGTTGTCCCAAGGTCTGGCATGATTGCTCTGTTGGAGGCTCTGTGTGCTCTCTCCCCAGGAAGCACTGGAGCCCTTTCCAAAGTCAGGCTTGTCATGTTGTATTTGAAAATGTCAATACACTTGGAAATTTCATTAAAATCCTAATGTTGTCTTGGTTTTGCATAATTAGGATGGAAATCTCATGAGAATATTTTTCCCCATGACACTGCTTATATTTCTTCCTTATAACCAGGCAGAAAGCAATACCAATACAAAGCTCACTGAAGTCATGCGCATTAAAATGAAAAATCACCAGGCAAAGGAACTGATTTCTACATGTCCAGAGTTCAATTTGGTGTATTTTGGGACCTACATCCTGAGGTGTTCATTTGTTACACTCATTCCAACTGGCCTGTCACTGATGAGTTATCAGGCTTCCCAGAAGACAGTTCAAGGGATAAGTCATGCTCTCTCAGAGCCCTTAATGCCACCTGTGAGCCAGAGCTACGGCTTCTGTGCAGTACCAGCTCTTGCCTGCTCTTCATTGCTAGTGCTTCCTTCAAAGGGAATTTAATTACCAAATTTCACTGCTCTCTGCTTGAAATTTTAGAAAAGAAAAATGTGTAAAGATCCATCTGACCCCTCTTCTGAAAAGCAGTGATGTGAAATGAATATTTGTTGGACTATTGATCTCTGCTTGTTCTTAAATACACTGCAGCCTTAATAAATGCCTTTGGTCCATCCCTCAGCTGGTGTAAATTACCACAGCTCAATGGAGCTGAGCAGATTTACATCATCTGGAGACACAGTCCCAGGCATGCTGTAGCAGCCTGCTTTTTAAGAACATGGCAGTTACTGTGCCATTTATAGCACTTAGAGCACGTCTTATCCCACAAACCCACTACTGGACTGTTGCGATCAGGTGAAGAGGGACAAGCACATTTCATTTTTGTGGTGGTGTTCTGTGAGTTCTTTGCTTGGCTGACGTGAAACAGCAGAGCAAGGGTGAGTTCTGGGGAGCCTGCACACACCACAGCCCTCATGCCACAGGTTGGGAAGACTGTCTGTGCTGCCCGTGTGCCTTCTGCCTCTCACCCTGAGCCAGCTCCACCGCCAAAGTTATTCAGTGTGCAAGTGCTCTCACTTTTATAGGCGTTTTATGACTCCTCTGTGTGGAACATATAATTTTAATGGGTCGAAATCAAATTAACTCTAAACCCCACTTGACTAGTGCTTCTTGTGAGGACAGTGGAAATTCTGTTTGCTGCATTCCCAGCTCTCCAAACCATGCTAACCTCTTGGCCTTCAGTACCTGCTATGTGCGATGGGAGTCCAGAAATTAGGGCCATTTAATTCTGCTTTGCTATTTCTCAACAGTTGGGATTTTTATAAAGTGAAGAACTCAACTAAAATACTGTATTGTTCTCCCCACAACACCAACACATGTGAACATTGGTGGAGCAAGGACTTATCTTCATTTTCAAGCTTCTAATTTTAAAGCCTTGCAATGCAACAGGGATTGTGCTGGGACATAGCAATTCTGTGCTGGGATATAGCAATTCTAAATAAGACACAAATTAAGACAGACCTTGAATTTTAAGAAGCCTTTGCCCATTATTTAGATGTATTGTTTTGCCTTTTGTGATAGTCAAAAGGAGTTAAGAATAATCAACCCATTATATAATCTTTGACTTCAGATACTTATCCTCTTCCTTCATGTCTGATCTCCTCTCCTTCTGAATACCTCTGTGTGGTACACATTTCTGGATATGTTTTTACATACTCCAGACAGTTTCTGTTAACTAGTTGTTATATAAAGAAAAAAATGGCAATTAAACGTCATATTGATTTACTCATGAGGCACAGCAAATGTGAGGTAACTATATGTTGGTAAACACTATGTGGCATCTCTAAAGTGAAAAATAGATTAAGATTATAAAAGACCATAAAACATCCTGAAGGCTGTTCCTCTATCTGTTGGAAAGGCTTACAAGGCACAGTTATTTCAATAAGAAGTTGTGTGGGAAAGGAGGGGGAGAGAGTTCTTTGAGTATCCAAACTTGGTAACACTTCTATTGCCATCCTTTGCATCCCTCTGAGCTTTTCCTCTCAGACAGTTTGTCTTTGCTGCCTACGTTTGAATATTCACTCTTTCTTTTCAGGTACATTAAATTTTACCTGTAATTCATTTTAGTTAAGTCAAATACCACATTTTGTAGATGGTCAGGACTTCCAGTTTCATAATACAAATGATGTCTTACTGCAAACTGGATCTTTTTTTAATGATTCTTACTGGTCTGAACACATGTGAAGATGCATCACCTGTAGACTGATGGTTACCCCTCCCTTAGTGCCAAAATGTGACATTACTTACATACCTCTGGCCCCACAGTACCTGAAATGTGGTCTGACTCTCAGCTGGGAGGGCACTGCAGGGATGCAAGACAGCTGAGGTTTCTTTAGTTCCTGTTTCAGGATGTCAAATTTTTTAGCTCTAATATAGCACTCAGCTGGGAAGCAGTGGCTCTGACATACCACTTACAGAAGAGAGGGTGAAAATTGTTCACGTAGCCAAGGACAGCTTTTGGTGAAACAACAGGGATACCCCAAGTCAAAGAACTGCAGTAGGAATGACAAGGAGCTGTTCTACTTTCTGTGTGGCTGGCAATTTGCACGTTTAGGGTTGTTTATCTTTTAAACTGAGTGTAATTTTTAGTGCAGACACCAGCACTCTCCTCTGAGCCAGCAAGCAGAAAGATTTCAGTTCTCCTTTTTAAGTCTCTGGTTTAAATGAGCCAAGCCAAGCAGTCAGACCCAGTGCAAACATTACATCCCATTGAGTCAGACAGCTGTAAAGGCCAGTTGGGGTTTTTAAGTCTTTCCAGAACTAAGGAGTCCTTGTTCATAATCTTTTGGTCCTTGTCCCCTCTTCACCCTTCTTAAGAGTATTTTTCACTTGAAAGTTTCTATTCCTTTCACAGGAATCAACCTTTGGGTCTATAAACAGCTCTTAGGCAACTGGGTAATTCCTATTGGAACCAGTGAGGGACACCTAGAGGATGGTTTGGGGGAGGGAATTAAGTGCTTGATCTGGAAACCCTATAGAGAGAATGAAAGTAGAATTTCATTGTTTTACAGAATTGCTTTTTTTGCCAGCACTGTGCTTTAGTTAGCACAGACAGGAATATATGCTGACACTGCGGACCTGAAGTTTGAATCTCTTCCAAACTTCTTTACTGACCAGGAGCCTTAAAGGTTTTTGAGAACTACAAAGGAACATCTGTGCAACAGAATTCATTGAAGAGCAGTCTGCTAGAGCCTCTCCAGGGCTACCTGCACCCTGCTTGGTTTCCTGTTATAGATTATTTTAGAGGGGATTTTGGCATCCGTCTGATACTGTCAGATCTTCCAGCACAGAACTTCTCCTCTGATCTTCATTGTATTTGTTATAGTTACTTTTCTGTAGACTTCCATCATTCACAGGTTACAATTCTAACCATATTAGAGTGCAGACTTTATAGTGTCTTTTTCCCTAAGTACTCCTTTATATTACATACCTTTGACTCTGCTACTAGTCCCACAAAGAAGGGACTAAATCTCCTCTATTCTACTTTGCAGCAACAAGAGCCAGTACAGATTGAACTTTCTTATGTGTAAACTTGCATCTAGAGTATGCTTGTTATCTCTTCCCATTTTCAATATTTACTCTTCAAGCAGTTTATTATAAATATCTTTCATCTTCATAGAAATTGCCTGAATTGATATCTACAAAGGTACTCTGTGATCAGGAATATGGGCCATGAGTGCAGATAAAGAACCCAAGTCCTTGTAGCATGGACAAGGAAATCACTGCAGCCCTAGGCAGCTTTAATTTAAGTTTGTGTCCAGTGATTAAGAACAAGCTACAAGACTTTCCCAAGGGATCACCAGCTATGTGGGAGCAGCCTCCGGAAGCAGCAGGATGGTTTCTCTGGAGCCCAAGATCACCCAGAACCTATGAAGGTAGAGGAAAACTTCAATCCTTTGCTTGTGCATGTGAACTACTCAGTAGTGTTTGGATTGTTTAATCCAAAGACCCCTGTGTGTGTGTGCCCCACTTGGGAAAGCTGGTATCATGCTGCTTGTGTGGAGTAAATGAAGCTTGCCACGTCACCTCTTAACTAAAAGAACTAAAAGAAAATTAGTTACTGATTTATTTCACAAGGAAGGAGGAAAGCAAGATCACAACCTAACAAAAGGAAAAGGTATATGTAATATATCTTCACCTTGCGAAGAATTTTTTCATTAATATTTTTTTCATAAAACTGAAATTAGCTGAAAGTGTCTCAAGGTAATACATAAAACAAGATGGCACAGCTGTCTAGCCTAGATTCTCTGCTCCTTTATAGGATTATGCTTCATAGTTATGGGAATGATATCTGGAATATGATGCAAGAATGAAGAGGGGAGACCCCACCATTTCTCTGAAGCATCTCTTTTCCATGTGGAAAAGCTTGCACCGTGGCCTGGGTTTATGTGAAAGCCTAGTGAGTAGTTGGCTTTACTAGGGTTTTACAAAGTAAACACTGGGGCTATGACAAATTCAAACACAAAGGGAAATGTCAGAGACAGAGCTTTGACTCTCTGTAGGGTAATACTTGTGTCTAAATATTTTGAAGAATTTTATGCAGACTTGGATGTGAAAAACAGAAATGTGGATAGATGCCTAAGCAGGAAAAAAAAATACAATGGGTTTTGTCTGGGTACAATGTGGGGAAAAGGCAATGACAGGTTATTTTATATGGACTGTTAGCAGTTTTCCTCCACTTAATGTCTAACCTTCTAGATTAGGTTAAGTTTTCACTTAGTGAAGGAGGATGTGCTGCTTGATGATCCTTGAGTAGATATCTGGAAAGAAGGGGGAGAAAAACTCATTATGTGTCATTGCAAGCTGTTTCACGTTCAGTTTCGGAAGTTTGGGGCGGGGAGTGCGCCAGTATGGAGAGAGAATATTGTTAGGAAAAAGCTTTCCCCTGGAGAGAGAAATATTGAACATCATCGTGAGGGACAAGAGGAGTTCCTCAGTGTTGTAGCTGCTGCCTAGGTATTCATAACCTGAACCTTTCCTCGGTGCAAGGCACCCGTTAGGGATGAATATGCTGACCTCTTGTTGACCCTCCTTTGAGATGAAGGACAGATTGGGTGACCTCTTGTTGTCCCTTCCAAGCTGAATTATTCTAAAATTTTATCTATATGCTTTTTTGTTTCCAAAGCTTGCAGAGGTTGTCAGCATTCCTGACAAGTCACACTAATGTAATAAAAACTGGGTGTTTTCAGGGAAGGTTTATTGAATGGCTGTGCAGGAACAATTATTCAAACATGTACA
Source organism: Pitta sordida (assembly GCA_013390025.1). Taxonomy (NCBI): domain Eukaryota; kingdom Metazoa; phylum Chordata; class Aves; order Passeriformes; family Pittidae; genus Pitta; species Pitta sordida. The sequence continues at coordinate 163,735 of WEKX01010884.1, read as the reverse complement.
AAATTATGCTGGACATAAAAACAACTTATTTAGAAGGAAATGTGACAGCAGAGACATAAAAAGAACCAAAAAAAAATCAACAGAGAAAAATACAATATAAAGGATGGGGAGAGAAAGGAAGTAGCAATTTGGTGGCCACAAAAAGCAGACAGAGTGTTTGGAATTCATGTTAGTGTTAGTGAATGTTTGATGGCTCTTGAAAGTGGAAGAGGTTTTAAATGGATCCAGGGAACTTCCAGAACATTTTGAAGCCAGACACAGAGATAATGAGTCTTGGTATGGGTTGACTGTTAAGCTGTTTCTGTTGCAAGGTAAATTAAATTGGGGGGGGGAAGGAAGGAAGCAAAACAAAACAATCCCAAAATAAATCTTTAAGCTCCTACTTATTGTTGGAGCTGAGATAACCTCTCCATTCACTTAGATGTTGGGTGTCCACACCACTCAGATGTCGGTGGTGGTGACAGACCAGACGGATGAAGGACATCAGCCAGGATATTTGTCTGGCTTAGTGGTAACTGGCAAAGCCACTCTTGGACACAGGAAGTGGTTTGGGGGAGTTTTGCAGCAGTGTGGGCATCAAGAGATTGCCTGCAGGATCACTGTGTTCCTCTGCACAAGGCTGCGCTTTCCAGAAGTTCTCGGAGTATTTCTGATGGATTTCCTCTGGCCCCGGATTGGGTGGGTTGCCAGAGATTTGCAGATCCTCACCTGGTGGAACCCAAAAGTAGGTAAAGCCTCAGCTGGTGGAGTTGGGGGCTGAGGCAGCGACCGAGAAGCTTTGTTCTGACACAGACAAACCCTTTGGTCTGCCACCTTAATAAACCAGACTCAGCCACACCGCTGGACCTGGTGGGTCTTTAGCCCATTGCAAGGCAAAGTCCAGCAGGGCAGTGTCCCAGCAAGGTGCAGGGAGCAGAACACTCTGCTGTGACTGGTGCAGCTCAAGGATTTGGGCAGCCTGAATTCCAGCTGTCAGCCACGTGTGATTCCTTCCTCAGCAGCAATACAGTCCTCATCATTAGATACTTAGTCCTAAAAACTGACAGGGATGAGTTTTCTGGAGCCAAGAATCATTTTGGAAGACTCAAATCTCAAAGATGCTTGAGGAGGGCCAGATGCATGTGGGCAGAGAGCCACCCTTTGTGCCCTGGACGTAGGTTTGGAGGGGTAAGTCTGTGTTGCAGCTGGCTCAGTCTCTGGCCTGGGATGTGGAATTCTTTGCACGTGTGCAAATGATGGAATGGGAATGTTTCTGTTCATCTACAAATCCAAATTTCTCGTTAAAATTGGTCATTAGTGAAAGTATCTATTAATATATGCATTATCATTTGTGAATCTGCTGCAGGCCTACCAGTTCCAGAATCAATTTAGATGGCCATTTCTGTGTCTTTGGCTGGGTAATACACATGGCTGAGTTAATTCACATTAAGCGTTAAACCCCTTACAGTTTTTGCTCTTTTTAACAAGTGTTAGCAATGCATAGAAGATTTTTTTTCCCTTTTTTTAATTTCAAGTTTATGGGCTAATTTTGGCTTATTCCACTTCTATATTTAAAACAATTTTCTTCTTTAACGTGTTTTCAGGGATAATCTGTTACCGAGAACACTAATGACCTTGGATATTAAGTTCTAACTTTTATTTCCCTGCGGCTGCTTGCGGTATCAAAATGGAGGAGGTACAGGGCAATGTTGGCAGCGCTGATGCCTTTTTCCTTTAAATGGGCTCATACCTAATGCATTTTCCTTTAGATTGTTTTGTTTTCAGTGGTGTTTCTTCTGAAAATTGCATTCCTGTCTCATCCCATGAATCATAGCTTATGTCTTCTGTGTGGGTTTTAGTATTTGTTTCCATTTCTTGTGACTCCCACATATAAGTGGATTTTGATGCATATTGTGCTAATATTGTGATTGCTGCTGGCTGTGCTGTCTCTGTATCAGGTAACCTTATTGATCTTTTTTTTCACCTCAACTACCAGCAGTTTTGCTGTGCCTGACCTAATTTCGACCACTGAAGATGCTCTAAAATATTGATACGAGCAGAGAGGTTATCTTGCTTTAACCACGACAATAAAAATAATTCTAGTATTATCCTAGGAAGATCCACATTCTGATAGTTGCATGTAACCACCTGAGCACTGCAGATGAACTGAGAAATTAAATTCACTCCAGTGGAGGTTCCTGGTCTTGAGGGACCCAGTGTTTCCAGAGGAGACTACAAGCACTTTATGAATGCTTAAGCACACACATGGACGGGTGTCTTGAGGACAATCCTAGATAAAGGTAGATTTCTGAAGGCAAAAAAAATCATTTAATTTCAATAAGAAATTTCTCCAAAACAAATATTTTTAATGAAGATGCAGAACCTTGTTCATAAAGTAAAACTTTCTCTTCAACAGCACCTGGAACTGCTTTTTTAACATGCTGAAAGGTTAACTAGCCTGCGCTTTCAAACTGCCCCCCTTCCCTCTCCAACTGACTGTGTTTGTTGGCTGACAGCAGTGCCTGAACTATGAGAGCTGTATATTGCTCACACCAGCCTCTCTTTGCATTATTTAGCTCTTGAAGAGCATCTGCTGAGCATCCATCAGTGTGGGGTGTGTGCCACCACCATATGGGCAGCCAACTGCTGGTGGAGCCAGAGAGGTGCCGTAATGCTCCCATATATTCCCATACAACAATGCCATTAACATCTGGTGTTCCGTGGCACACACTTGCTTTGTGGTGCAAGAGCAGCAGATTATTCATTCCTAACCATGATGAAGTTCCTTAATGGCAGTGACGGTGCTGACTTGAAATGACGTTAGAGAAATCGTGTTACTGCAGCCACGCAGCTGCGGGGAGCGTTGCACATGGAGGCCACTTACTGGGATTTGGTTCCTCCTGAGGGTGAAAGCACTGGATTGCTTGAATGGTCTTTCTAACACTGCCTCCTGCCTCTGGCTGTGACACAGGAAGGCAGCAGCTGCAGGGAAGGTTTTCTTACAGTCAGTGACCACATGTTTGCTAGTAGATGTTAGAAATATTGTCCTGTCTTTTTGATGACCATATTTCCAGCTCTCCAGAGAAGGCATGAACAATGATAAAGTTTCCCTTTTTTTATGTCGTGTGTCCCTTGCCACAGCCCTGAAGTTGCTTTCAATTCAAATTCACTCTTACGTGTTTTGTGGCATTCGAGCTCATATCTGAATCCTTCACACTCCGGCAGAATGAGGCTACAGAAGTGTTTCAGATTTTCTTGGGATGTATTTCTGGTTTACAGAAATTTGCTGACAATTTTTTTCCTTATCCCTAAGTAACTTCACAGTGATCAGAGGACCATTTGTCCCTCTGCAGTTCCTGAGGGCCCTTGTTGTGATCCTATCTTTCATTCTTTATCACTAGGTAGCTGCCAAGGCACATGAAGTAGCTCTCTCACACATAGGTTTGCCAAGGAATCTCATGGTAACATACCAAACATTCATTTTTTTTACTCTCTGTAGTAAGTGATTTATGGAGGAACCTCTGCCAAGAGAATACACCACCGCAGATCCTCAGAAAACACTATTCAAATGTAACCAAGTATTTTCCCCTGGGATTCAGCCATGTAGCTCATGTAGCAACTTCATTCATTTCCCTGAAGGAATTCCATTTTAACTAAAAATTCTTACGTGAACTCAATTAGCAGGAAAAAAAACCCATTATTTATTTCACATAAGCTACCAAACATATGTCAAAAGGCATAAACCTGCTTTGAAAGTGCTTAACATACATCCAGCATCCATTCAGATGTTTAAATAACTGGACAGATATTCAAGCCAGCCTCATTCCATGAGAGAATGCCCCATTTTCTTGAGATCCAACTGCTCTGCACAGCCAGCTCTGTAAGACTTCAGACCCAGCTTTTAAAATCTATCTGGAAATGGACTCCTTTTAATGTCAGCTGGATCCAGATGCTAAAATGCCTGCTGGGAAGCTCTCCTGAAAGTCTGTTCCAGCTGCAGTATGGAGTATTTCTGATGCAGAGTTGCACAGATTGGGCTGTAGTCAATTGTTCAGTACAGGCCAATTTGGAGTTGATTTTGCTCTAAAGGGGAAAGAAATTACGATGAAGGAAACTCAGTCTTCTTTACCTCAGGACAGGCAGATTAAGAGAAGTGCATTAGGAAAAAAAATAAACAGACCCTTTCCTGTACGGCTTCTTGTGCCCTGAACTCTAAGTGAAAAGTCCAGTCGTAGGATATTTAACTTCCACTTCTTGGTTGCACTCCAGAAGATTGTCTATAGTGAGCAGAGCACCTTTCCTGTCTAGTAGGATTGATAAGCAGGCAGGACTATGATTTCCAGCTACGGCAGGGAAGACATTCAGATCTGACAAATCTTGACATTCTCTCAGTGCTCTGAATGGTCATTTTCTGCCAAAGACACATTTAAATATCCCAAAGTGCACACTCTTTCTGTCTGGACACAAAGGTCAATTCAGAGTAGGAGGGTCCTCTAAGCATAACTTAAGGATATGTGAATCTGGACATAATTTGTCATAAACTGGCTTTTTTGTAGCTGGTTTCTTTATAGATACTTCTAGTCTGTGATGGGAGAAAAATACTTCCCACCACTTTGGATGTGGAGGAACATGATTATGTTCATGGATTTGCTTTGCCTCTTGATGTGACCTTGAAGTGAGTCAGGGAGAGGAGAGCAGACAAGATGCAGAACAGTTTAATTTCTCTCCATAGCCATGAATTACACTTGAAATAAAATGCCAGTGTGGGAATCCCATACCCTGTATTTTTGTAACTCTATACCTATACACTCCTTGATAAAAAATTTATGTCCTGTTATACACTCATATTTGTGATTAACTTGGTAGAGACACACTAGTTTGAATTTTATTATAATTAAATCCTGTAAAATAAAAACCTGGACTGCTAAACATTCTTACTCAAAAATTTCATGCTGCTCACCCAGTCCGAACAAAGTAGAATTAAAATAAAAAACTCCAGTGAGGTTTTTCCAAACATTGCCCTGGTGCCTGGCAGGCAGCAGCCCCATCCATATAAATGGCAGCTACAAATGGGAGATACCAAAGGAAACAAATGTAGAATTCCTTTATATATTCTAAAGTATAAAAAGTTTAATTTTAAAAAGTTGCTGTCTAACTTGCATCACAGAAAGAATAAAATGATTTCCCGGTATTTTGTCAGAGTCCTATGTCAGAGGAGGTCTTTTTGAACCACCTCTTCTTCTCAGGCTGCCTCAGGTGTGGGACAGGTTTCTGATGATACCATTACTCTCATCTCATCTGAATGTACTGCTGGCATCCTCACCCCCTCCAGTGCAGCCCGGGGACTCCCGCTGAATTACTTATCAACTGGCATTTTGACCAGGAAGTTCGTGTTTCCTCTCGAGCCTCCGATTCCTGCAGTCATTGCCAAAATCCTGTCAGAGAGTCTGGACAAGGTCATGACTGCAATTCCTCTGTGGCTGGCAAAACCACGCTTCTCAGCTCATTGGTAGACTCCTTAGTTGTCTTTAGGAAGGTTATCGTCTCAGGGAATCGCTGCTATCAAAAAGATTATTCCTAAAAGCTGCAGAGTTACTTATTCAGTCTGTCAAGCCTCGTTAAATTAGAGGACTCCATGACAGAATATCTAAGAAATTTATCTTTTTGTTCATGGAAGGAAATGATGGTCCCACTAAGGAAACTGTAAATTTAATTATACAGTAGATTTCCTCACAGACAAGATTTCCAAGGACCTCAGTATGTCAGCACTTGCTTTCAAATCTTAATCTTCAGGACTGACTTTGGATTTCGCTTGCTAAAACACTTCAAGTGACACTGATCATCCAAAGCCATTCTCTAGATCCCAGGTCTGCACCCTTCACTCTGATCTGCATTTACTTCCCAAGGAGGACAGGGGATTCCTCACTTCATGTAAAGTTGGTAGAAGTGCACCCTTAACTGCTGTTTTAAATTCTTTATTAAGCATTATCTGTTGCTGTTGAGCCGAGAGACCCATGTGCTATTCCTGGAGCTGCCACTGACTCGCTGTGTGCCTGCAGATAAGTCGCTCAGCCACTCAGTGCCTCACCTCCCTCATCCCAAAATAGCGGCACTTTCCCTTTGCAAGCACTTTCCATCTGTAGCGTGTGCCGGAGTCAAGGGAAGGACTTCACAAGGTCACTGTCATTGTTCCTGTTTTGCAAGGGAGAAACTGAGGCAGGCAAGGGCACAGACTCGCCCCAGCACGGGTGATTGAGCTCCGGTCTCATCTCACACACCACTTCACCACTCCCTGGGAGAGCTGCCTCCTGAAATTATTCCTGGACTGGGATTCACTATTAAATGTCACGCCTTCCTCCCCATGTCCTTTCTTTGGGTATGACTCTGACTTTGGCAATATCTGAGCAGACACTTTTTGAATAGCTGAAAGAACTTCCTGACAGGTTTGAAAGAGAGTCCCTTTGGACAGCAATTGCAAAGCTTAAACTAATGACCTCCCAGTTGTATTTGCCTCTTCCTTTGTCTCTAGAGGGATCTAGACTCTTCTCTTGGCTCACAATCATTATTAACAGATCTTTTTCAATTTAGGAGAGAAAGATTTCATCTCTGTATTTGTAATTCTGGCCTTTCAGAGAAAGCCAGAATAAACAGCACTGTCCTGGCCCAAATCCATTCTGCGTTATTAGGGTGGCATTGATTTGAGATCTCACTCCATTAAAATTTGAAGTCTAAAGCAGTTCCTGCTACAAATGGGGTCTCTCAAGGTTTATACATTAGCTTAGCCCTCAACATTGCCAGATGGTCAAAAACTAGAATGTTTCACAAATGTTACCGGTGCCCTTCACAAAATGACACTTTCAAATTAGTCCCTATTTCCATCCATTTACTGTAAGGTGCTATTTCCCATATGTAAATAAACAGTGAATCATTACTCCAGCAAGAGGAAAACAGATTTTGTTGAAATAGGTTCCTTGGGTTTTCTTTTCTAGGCAAATGAATAAGCATTTTCCTGCCTGACATTGGGTTTTTTTCCAAGTCACTTGCATGTTTATTATCCTGTCCCTTCCTAATGTATCAGGAGAGAAAGGTAGGTAGGAAACCTCCAGTTCTTTCCTTGGTGGGGTACAGAGAAGAGCGGCCTCCAGCAGGAGAGGACTTGCCTTCCCCCTTTTACTCCACAGCTCCCTCGAGATCTGAGTCTGCACAAGGCTCAGTGCTGGCAAATAAACATTTGAGTGGAGCTCATTTACTTTGTTCCTCTATGAAATTCAGGTTTGGAATCAACCTAAGATTTTTTTTTTTGAGTTGACTAGACTCTGCTCTACTTCACAGCTTATTGTAATATTATTTTTTCCAACTTTTTTTTCCTTTTCTTCCAGTGTGTTCCCTCAGGCACCATTGCTGTCATGATCCTCCCCGGGACTCTTCTCCAGGACAAAATGCTGACAAAGCAACCTTAATGCTGGTATTACACTTATTCCTGTCATATTCCCTCATTTCCACTCAAGCCACAAGTCCAGAATATTGAGGACAGCTACAAGGTCAGGAGTATGTTTGCTGCCTCTTCCCCACATACAGCTCCTATCTGGTAACCTCTACTTTGGTGAGATTTGGCCCTTAATGCAGGCAGACACATTGTCAAGTTCCCCAAACTTTCAGCCCTCCGAAATGCAGAGAAGTTGTAATTCTAGGTAGGTTTGTGTATACATATGTTGTTTTGTTTCTCTTAAAAAAAACGTTATATGCTGTGCAGTGCGTGATGAAGCAAGAAATTCCTGAGCTTTCACTGTGTCTAGCTCATTGATTTTTAAGAGTCTGGGAGTTTGGAGCCTCTGGAAGCAGCTTGACACGTAATGTGAAACCTGCAAATCCTGCCAATTGCCATGGAAAGGTGAGAGAGGTGAAAAAAATCATTTTACACTGTAGACTTTGGCTCATTTTTTGACACTGAGAAAGCAACTTTTGCCAGCAAAAGCAAAACCTGCAGAGCATGGGGTGGAGAAGAAAGAGCCAAATAGATAGAGTTGCACTAGCTGCAGTCCCAGGACTGTGTGTGCCTTGTGTACCCTGACCACTGCAGAGAGGGCAGCCAAATGTCCTCATGCAGACCCCAATTGCTTTTCAAGCCTCAGCAAGATTTTATTTGCAGAAGAAGTCTTTAAGGCAAGAATTTGACAAAGGCTGTCAAAGCCTGACACACCAAAAGGAGAAGTGCACCACGTTTCAGCCACAGTAGCTCAGAGTGGTTTCATTCAGCTCAGCATTAACCTAATATTGTCTTTAACAAATATGTGATGGGCTGCTTCCCTCTTTGAAATTACTCAGAAAAGATGGAATTGTAACTTTCCTGCTGACAATGACTTTATCATTCTTTAACCCCTACTTTCAGCATTATCTCAGTGTTAACCTTCAACTCCTACTGATAAGAAACTGGCATCTTGGTGCAGCCCCAATGATCTTAAGGATCACAGAATCACAGAATCACAGAATATTATGAGCTGGAAGGGACCCACAAGGATCATCTAGTCCAACTCACCATCTAGCACCCGTAAAGAGACCGAGAGCACATCGCAGAGCAT
>WEKX01010884.1:79275-155159 GCA_013390025.1 Pitta sordida | reverse complement strand
CTCATACTGTTGGAGCCTGCCCACCTCTCCAGCCTGTCGAGGTCCCTCTGGAGGGCCTTCCTACCCTCCGGCTGTTCAACATCTGCCCCCAGCTTAGTATCATCTGCAAACTTGCTGATGATGGATTCAATTCCCTCGTCCATGTCATCAATAAAGATGTTGAACAGTACTGGGCCCAACACTGACCCCTGTGGGACTCCACTGGTGACTGGCCGCCAGTCCGATGTTGCACCATTCACCACCACCCTCTGAGCTCGCCCTTCTAACCAGTTTGTAACCCAGCATAAGATGCTCCTTTCCAGCCCAAGTTTCACAAGTTTCTCCTGAAGCTTATTGTGTGAAACCGTGTCAAAGGCTTTGCTAAGGTCCAAGTACACAACATCCACAGCCTTTTTGTCATCAAGGATCTTAAGGACATAGCTAGGACAGGACGGATAGGTAACAATGACCAAGTGGCACACCTGAAAAGCATTAGAAAACTCTTTCGTGCCCAGGTAAACAACTCATATGTTGCACCAATGAACCAGTCTCCTATGCAACTCAAAGCACTCCTCAGAGACAAGTGCAATACTCAGATATTTCTGTGATTTCCTCACCTCACCAAAATGCATGGAAATTTTTGTCTGCTACTTCAACAGGACCAAATTTCAGCTGCTGTTCAGTAAAGCTTCCTTTCCTATCTCACTGCAATGCCAGGGAGAGAGGAGCCAGATAGAATCTCTTATGTGCAGGGTGGCTCCTCTGATAGTACCTGAGGAGGGGAAAGGAACACCAGTTCCACGAGAGTTTATCTTACTGCACCTAAGATTAAAAAAGGAAAACAAGGAAGGTAGAGGGAGCTGAAAATCAAGACCCAACACAAAAAAATCTGAGAGCTCCTTTCACAAAAAATGGTGTCATTTAGGTGCTGCACATCCTTGCAACTTCTCCGTTCCATATCTTGTCACATTCTTCCATGTATCTACTGTTAACAGCTCAAGATCTTTGGGGCAGAATATGTGATGGGTCAGGATCATACCATGAGGCCATGCTGATTTGAACACATTCAGGTGGCATCTCACTCTCAGTGGTCCCACTGAAGCCAAATGTCTGTGGAGTATTTAAACACTACTGAAGAATAAAAAATTGTAAGCAATAGTACGTATTATTCTAAGAGCAAACTATTGCTAAGTGTCCTTTGATCCTGTCATCCTCAGCTAGAACTCCTAGATCTGTGTATGTCATGCAAGCTAAAACATTCTTGTTCAAGAGCTTTGAGAAAACCCCACTAGAAAATATCGCAGTTGCACATATGGCAGACGTAACCATTCATATCTTAACTCAAAATCCACTGAAGGGATTGTTCTTGAGACATCTTTTGTTTTTCCTTCCTCAAGAAGAGCAATAAATCAAGATAAGTTAAAAATTTTATAGCTACAGCTGGGTTTGACTTATGCAAATGCAACATTTCAATCACAACATATGGGAAAAGCATATTTTTTCTCTTTCCTCACATAACTCAGAAGCTGATTTCTCTGAAGCTCTTCAGAAATTGTTATCTTTGGGTGAAAGCTACAGGCAGGAGGTAAAACCCAGCAGGAATTTGTTCAATTGAAAAGGCCACTGAGCAAATGAAGAAGATGAAATTAGAGATTTTAACTACTATTTGTTTGTTTGCAAGAACAGTAACCAGGAAATATTTATAAGATACCTCAATTTCAGAATTATGATAATTTATTACCTGGATTTCTCTCTAACCCAGTATGCCTGAAAGAGCTGCAGTAGATCAGTTACAGTTTCATTATTTCTCCAGCTCCTCTGTTGCTCATTGCGTTTCAAGCCGCTTCGTGATGGGATTTCTTTGTTGCAGACACAATTCAGAACCACACGAACTGAATTGCTTCCTGATGGAAGCGAATTGTCATTATCTTCTCTTTTCCTTTTAAAGCATCAGCACATCAGAGCATCTGGGAGCACCAGTCTCCAGTGAGGACTGAGTGTGTCCTACCTGCTGCCGCAGGCTGGGCAGCTGCAGATCCAGCTGAGGGGATCACTGGGGCTGCAAAATGTGTAGGGGTAGCACACATCCAAAACTCACTTAACTTCCACAGCTTTTTTTGTCTTCTCAGTCTTATTATTTAATCATTCCAGAGCCGTTCTGGAGGAACAAACCCTGCAGCACTGAAGCACATTCAATTACAGGCAGACTAATCCTGAATAAACTTGTGCTAAAACCTTATTCCCGTGAACCTCCTCTACAAGCAAAGCAGTGCATCCAGCCCTGATTCCCTCGTTCTGTCCATGCAGGGAGCACAGGGGGACAGAGGCAGATGATTGTGAGGGGATGGTGACTCGATGTCCCTGGGTCTGGGTGCACAGAGAGCCTGAATTTCATCCAGCCTGGTGACATAGCTGCCACCACTGCAATCCCTTACTACAGCACCACTCCTTTGGCTGCTCACTGTATGAGGGGAAAATTGACAGGATAAGCCTATTTCTGTAATTATGATGACATGCTTTATCATGTCTTTGCAACCTAAACCACTTCTGTGCAGTGCCAGAGAAAGTGGCCTTTCCTGAGAGAGCCTCCTGGCAACAATTGAAGGGCTGGTGTTTACACTGGAAGCGGCAGTGAAGTCACCTGTAGGGCAGAGTGAAGTGAGAGGAGGGCAGGAGGTCATTAAGCACTGGCAGTGTTCAGAGATTAATCAGATTATGCACAACGCAGGAAAACCAATCCTCAGTCTGCTCCTTCCTTGTCTCAGGACATCAGCAAATGGTGTGAGTTTCACCAGCCACACCTTCCGGGCAGTTCCGGATGACTGAGGCTGAGACTGAGAAGAAGGATTTATGTCTTTGGTTCTCACTATCCAACTCTATTTTGACTAGCTTTTTGCCTTTTTGGTTTTCCCTCTTTCTTTGGTCCCTCTTAGGAGAGGGCAGCATTTTCCCACTAGTAATATCTAGCTCTTCACATAAGAGAACAGCTGTATTTACTTGACTTACGAGTATCTTTACTGACAGATTTATCCTTTGCATCATAAAATGCCTATTTGGGCTTTAAAAAGTGCACTGACTGCTTCTTTGAAGCTTGCAGCAATAGACCATTCTCATTTGAAGACATATTATTACCCCAAAACTAAATATATTATTATATACATCCCAGCCACCCTGATTCTTTGTGCCTAAGGCCCTCTGAGCAAAAGGTGTCATTTGGAGTACACATCAGAGAAAACTCGGTTATGTAGATACTACATTTCTCTGCTCCTTCTGTTCCAGAAGAGCCATATCCTCATCTCTTGCTGGGAAGCTGCTGGGTTTTTCCTATCCGATGGCTCTGTTGTACCTGTGTATATGGTAATGTTATTTTTGGCAGGCACATACCTCACATTCTTGGCTTGAAGAGTGGGAGCTGGCAGCTAACTGCGTTAACTAGCCCCTCATACTTTGGTTTTTGCCAAAAGCCAGGCCCTCGGGGCACAAGTGTGTCAGGGTGATGCATCGGGAGGATGTGGGGGAAAGTATCCAGGTGGTGTCCAGAGAAGAGAAGGTCAAAGGAGAAGAGGGGAGGGTGGGACAGGGCTGGGCATGCTGGGGCAAAGGTTTAAGTCAGATGCCCGGCCAGAGTGCTGTGAAGGTGTGAGGTGAACGTTGTACTTGCCCAAATCCCGCACCCTGCTGCCACCAGAGCAACAGCACCTCAGCACAGGGCCGGCCTACAGCCCCAGCATGGGAGACACCATACAGACCCCCCCAGAATCCAGCAGATTTCCAGCACAAGTCATCCACAGGCCACTGATCCCTACAGCCACAGAAGGGAGGGAGTGGGGTTCGACACCCTCCGGCTCCTGGCCAGCGTTAGAGGAGAGATGCTGCCAGTGAACTGCTTCTGCCTAATGAGCTGCTCCTTTTCTCTGCAGCAGCAGATAAGAGCAATTAAACACTAGATAGCAGATTAATGATTACTGCAAGATCATGCTAGCTCATGGTGACAAATCTGTATAAATATCCACCACAGTGGTAGGCGAGGTGTTCAGGCAGTGATGTGCCCTCTGTGTGGCAAATCATTCAAAGACAACGCAAAGAAAAAGCGTCTGGTGCTTGTCAGATTCATTAATTATCACTGCAGATGAAATCGGAGGAAAGCCCAGCTTACATGCATTACATTGCATTTGCCAAAGGTTGTTTTGGTCCAGCTGCCACCCCCAAAACAAGGCAGGCTCTGGATGTGGAATTTCCACTTTGGGAGGATGCTCATTTTGTGGTGTGATGGTTTGTCTTTTTATTGGAGATTATGGGAACAGTTAAGTGGTGACACATTATACTCGTGACCTTCAGCTCTCACTCTGTACCAAAAGGAGAAGTTTCTTTCTATTCACCTTTTTCTTTCTATTCTTGGAGACAGCGAGCTGAACTAAGTGGATTTGGGGTCTGATCCCATCTAAGGGTCCCCATTAATAAAGAATAGAATGAAAGAGATGAACTTTGTGTCACTTAAAGTGAACTGCTGGCTACTGTAGTATCTTTCTGGATTTTGAAGGACTTTGATGTACAGCCCTAGTAGTGTAAGAAATTAACAGATCTCTCTAATGTGGTTAAAATATTAAAAAATAATTTATGGGATTCAGCTGAATTGGTATGTGAAAAGTTTCTATGAAGTACTATAACACTGTCCTAGAGTGCAAAAGGTGGATGTTCAGCACCCTCTGCCACACCAGCTGCTGGAACATCTCACAGGGATGACAAGGTAGCCAAAAGCATGAAGGGTTATTTGGAAATCTAAGCAGAAATTTAACCAATGGCTCATACACAATCAGAGAAGACAGCTGGGTTTGAACCAACATCACATCCACCTTACAGAACATTTTATGTACCTGTATTCACCAATACATATCCATGTAGCAGAGAATTTAATTAGATTTATTTCTTAGCATGTCAGCTATGTCCTACATCAAAGGCAGTTAAGTCTTTGCAATATCACCAATAGTGTTTGGATCTGCCCTGTGATGAGTTCAGGCCTGAAAACAGACAGTCCTTGAACAGCAGCTAGTAATAGTATTTGAAAAGATGATTGTGCCTCAGAATGAATCATTAAATCCTATAAAATTCATCTGTCACTGCAGTGTTTAAACTCTGCTTTCCCCACCCTCTCTCTACCCTCCCATTCACACTAATTAGTCCAGCACGAGCTGCTGCCTAAAAATTAAGAATTCCAGAATATTTAATTGATCTTAGTCCCTGTAAGTGCCATGCCTGAGGAGTCAGTAGCCAAGACCCATGCAAGCATGGTTCATATAAACACTGCATTTATGGTGGCCCCCAAGCTAGGGAGCCCACGGTGGGGGTGGCTGAGCCAGTTCAATCCAGCTCCATCTCATCCTCCTCCCGATCCCCAGATCTGCCACAGCTCTCCCTGCCCTCACGAAGTCACCCAAGGGATGAGTTACCTGAGCTGTAATGGCCTCCTGGAGATACGAGGTGTTTCAGTGTGTGGTAACTTTTCAAACCCTGCTTTTTAGAATGCAGAAGTTGCCAAGGATTATGAAGTTTTACTCTTAAAAGTGACATAATGTGGAATCATGCTTACGGCACCCCAGTGACTCTCCCCTAAATGTGCTCAGACAGTATATAAAGATGTGAGCTCTTTTTCACTCATCAGCTCTGAAAATTTACCTTGGATTCGTGCTTTATCATCCATAATTTGTTTTAAAGGCTCCACTGGGCAGGTCGTTACCGGGAGCCTTATCCAGGAGTGCAGTGCACATAAAGCACCGCAGCCCCTCGAGGGCTGTGCAGAGCCCCTTCCCAGCAGCTGCACCTTTCTCTTTGATAGTCAAAGCCCCCAAATGCCTGATGCTTTCCTGCTGTACACACCTCAGCACTACTCTGCCTGTCACACTCCAGCACTTATTTGGGATTTGCAGTAATTATTTGTAATCAGGGACCTCTTTGCCGATGCATAGCAGCCCCCAGCTCACACGGTGTGAATGGCCAGGAGGAACTGAGCACATCCGAGCTCAGTTCAGAGCACAGCAGCTCAGAGAGGATGCTGAGCCCAGTTCAGTCCTCATTTCTGGCAGGGTAAATGGACTCCAAAGCCCTGCTGCTGAGAGAACCACAGGCAGAGGTAAGAGCAGGCACGTTTTGCCAGTCACTCCGCAGTGTAGAGATGAGCATCAGGGATTCGAGAGCAGGAGTATTCAGAGATGGGCATACTGGAAATGCCATGCAAATCAGGCTTGATTTTGTGTTTGTGTGTTTCTGGCATTTAGTTCAAGCTCTCTGCAGACCTGACCCCAACAAAGTCAATGGACCAAAGAATTTGGCAATTTTATTTCATTTAAATTCTTGTCAAGGCTTTTCATTTCCCCCCTTGATGTCCCCTCTCCCTTTGCTGGGACAGCTGCTTAGGTGGACTGATGGGGCACAGGGCAAGGAGGGCAGCCCCAATTAACTGCAGAGTGATCAGTTCTTCTGTCTTAAAATCCCACATGCTTCCAAATTAATTTAGAATAGATTCAATCATAGCCGTTCACAAGGTCTGCTGCTGGGCACTGCAAGGAGCAATTTCCTGGTGGGATTCTCCTTCTTTGCAATGGCAAATTGCCTAAGTTCACCACACCATTTTCCACAGGAATAAAAAGCTGGAATTTAGACCTGATGTGGCTAAATGCTAAATATGTGTATCAGTTTACATGGAAGCATCCTTATGGCGCTCAGGTGAGGTGAGGGGACTAATGCCAGATGAAGTCATAGAAGAACTGCTTCATTTTCCTTTATCTGCAACTGGGGAGGAGCTGATGTAAATCCTCATAGGAATATGTCTTGTAGCACAGCTACCTTCCCAAAAGTCTTTACTCATACCTCTGTTTCCTTAAGCAGTGACTGTCCACAAAACAAAGCCACGAACAGCTCAGTGAGTCCCCTCTCCTTTTTCTCTTGCTACGTCACTGTCTTCAGGAAATCTAAGGCTGAATGCGCATGAGTGTGCTTTGGCTCCAAATGCTCTGCACATGGCCCTATAACAGCCAAACTTTCTTCAAGGCCTGCTCTGGGATCACTTCTGCTCTGCCATGTCCAGGCAGGTTGACCAGCTTGAACCTCTCCTGTGATATGAAACAATTCCAAAATAGAAACATCTACCTTGTGAAGTTGTGTCACCTCCTTGCCACAGCCCTTATTCTTCAGTTCCCTTGCTGCCTTTAGTTCCTTCACAGTCTTTCAGCATGTGATTTCAAGAGTAAATAATCTCTTTTTTTTCCTTCTGTTTTCTTTTTAAACACAATTGATGACAAAGCTGCAGCTCAGGATATGAAACTTCTCTGGACATCGACCAGCAAGAAACAGCTGCCTTGGAATTGCCTTTTCAGATTAATAATTATAATGCAATTTCTAGTGTTTCATCTGCCATGTAGATACCGAAGTAAGGAAAAATTGTTCATCCTACATTAAGCAGAAAGATCATTAAGCAGTGTTAGGTAAGGCAGGCCATATCACTCCCACAAGGAATTATTTCATTCCTCCTAGTTCTGACTCCTTCCCTCCCACTTGGAGCATTTGATGGGCTGCAGTCAGTGCCTGAAAGCTGCCGTGGTGCCCAGCAGTCCTGTGACTCATCTCTGGTACAGGGAGGAATCATCATTGCCTTGGTGTATGGACAGTGAAGCTGGGCTCGGGTTTAGGGCTTCTCTCCTACAAGCTTTAATGGCTTCAAAGAATTTGCACACACTTGGCTGAAAAAATGGCCAAGGGTGACAGAATGAATGTAAATGAGGCGACTCCTCATCCTGTATTTCTTTATCTGAGGAGCAGTTTATAAATTCAAGGTAAGTATATCTTTCCACAAGCTTTGCACATTTTTACTCTCTCAGGGTGAATAAATTTTTTTGATGGGTGAGTTAAAACATCATTATTTTTTTCATTATCATTGTCATCAGTATAAATGGCAGAGGTGTAGGGTTTTTGCCCAAGCTTTTAAATTTTCATGACAATTTTACTAAGCTGTTTTATACGTTATTAAACACACTTGTGATTTGTTTCAACCTAAACCTTAATGTGATGTTTAAAGTGAGTGTTCCCAGAAGAGGGCAAAGGTACCCTTTATACTGGGGACTCGGCTCCAGGTTTGTGTTTCTCCATTTCTGGGTGCCAGGTCTGGGGCCCACAGACAGGGATGGCCAGGGTGCCAAGGCTGTTTATTTCTTTTACTGGGGTTTTTCTTTGAAGATTCTTTTGAAAATCCCAGCCTAAAGGATTAACAGTGTTGATCATTCTTGAGAATCAGGACACTGGTGTTGTTAAGACTCAAACGGAATGGTTTTGTGAAAACAGGATCTGAGCAGGTTTCTGCTGGGAAAAATAAAAAAGGCTGCAGATCAAAGGCCTTGTTTACTCAAACACAGAAATAATTCCTTCTTGTGCCCATTTCTAGAAACTGAGGTCAATGCTTGTACTTATTTTTTGAACACGACTTTTTAATGAGGTTTTACACACAGCTGCTTTTTATAAACCACTGAAAGAGAGCAGGGGCACCCAGATTTCAGAGCAACTCACACAGTTTGACTGTGAGAGGGGATGAACAGCTCCTACTCCTGAGTGAAAGTCTGTTTTCATGGTACATATTACACAGTTCTCTGTATTGGCCATATTTCCTGGTAAAATACTGGTTTCTCTAACTTAAAATGCGGCTGTCTGTTGGCAGTTTATAAGAGCTACGGATCTGCCTTTTCAGATGTTGGATAAGTTTGTAACTAATGTATGTGGGATATTGACAGCATCTAATTTGTTTGTTTGTTTTCAAAGGAAACTCTCTAACAATAAATTTAGATTCTTGTTTTCCAAAATTTGTCACCTGTAACAAATTTGATTTTTTCTTTTAACTATTGTCACATAGAAAGTGTGATCTTGCGTGTACAAACTACTGCTCCCTTCCCTTCTCCCCAAAACTCAGATTTCAGATAAAGGACCAAATCCTGAGCATTTTTCTCAACTCCTGCTGCAGTTAATGGGAATTTTTCCTGTCAAAAAAACTTTCTGAAATGTTCAGAGGCATTAAGATTAGATTTCAGTTGCGTTCTGACGGTAGGAAAATGCATCACCCTAGAGGCCGATGCTGGCCTCCTACTCTAACTGGACCCGTTTCTAATCTAAATATAGAAGCTTTCCCTTACTCACCTCAAGGATTGTCTAATTTCCACCACATTTTTCCTCCTTACCCCATATATATTTTTGTACTAGGCACTCAACATGTGTGTTACTATGTCTTTACAAAAGCGCCAGTTTTCTATCAGACTATTCCACTCCCCTTCACCTCAATAATTTCGTGTTTTTCTGAAAAGGGATTTCAAGAATAAAGGGTTTTTTCCTCTCCTTTTATGCCGTATGGTATGGTGTGTCCGCCAGGCCCTTCAGATCTCAGGCACACCATTAGAAAAACCTAACACTCCGTATCCCAAATGGGTCACTTCCCAAGTCTGGAGCTGAAATCCTTTTAGCTAATACTGTTCAGGTGACTTAGTACTAAATTATATTTTAGAAAGATATGGTCTGCCCTTTACTTTTTCATGGGGCTACCATTCAGTCAGTTTTAAAGCCGTAATTCTTTTTCAGGGTTGCCATGGAAACAAGTTAGTGTTCCACTGCTGCCTTGTGAAAACGAGAAGAGTGCTCATACATCATTTTACTGCTCCTGGGTTGTTATGCAGTATTGCTGTTCTGGGCTTCTCCTCTCCCACGCACACGGTAGCAGGGGCAGAGCCTCATGCTGGTTTAGCTCTTATTACCATAAGTCAATTAGTTCAACCAAAGTAATATTAAACTGTGGATGCTCCATTCGTTTCTTGCTCCTGGTGCCGTTAGCACCGATCAATATAGGCTCCAGTTTTGGGATTCTTGGCTTTTGAAGAACAGCTTTGGTGAAACCTGGGCTTTATAGCCTGCAGTGAAAGGATTGTACTTCACATCACGGTTACATCCATACATGTGGTGTTGGGGTTAAAACCTGATTCCTAGCAGGCATAAATATCCTTAGCATAAATAACACGCCTTCCAGACAGGACAAGCACATCAGCAGAAGAAGAACGATAAGCCCCAGTGGCAAACAGTCTGTTGACCGAGTTGGTCATTACAAGAACAGCTTAGAGAATGATCAAAGTTAGCAGTCTTGCCTTAACTGTTCCAAATCTGGCTATGCTTTGATAAGAAGCTTTACCAAACACAAAGCATAACAAAGAAACCCCTCAGGTATCTCCATTGACTATCTTTGTGTGTACTAGATGTATCTGTGTAGCCTATATATGCCTTTTAGAAAGGTATTTCTAAATAAATATATTAAATAAGTAGTCCTGGTAGTAGTCCATTTATCTTTTTTTACCCTGACTAACACCAAAGCATTTAATTCTCCAAGTGGTGTGGATGACAACCATCACTTTTATTTCCCTCAAAAAAAAAAACAATTATGCAAGGGAATATTTTGCAATTTGGATATTTTATTTTTTCTTAATATACTACAGTGAATTTTTGTTGGGAAAGGCAGGGTCAAAAAAAAGATCGTTGCTGTTTTAGGATTTCATGCCACAGACCTGAGGTTCCTTGAAGCCTGGCGTCCCCTCCAAAACCTTCCAAGGAAATACCTGATTTTTTTTTTTTTACTGTATTGCTGAGACTGTTACCATTTGAGGTGACAGAAAATTATTTGGAGTGCAGCTGGAATGTTACTCTTTTACTAACGATGGCTAGGACTGCAATTAAGGTAACAATTGGGATTATTTATAGGGAAAGGTGCCATATTTAATGACCAGGCTTCAAAGCACTTGTGAATGTAGCCAAATAAGGCTCTTTCCTGCGCCTCTGTGGCAAAGCACCGTCAATAAGATGCATTACGATTTTATCTTATTGTCTTATCACTAAATTGATGGCTTTCATTTCACTGATTGATGATGATCAGATGTGAGGCACCCCTGTTAAACACTGTTCTAGCAAAAGTCAGATCACTGCTTTTTCAAAAAGTGATTAACAAATGAAAGGCACAGTGTGAAAGTGTGGCCCTGTTCAGCCACAAAGCTCCACCGAGCCTGTGGCTTAAATGAGGACAGTGCTCCTTGATCTTTTCTATTTCATTTTGTATGTCCCTTGGATCTGTATCTTGCTTGTTGTAACACACAGAGAATTGGGGTCAAGGAAATTTGTCCCACAGAAAACATTTTTTTCCAATTTCAGTCATTTCTTCCATGCCTAAAATCTATTAGGAGTTTTTCAGCAGCAGATGTGCCCAAGCAACCTGCCTACCTTCGTGCCATCAGGGGTGTATGCAGCGGTGTTTTGTCAGGCTTCTCCTAGCCACTTGAGGAGCAGTCTAGGGTCAAGAAGTGGGCCTGGATATCTTGATTATTTCTCTTTCTTTTCTGCACATCTTTCTCCACATTTGTTGACCCAATCACCAAGATTTCTCAGAGCACCAAGATCCCTCTCACTAGCTCACAGACACTGGCAGACTGGAGACGAGCACAGGGCCAAGTCTTCACTGGACCACACAATCTCCCTTCCTTCATCCACCGATATCCAACAAGAGGCTGCCAAGGTGAAGACTACTTGGAAGGCACACTGGCTTCACCAAACACAAGATGTTACCCACTGGAAAACATCGACCTTTAGAATTACCAAGTGCTAAATACACTCAGAATGTTTTTCTCTTATAGCCACGAGCAGTACCCATGACTGACCCAAACGCTCCACAGACGCCATGGTATGTTTGGTAAATGTAGGAGCTTGTGTAAGGTGAACAGGCTGATGGCTGCATCCTATAGATGCTGCACTGTTAGACTGTTGAATGTTTTAGAGTTGTCCAAGCAAGCCTGTCCAACCAAGGAGGTTGAGCAAGGCTGCACCCAAAATAACCAGGAAGCCAAAAGGCCTGGAATGGGGCACTGTCAGTCCATCCAAGCTGCAGAACGAAGTTTGCCTGCTTCTAGGAGTAAACTTGACCCTTATAGAAAGTGACTACCTTCATTTTGTGATTGTAATGTACTAATAGCAACTCTTGGTATAACCTGCAGGGCTGGAAATAATGAGGGAACAAAATACAATACTCCCAGGGCATGGGCTTAAAGTGATAACTATTCAAGCATAGCCTTCGACTAATGCAGCTGCTCTTGCGCATCAAATAATGTCAGAAATGCCATACTTTATAAAAAAGGGCTATAAAACTTCATTGTGATCCTTCAGCCCAGAAATCCATGCTCTAAAGGCTAAAAAGTTTTTTAATCTGCTGTATTACATATAGGGAAATGGACACAGGAATGAAAGATGTTCCAGGTCACCTGCATTACATTAAAAATGTGTTCTCCCTGGTCAGTGTTTTTACACTACCATGTCCACACACACTGTTTTTTTTTATCTCTTCAATTTTGTTTCTGCAGTGTTATATTAGACAGATAAGGCTACTGGAGGGCAGCCAATAGAGTGATACTTGGAGAGCGGCATGGATGCCTCTTAAAGCATTTGAATCTTTTGCTCCCAGCAAGCATCTTGCAGCAGTAAATCTGATCCATCAGGAGTTTAGCCATGTTGGCAGCCAGGACAGCAACAGCTGAAGAAAATGCAAGCACAAGCATTTTCTGCTCAGCAAAGGACTAGGACATTGGAATGAGTCCTCAGCGCCAATTCTTGTGAGGGGGGCAAAAACCTCGTTTTGTTGTGCTTTCTGGGACAATAATTATGATAATGATAGTGTAACAGAAATAATCATTCAAAGGAAGAAAATCCATCTCAAGCATGGGCACAAGTAGCAGGTGTTGACCTGGTGTTTGAGCATGCAGCACAAAGTCCCACTGTCACTTGCTATAGACTGACCAAAACTGTGCTTGCAGACTGAGGCAGGTTGAGGGGGGCGTGTGTTGGTCACTCAGTGAGTTTAACAAGACATTGCAGCCTCTATTCTGGGTAAATGGCCTTGAATTCACTTAAACTGCAAGACAATTATTTTTATCATTGGTATTATAAAACCATTTATTACTGATATTTCAGGTAAATGAATTTTCATGTCAGCAAAATCTCAGAGGTACCTACCAGTCCAAAATAAAGAGTGTTTTTATTTCATTAAGTTCAGGCAAGCTGTTGTTTGATGCCACTGCACAGGCAGCACTTCCCTAAATGATGGTAGAGCACATTTAGAGCTGACCTGTCATGCAAGCACCCTGCTTGCTGTAACCTGCAGTCCTTGCTCTGCACAAAGCTCCTCTCCTGTCCATGCAGCACCAGCCAAATGGGACCTCAGCCCAGGTGAACTCTTCAGTAGCAAGTCAAACTCATTTCTTAATACTATATCTGTTTCCTTTCATGGTTTCTCAGAACTCCAATAGCATTTTCTCGAAGGCCACAATTTGCCAGAAGTTATATTACATCTTAAATATCATTTTCTCTAGCAATGGAATAGACAAGCTCTTACTCTACCCTAACGTCTGACTTCTGTTGACTTGTTAGCACCTTTTGTCCTGTTCACACAATGCACTTTATTCAGCAACACCTCAAGTAGTTGGGTCCAAACCCCTATTTATTTACAATGACCCCCAAGGGTGTTTTGTAATAACTTAAAACAAACAAACAAACCCGTTTGTTTGCTCCTCTCTGCAAGTCTTTGTCTACTGCAAACAATCCTCAACCTCTTCTTCCCTCCCCAAAAGGTAACCAGATTTTGCTGCAGTTCTGCCTGCTGCCACCATCAGTAAACACCCTGGCTTGCTAAATCACTGCTCCTGAAAGGCATTTTCCAGCCTTGTCCAACAGGATTGTGGCTCAGCTCTCACTTACCTGCTCTGATCCGGTGGGGATTCTTGCAGCCACTCACAGGTGCCAGGCAGGACCTCACCCACCACCCGCTGGGTGCCCACTGCCACCAAATGCCTGGGGACAGCTGGGCCCTGGGCCCTGCTGCCAGGAGCCCCAGCTCTGCCCTTTGGTGGCTTTTGCCAGCCCCAGATGGTCCCAAGGCGTGTGCTGGTGCTGCAGAGGCAGATCCTGTGGAGGGATGTGCTTTAGTTCAGAGCATTTTTTCCGACTGCAAGCAAAGCTTGAACAAACTCCACTGATTTGTGGAGTGGGCACTTTTTTTTGTTTGTTTGTTTACAAAACAAAAGCTTGTTCAGGTGTGTCTTTTTTGTTGCTTTATGAGCTGTTTGTTGCAAAATAAACATTTTACAAGAGTGATTTCGAAACAAACAAAAGTCCATTTTAACATCCAAATGTATCATTACATTCCCAACCTGGATGTTCACCAGTGCTCTTTGACCTTTCACCCTCTTCTCTCCTGCATTTCAGCAAATATTACACAGCATTTTGCAAGATATTTTCAGTTTGGTTATCCTTTGACAATACAACAGTTTCTTTACCTGCCTCTATACATCCCCATCCACCCCAGGAACTGGGCAAGGCTCTGCCTGGAATGTTGGTGCCAGCTGTGAGGAATTGTGAGGATCCAAATGGTGTCAGGAGTCCAAATCTTGCTTTCGCCTTTCACTCCTCTACAACTTTTTTTTTCCTGGAAAATATTCAATACCAAGGCAATGATTTGCTCTCCTATTTATTACCCTTGGCTCTTATAGGTTATATAAACCAGTTAATTTTCATGATTTGTGGAGTGGGCACACAGGAAGACCCAGAAAGGCTGGGCAGGAAAATGTTCTGGGCAACATTTCAAAGCAAAGCTTCTCAGCAGCAAAAAAAGTAAAGGCAGCCTCTCTTGCTCTTCCATGCAGTGCCCATTGTTTATTTTGCTATGTCATACAAAAGAAAAAATTATTTTAGCTCGAATACTATCAGAAGCAAAAAAAGCATCAGTGGTATCTTTCAAGGGCTGCTCTTCTCAGAATCATGAACATATATGGGCAACATAGAGTCTAAATTCCATGGTTGTCCAACACTTACTGGAGGTTACCCCAGACCATTGCTACAAACTGCAAATAAGGGAATAGAGCTCTTGAAACAGGTACCTTTCAAACACTCTTAAAGAGCTAGTAAGGGAAAAAATGTTAGGAAAATGACTGACTAGAAGGCTGCAGTCAGAAGAGCTTTCAAAGTATCCAACCTGGGCCAGAGCCTGGAAAAATAATATCTGTATGCCCCAGGAAATGCAGTAGAAAACTTATTTATGTGCCATGTGATTTTTCTACTGACTTTTCTTATATACCATCAAATATGTATGGTTTTGTAAAAAATTACTGCGTGTTTGTACAGACATTAAAAAAAAAAAAAAAAATCTCATTTTAAGAAAAAAAAATCATTCCAGACTATTACTGGACTGAGTGCAGTCATTAAGCATTATACACTGATAGCTTATTGTTCACTTATGTGATAATTTTACTTCCAATTATATCTAGGTAATGAATAAAGACAGTTTAGACTTTAACCTATTTTCAGAAACCAGAGTTCTATCAACATGCAGTTATTTATGCTAATGAAAATAATGATCTTTTTATAGTGCTTGTCACTGAAATGGAATGATGTCCTGCCAACTGTGCATGTTTGCCAGTGGCTACAAATTAATCAGCTAAACTGGAGTGGTAATTGGAGTAGAGACAAGTCAAGGGGCAGCCAGGCCAGCTCTGGCAGAAAAGCTTTTGAAGATGAATACCCTGCTCAGCACACAAAACAAAAGAAGTTGTTTATATAATGCTGTTGTTTAATTAAATCTAAGCAGCTGTTTCATTAAGAGGTCTCTGAAGATAAATGAGGAAGGTGATGGGCAGGGGAATCAAATTGTGATGATGATTGTGTTATACAGGATTGCATTGTGCATTTACCTCACACCTGCCTAATGAAATTATTTCATAGAGCTCCTGATTATAAACTGCAGACAGACACCTGAGTGTAACCCCTGGCACTGTACGTTCACAAGGACCACATTTGGAGGGATTGGCTTCAGAGTTTAACAGAGCTCTATTCTGGTGGTCCACAAGTGACTGTCCTTGACAGATGTCCCTGTGCACAGACACCATCCACATGGGTGACATGCTCAGCATCCTTCCTTGGTTTGTTTTGGCTCCCTGTTGTAAACTGTGGGATTAATAAAACATGGGAAATGTTGTGCCTTACTTTGCTCAAACAGCCTTTTCCTTTTAACCTTTCCTTTTTCTTTCACCTTTTTGCCAGTTTCTCTGCTATGATTGTCTATTTTATCTTGCAGGCACAACCAATCTTGTAGGCTCCTCTGAGCAAGAAGTGTCACTCTGTTGGGCATTTCCCTCCCATCAAGGGTGGATTCCTCCTGACAACTGCAGCACTGTGGCTGGGGAGAAGCTGGCGATGAATCATGATAGTTCCATAGCATGCTGCAGAAGAGGGATAGGGGAAACCTCTGGAATTACATGTTCCATAGGCTGAAAATCACTCTTTTCTCCTTGGAGCTGCCCCAGTCTGGAAGATTCTGCCTGTTCCCTGCTCTTCTTCCCACCCTGAGCCTGTGCCAAGAGCCAAAGCAATTATATGGGGAGTGTTCCTTAGCTGCCGGCTCAGAAGCTGTGGTTGGTTGGTTAGGAAAGAGCAGCCATGGACAGGAGCCTGGAAATGTCACAGGAATAGTAGAAAATTGATAATTATTCATGCATATGACATTTAAAAATACACTTTTAGTCTCTACAGTTGCAAAGGAAAAATTGGAAAACATGACAGTAACCTACTGCAAAGACTCAGAAACCATAAGAGAGAGAAAAAAATCTGCCAGACTTTCTTCTTTCAAAAGATGAAACACAAGATTCAGAATTTTGCCAACAAAGGAGTTTGAGATCGGGATGCTGAAGGCTTCCCTTGTTTTTGGTCCAGGCTGCTGCAGCTCAGATCTCAGCAGCAGCTGCAGGCTCCCTGCCTTGGAAGACATGGGTGTCAAGGATCTTCCCTGACACACTGGTCCTTGTGGGCTTTGGTACATAGGTCTTGCACACATTTAGTAAATACTTTGAAAGACGTTTTCATAGGCCCATTAATAAAAGAAAGCACTTTTCTTGAAGTTTCTGGTCTTGTAATTATAAGATCCTTAAGCATTATAAATGCTACTAACAACTAACAACTGGCACTGGCTGAAAAAGTTTTCACAGGGGCTTACATTTTATTCTGAAAACTTATTTTATAACAAAGTCCATTATGGGAGTGCATTTCATTTGGACTTCCTTCTTTTACTCTGTTCCAACTCAAAGAATATTTCTCAATTATAGACGTGAAAGCATTTTGCTGAAAGATGAAAAATAAATCTCCAAATTTTAATTTTCCAATTAAATGTATTACAAGCAATCTACCTATTGTGAATCATGCAGACGTTTCCCTCTGACAAAATGCTTACATGATGAGAAACTTATCGTCCCCAGATTCAGTAGGATCTTTGTTTGTCATTCATTCCTAAGAACTTTCTGTTAAGAGCTGCCACTGCTGTGTGTTGTTAAAGGCAGAAGCCACATTGCCACCCAGAAGGCACCTTGGGAATATCTTTCTTCCTTTCATAGGTCAACAATTTTGATCTGTGCTGGATGGGAACAAGACTGGGAAAAGGAGCTTAGTAGCACTATTTAAAGAATGTTTAACATGTTATTGACAAGTCACTTCTCATCAGAGATCACCAGGTGTCCTTGTGCTGTTAGAACCCAAGTCCTATTCCTCTTGCCATACAACACCACTTTCAGTCTTAGGGGGTGTTCTGTGATCCTTAAGTTCAACTGCCTTTCCCCAGTGTCTCGGGGTGGAGGAGGGCAGGTGTCCTGTGCTGGGCAGGTGTGATTCTGCTGTCCTTTGTGGCAACGAAGGTGAACTTCTGAAGGATCTGGCCTGGCTGGAGTAAAGCATTGTACCATATCCTATTAAATTGGCAGCCCTGACTGCTTCTGTGAGCTTGGTTCTGTGGAATTTTCAATAAAATGTAATTATTTTATAAGGTGTATAAAGAGCTTATTCAAGGCACATGCTTATTAAGCTCTTTCAGTTGTCGTTAACATCAACCCCTAAAGGACAACAATGGCAGTAATGCAGTATGGGACTGAAAACTGGCATTCCATAAGGGAGCACAGTGGAGTGATACAAAAACACTCATCTTCTCTCTCAGCCTTCTGCTAGGGCCAGGAAAAGTGGATACTAGGAATTAGTTAATGATTCTTATATTACACTAGGACTAATCTGGAAGCTAGGTATTTAATTGGAATTAATCTAGCATTCCAGAAATTGATACACATCAGAATCAGCAGCACAGCTTGTCCTGGACATCACAAGGAGGTGGCTGCCAGTGAGCATGCAACCCTTAGGTAAGGGGGTGGACCGATCATAAAGGTGGGAAGAACATATGCTTTCCTCAGCTCTAGCAGTGCTGAGAAACCCTTTTCCCATGATTGATAGGTTTCATGCACAAGGACCTGGCAGAGCCCAGATGGAGGAGCAGCTCCATTTCCCCGACTGCCTCATCTCCCTCCCCAGCCACAACTCCACGCCCAGCAGAGCCTGAGCACAAAAGCCACTCATCAAGTTAAAAGCCAGCCTGCAGTGCCAGAGGAGGGGCTGGCAAGAATCATGTAGGATTAAATTCAGCAACAGGAAGGGACAAGTAATGAGGGCTAGGAGCTGAACCCGTGGGTCTCTACCCATTTGGCTCCTCCAAGGCTGGCCTCTTTTTTTTGTTTCCTCCTGTGTATCTTTAATATCCTCCTTCCTCCCTGATACAAATCATTGATTCCTACTTGGGTACTCAGCTCCTGTAAGATTTTCGAGCAGAGCTGAAGGCTACAAGGTTACTGAACAACAAGCAGAACCTGCTTTATTGCCGAGCATTTAATATCCTGTTTCCAGCAGTGGAGGCTTAGAGAAAAAGTATGGCATGAGACTTCTCCCAGCATATCTACTGTGCCTCTGGCACAAAGGTGAGGAGAGGGGGGTAGGTTCAGAGCCATCAAATAAGAAGACATGCTTCTCATATTAGTCCCTTTCTCAAATAAATCTGAACCTGAAAAGCCTCTCACAGTCAAACAAGGCCAAAAGTGTTTTCAGTTATGTCCATCATTCCCAGTCTAACCTCTTGCACGTTTATTGTATATGTGCAGTATTGGCTAGTAACCACAATATGACAAAGAAATGGTTGTCTCAAAATTGGCTACTAAATGCTCAAAAATTTAGATTACTTTAAAAAAAAAGTATAAATATATTATGTGAAACAAAGCGGATTTCTTTTTTGTCCCCAACAACTGATGCTGGTTTTCCACCTTTTGCTTATATCTTTAATTAACCTCTTTGCTCTAGGAGGGATATTTTTTTATAGTAATTACTCCTTGTCATTTGTAAAATGTTCTGTCTAGCTTTCAGGAAGGCCTTTTGCTGATGACCTTCAAAAGAGAGGTCATATTCTAAATTATTTTACCCATATTACCTCTAGGCTACTTTCAGGGTGTAATACAGAAAGCTGTGTATATTGCATATTCCCACCAGCTCACCAAGAGCTTCATACTGCACACCAGCATTACTCCAAAATCCATTGTGAATGTTTGAAGACAGGGGCTTGTAAGGGCCTGAGTGGAAAAACTGCCTGTGTTAGGGAGGAATGAGTATTTAAAGATGAGCATGGAGTGGATTTTGTAATGTCATGGGTTGTGGTCCCAGCAGCTCGTGGTCCCTATAGCTCCTTTCGTGGTGTGACACCTCTCAGGATGCTCCTGCTCTGCTGTTTCCTGCTGCCAAACCAGCACCAATGGGCCTCACACCCCTGACACGTGGAACCCCTCTGGGGGTCTCCTCCCTGCAGTGCCCAGGGCACCTGCACCCCATGCCCCAGCCAGGGGCTCCCTGCCCAGGCTGGCACTGTCCCCACACTGCCTTCACATGGTTCTGGGAGACCTCACTTCTCAGAAGTCCACAGCCTTGTGCTTGTCATAATCATCCCCCAAGTTATTTCCCCATGTGCAGCAGTCGGATATGGCTCTGGTTCAACAAGGTATTTAACCATCTGCTGAACTAATCAGTTCCTTCAGTTGGAATCTGCAGACTGTGATGCAGAAAAAACAGCCTGAGCTGTTGTACCTCACAACAACTAACATCAAACCTTCCCAAGCAGAGAACTTGCAAAGTTCAAAATGCATTTTGTGTCACCTCTGGGGCACCCTCCTAGTCAGCAGCAAAGTCCCCTGTAGCACAGCTCTCAGCAGCACTGGCACCTCATTGTTTGATGCTGCACGCTGTGGGTTTAGCTCTGGAAAGCTGCAGTTCATATTGTCTCAGCTGAGATGATTGTCAGCGCATCTGAATCACAACTCACCAGGTCGCTGCTTCTCTGCAGACTCCTCTGCACCCAACCTCTGCTCAGCTGCAGGGGTTTGTCACAGCTGAAAAACAAAAGGCTTACTCTGAATAGCATCTCAGCTGATATTCAAAACAAATTAATATAGTTTGTTCTAGATAAAGATTTTCTATGATTAAAAATATTTCCAGCTTACCATTTTCCATTCTGAAGGTGTTCATTTATGGACAGGACATTATAAACTGTATTTAAACACTGTGAAACCTGTACAGGCAGCTGCCAGAGATGTTCTGCAAGAGCTGGATTCAGATGTTGGGTGTTTGTAGATCCTAAGTGCCTCCAAAATCAGCTTACACTGTATGTCTTAATGTTAGGACTGTTAGACCCACAGACTGAATGCTCTAGAAACCTGTGAAAGAACGGGAGAAACCTGTGAATGAATAAATAAATAAATAAATACATCCCCTATTGCTGTTTTTTCACTAAATTCCCCGTTTACTTCTGAGAACATAAGTCCATAGAACTTAGAATTTCTTGCAGTTCTCCCAGCAAACCCACAAACAATACACCACATTGGAGCTCGGGGCACACCAGTGAATTCCCGAGGGTACCACAGTTGAGATGCTTTTATCTATGGGTGTGTATCCATTCCTTTGAGGCCCTTAAATACAATGAACACCAGTTGGAAATGGAACACTTATCTCAGACCTTCACTTTCTATTAGTTACATAGGAAAAGGTGGCCTTGCTTAGTCCATTTTAGCAGGGAAAACTAATATAGAAAACAAGCAAACAAAAAAATATCACGTTTCCTTTGGGTTATAAATATTTCTGGGCAAAGAGCACAAAGAACTCCATGTCATGCATGATGTACCAATAAACTCTAAAAAAAAAGAAACCTATAAACCCACATTGACTGCAGAAGTATTCGTATTTTACCATATTTAAATGGAGTTTAGTCCAACTTGCCATGGCAGAGGAACAATCCTTAGGGAGCTTTCGGAGCTGCTGAATACCAGAAGGTCAGGTTTCTTTTAGATCTGGCCATCCTAATTCAATTCCAACTAATGCCTGAAATATGAATAATTCATTAGTATTTCTCAGTTTGGAACTAAACTTCTCAGAGAATTTAGTAAGTGTGAATGTTGCTGCAGTAAACATATGTCGATTATTTTTTTAGAAGCCAGAAAATGAGGTTACTCCCAAAAAAGTGGGTAAAATAATTAAAATGTAAATTGAAATAAATTATTCACACTACTAAATTTAAATAAATGACTCAAACACCTAAACTCAATTAAGGCATGTTGTTAGTTAGAATACTCAGTATTGTATAGCAGATGTACAAAGCCAAGAACTGGCACCAAAAAAAGTGTTCAGTGTGCATGAATGTTTTATAGGTAACAGAGTGTATACCCTAAGGGCCTTGAATATTACATTAAATTATACATTTCTAATAAAGCAAATATAAATGAATATGGAACAAATGTCGACTTTCAGCTTTAAACCCCAAATACTTCTTTCAAGAGCAAGCTTTACCACTGCATAACAGTTGCAATATTATCTTGTTTAATGGCTTAAACACTGTTGTCAGCTAAATAACTGTGTGTGTATGCACGACAAGGCATAAGTGCCATTGGCAACTGTTGTGTAGTGTTATGGAAACCATTCTAAAATAAGACCACATTTACTGTCACTTAAAAATCTTTTAAAATTTTAATAGAAATAACATATTCAGCAGAAGAGACTTATTAATTTGCTGTAAACTCTTTTCTTTCTGTTGGTTTGGGTTGGAGGTTTTTTTTCCTTTATGGCTCGCTTGCAATCACAAAAGCAAGCTACTGTCAAAGCCTAGCTATGGGGAAGGAATATTCCTAGCTCTACAACAAGCTCCTCGTGTCAGGAGGAGAGCTTGAGGGGGAGGAATCTGGCAAGTAAGCAATACATTTTCTTTGCCAGGGTTTTATAAAATACAGTATCTCACATTGAAAGTTCATGTATATGTACTGTTAAAGCCTAGGGCCTAAGATATAGTATTTAAGCCTACAGCCTAAGCTTCAAAATTGAAAGAATTCTTTGTTTCTTTTTTTGGCTGAAGAGGGGGAAGCTTTGTTAATGCATTTGACATAGCACGCTATCAGTCATATTTGGATGCTCAGCCTGGCTTTGAACTTTCGATGGGATGGGATGTTTCAGCTGTGCAAAGAGAGCAGGCAAAGCCCCTGCTGTTGTTTGCTGCTCCAGCATCCCATGCTCACATGGAGGGCAGTGCAGGGCTGGGCCAGGCTGTGGCTCAGGGGCAGTTTTAAGGATGTCGTCATGAAATGTGTGTGTTCATTAACGCTTCGTGGCCTGAGAGTGGTTACTGGTGTGACCACAGAAATGCCACTGCTGGCACTCTGCAGAATCCAGCCCTGCAGGGAAGGTCCCAAGCAGTCCCTCAGTAAGAACATTCTGCCTTTGCTGGTAAAGGATGTTTACATTGCTGTTCACTTGCTGAAGGTACACATATAGGTAAATCCAAGCTCTTCCAGAGACAGAGGATATGATGTCTTGTCTTTTCTGGAAAAGAAAAGAACTGCTGAAAGACTTCTCTCTAATCAGGTTTGCAGTTAAGATGTAAACCAGTTTTGTCCTCTGCAAAGCAACAGATATTGAACTCAGCCCTAATTGGATCTGTTAACATCCTAACGAAGCTGCTGCACATTAAGCAGCTTCTATTATAGTGGCTATGAGTAAAGTGCAAGTGAGGAGAACAGTGTGCAGACATTTTAGCCCAGGGACCCAAACTGAACAGGGGTATTGTTTTGAGAGCCTTGAGGAGAAGGAGCAGTGGGGATTATCTACTCAATCTCTTCCTGGAAACAGCAAGAGCCCAAACATGCTCCACATAGACACAGAGACTTAAAGCAGCTTATGCTCTGGGCTAGCAGCTCAGTGAATTGGAGTGCTGCAAAGAAACTTGCAAAATGCATCCTTCTCCAAAGCCAGGCTCTGATCCTTTACCTGTATTAGCACAGGCTGAAAGCCAGCCCAGCATAGAATTCACTGAGGAGAGCTCCCCTTGATACCAGGAAACTTTGGGGCAGAACCTGTGGGATCTGAATGATTCCCTCATAAATCCTATAGACCTCGTCAGGTGAGTGATAAGAAGAGAGTTAATGTTCTTTACCTTGGCAGAGGACACCTCACAGCTGCCTGTCCTCGTCTCATGGACTGCCAGGGAATCTTGCCATGGGGGAAGGAAGAGGGAGGGGGAATTTGTGCCTGGGCCCAGCTGGAGTGAGTCGCCATATCCCACAGGGAGCTATCAAACTCCTCTGGTGAGGCTGGCATTTCTCCTGGTTTAACTCCACAGCCAGGTCTTTCCTGTAGGAAAGATGAGGAGCCTTTACCAGGAGGGAACACTTCAGTGTCAGGAGTCAAAGAATCAGTTTTAATGTGTAATTTTTGCTTATCTTTGATATGCTCCTGAATAAAGGGGAAATACCTACACCAAGTACCAGTCTTGGCCTCATTATTGCTGTGCGAGTGATAATTCAATTACCATTTATATACACAGGCAAAATAAATTTTGAACCAGTACAGAGTACAGTGGTGCCTTAAGAAAGCTGGTTTCATAATGCCAGAAAGCATTATGAGCAAGATCAACTAGAAGGAGGAAATAAACAGAAAATATGAGAGCTTTGTAAGAACTTCTTAAGAATATCTTACTTTAACAGGAGAAAGACGGCTATATCTGTGTAAAAACACCACAGAATAAGCTCGGCATAATAAATCAAAAACCTCTGCAGTAAGAAGTGAATGCAGCCATAAAAGTAAGTCTTACCAATAAGGACAAAAAAAAGACAAATGTGATAGTAAAAGAGGATAGATAATTGACAAGCAAAACAAAAATGTATAGTTGAGAACATTAATAAGAGAACAGTTTTTGCAAAACATTTCTGGGGTTAGGAAAAAAAAAAACCTTGAAACAGACCAATAGGTCTGTTTCCAAACAGAAACAACAGATACTTCTTTTTTATTTAGTAACAATGCAGGAAAATTCAATAAAGATGTCTGTTCTGTACTTAGGAGAAAGGATGATGTATTTGTCAGATGATGATGGTAATATACTTCCTATTCCTACTGTAACTAAAGAGGATATTAATCAACAGCTACTGTAGTTAGACATACTTAAATCAGAAGTTCTGGGTAATTTGCATCGAGGAATTTTAACGCAGCTGGCTGAGAAGCTTTTTTGGCAGCTCATGTTCATTTCTCAGTAACCTGTGGGCATGGGAGAATTCCAGAAAACTTAAAGGATGCTAGTTCCTTGTTAGTTCATTAAAAAGTATGGGCAAGATGGCTGAGATAACAGAGGCTGTCAGGCAGACTTCAGTATGGGACAACAAAGGAAAAATATTCAATTCATTTAATAGAGATTGTAAGGAGCATATTACTGAGTGTTGATCAACAACGTATGGAAAATATACATGCTCAAAGTAACTTCAATCTTCTTAGAGAGATTATTAACCTGGTACACATAGGAAGAGCATTTAATAAATACACTTAGGCTTTAATAAAACATTGCTATACAGCTGACAAAACACAACTACGGACTTAGAAAGTTTAAAAGAAAATAAATCAATAGGTGCACTAAAAGGTCAAACAGAATAGAAAGAAACACAATAACTTGGCTGTAGAGTAAGTAACTGGAAAGGTAAAAGCCACCAGAAAGCAGGAACCTCTGCTGAACAAGGCAATCTACAGTAGAACCTAAATTGCTTCAGCTTTAAACAACCTAAATTTTGTATGTTCGAGACATACATCTCAAGTTGCTAACAGTCATGATTCCAATGTAAAGGAACGATTTAATGAAGGTTGTGATAGTTTTCATCAGTAGCAATCTTTATATTAAATGTGGATTTTTTTTCATATATTTCCACTACCACTACTGGAAGTTAATAAAGGAAACAAAATGTTCCAAGCCCAGCAGGACCCACAGTTTGCCCCTGTGGCTCTGGGTGCTCTGTTGGCTTACAACATGTATATTACACTTGGAGATCCTCACTTCTCCTCACTTCCTTTTCTTTTAATTGCTTTCTTTTCCCAGCATGTGGCACTGACTCTTACAACAGCATCTTGAAAAGTTTATTTATAATGTACTAAAAGATGCAATCTTTGCAGCTGAACAAAATTTACAGTTGCAGCATTTGGGATGATGAAACTGCAGTGCTTCAAACTTTGTGAGTGATGCTTTACTTGGCTTGGGATTTTTTATTTGAACCTAAATAGAACTATCTTACTTATTTTGCATCAAAGAACAGTGGAAGCAGAAGTGACTAATTTGATTCCTCCTGCACAAGCTACTCACATCAGTTCCTAGAAATTAATATTCTTCAATGTTAGGAGATACAAATTTCAGCTAGCCATAAAAATCAAAACTCTTTCCCAGGTGAATTTCACTGCCTCAGTCTGTGACTCTTAAGTTGTAAACAGATTCAGAGTATATGAGCTTTAGG
The DNA here is from genome assembly GCA_013390025.1 of Pitta sordida. NCBI lineage: Eukaryota > Metazoa > Chordata > Aves > Passeriformes > Pittidae > Pitta > Pitta sordida. The sequence goes on along the minus strand of WEKX01010884.1, from coordinate 129,429 downwards.
GACAAATCAGCTGACCTTTAATGATTCTGTAAGTCCTTCCCTCACTTTCCATCAATAACATATTTATTGATCACAGAGTTGGCTGGTACTGAATTCCTCTGGAGAAATTCAGTATCAGAAAGGCTAAGAAAAATCTTTAAAGTGCATAGCTTAATTCTCTGGTCTGTTGTCATCAAAACTGAACCTCTGAAACTGCACTTTACTAACCAAAATGGAATCTCTTCCCTCGATCCTAATGTCTTGCTATTACTACTATGACTTGCAAAGTAAAATCTTCCCTTCTGTTAAACCTACTTGTAGGCAGGAGGTTCAGCATGGCTCCCCAAACTCACATCAGTGTTTGGGAGCTAGGATGCATCAGTTCTTCAGAAATCTCACTGGAGAGTAATCTATGAATTATGTAATCTGAGAAGACTTCAGAGGAAATGTCACCGCTGTGATGCCTTACATCTGTAAAAGCTTCCCGTGAAGGCAGCTGCCAAATGAAAGAAATAAAGAATAATAATTAGGGATGATAAATATCTTCGATTTTTCCCTCCAATTACTTGGTCCATCTGCATGCATATCAGGTGTAATACCACGGTGTTATTGCAGAAGAGTTGGTTGGCACTCACAGAAGAGTTTGTGAGCCCTCCGGCAGTAATCACTGTCTTAGGAACAAGCTGAGAAGCAGTCACAAATTAAATCGAAAGCCTGCTGACCCTGACCTGCCATGCCAAGGCTCTACACATCATTTTGCTGTATAAATACTACAAGAGGCAATCATCCAACACACTCACATGAAAATACAAGGCAGTGAAAATCTGGAGAGCTGATTCCCAAGCAGCTCCATCACTCCATGATCTTAGGAGCCTTGTCCAACCTAAATGATTCTGTGATCCTATTCTCAGATGGTTTGTACACCCACATCCTCATTAAATTTTAAGTATTCAGATAAGTAAGAAAACCCCATATCTGCAGTGTACATTCCACATACAGTTACTGCTGAACACACAGACGGTGCATTATGTCACACATCGTGTTCAGTAAATGTATATTGAAATTTGCCTCTTCCACTAATGCTTAAACTCCATTGCCTGCTGATGTATGGCAACAGCACACCACTGGAGTGATGACGATCTGATGGTATATTACCATCATTTATTACTGGAATATCATCACTGGCATATTATTGCAATGTATCACCAAAGCAGCAGCCAGCAGGGATAGAGCTGCAAGGAGTCATGTTCTATGTTTTATTAATTCCTAAGTGATAGCTGTAGGATTAGGATGACACAGAATCAGCATATACCCTGCTTTCCTCTCATTCACGTACTTGCAGCATGAGCTGGTATATTTTGTTTGGTTTTTTCAGCATAGCCTATTGCCCAGGTGTGAATCATTTCCTTGATGCAATTTTAGACTAAGACACTCATTCTGAAAGTTTTGTTAGCAATTATGGAATAACAAGAACCAAAGGAAAATAGAAATCTGATCTTGACTGTCTAGTTTTATCATCATCTCTGTCATACATTTTAGGATTATTTTTGTGGCCCTGACTATTATATTGTTTCATATTACCCAAGGCATTATGCAAAGACTTATAAAATGGACAAGTCTTTAAGGCATAACATACATTTACAATTATTTTTTTTTGCGTTTGCATGTGCATTTTAAAATTCACTATCTCATTTGCTGCCAAAAATAACGTATAAAACCCAGTGTATTCATACCACTCAGACACTCAAATTGGCAAAATGACACCAGATAATTAAACATCTTGATGAAGCCTGAGTGTGCTTTCTCCTATCAATGTTAGTTCTGCCTATCTCACCATGCTTTGCACAAAGCAAGAGTGTACTTATATCACAGTCTCTCTTCCAGAGTCATTGCCTGGAGGAATTCTGAAAGCTCTCCTGCAAATGTCCCCTGGATTTATTTCATTGTACCGCCAGAAAATAACATTTGCTGCAAGCTTTATATAGAGCAACTTCTGCAAAGTGATCTCTGTCAGCCTGTCTGATTCAGTCAGGAGGACTCTGTTTTAGGTAGTGATAAGGCTCCTATCTGCATCCCACTAGGATCAGATAGAAATATTGGATAACTACAGTTAGTTTTAGTGACTCACTGGAGGATTGCATTCATCATATCTCTGTTACTTCTGGCCATTATCTATCAGCACATAAATATCTTCATCTTATTTAGCATGAAATATTTTCAGGCTAGAAAGGTCTCTCTTACAGACCCCTTCAAATTTCCATCATTCATCTCTAATCCATTGTAGTAGAACTATCAGGAATGAAATTTAGAGCTGCATAGATTTTTAAAATACTGAGTTAGTTTCAAGTTGCTGCACCAGGTCAGACACTGAGCTTGCTTGGTCAGGATTGCTCAGAGACAGAGAGGCAGAACCAGCCTTGGACAGGAGCCACCTGTGTGGTAGGTAACATGGGATATCAAAGCCAAGGTAGTTCAGAGCAGCCCAGAACCTTCTCTGGAGCTATTTTTTGGCCAAACCCAGTACTGTAATAAACCCCACCCACCAGAAGAACTTAAATAGAAGAGTAAACTCAGAGAAAAGAGGTGAGGGGTAGTAGATGAGGAATGAGAGGCACACAGAGTCTGGAGAAATGCCCCTTTAGTGGTACATTTGGCTGTCATCAACTGCCTAAGAGCTCCACTCAGGACTGGCCACCACTGAAAACACAGGGCATGCCAGTGATAAAAATGCAAACGTTATACCAATCTGTCTGAAAAGGATTTCTTGTGGCTGGAAAAAGACCACCAGCATTCTGTTGGAATTTTTTCTTCATCTCTCCCAAGGAATGGTCAATGCTCATGCAGCAAGAAGTAGATCAGGAGGTTAACCCCAGAATGTGCAGTGTATTAGGAGGGGCAAAAGTGTCCAAACAGCAACACCTGTTTCAAATGCCAGCTTCTCATTAACCCCTATACCCACTGTTGAAAAAAATGGATTACATTCATCAAGAACTCTACCCTAAAATAGTCGTTTGGAAGCCCAAGTCATCTTGCCTATTGTCAACTAGAATGTCCCTTGCTGAACACAGTGATTTTCCCAGGACTGACTGTTATTATAACGGATATTCATCTAATCAAATTGCCTGACAAAAACTAGTGGAAAGGATACAGAATTAATGGAGATTTAATGTCTCTCTCTTTTCTTTTTTCATAGGTTTGCTGGATGGAAGTGTTTGGGCTCAGCCTCAGATGTTGATGTCATTCTCTGACCATCAGTAGCTGTACTCTTCATAGTGTGGCTTCTGCCACCACAAGAAAACATCTGCAGGATGGTACAAATTTTTGGTGTTCCTTCAGAAGGGTATTAACACCTTTTGTCTTCTTTCCCCTCAAGAACCCAGTACAAGACTCAGAAACAATGGGTTGGAAATGAAGGAAGGTTCTGAAACGATTTTGATTAGAACTAGAAAAAACCCCAAAATCCATGCAACACAATCTGTACACTGCTACCACCTAGTGAATTAAAAGAACGCAAAATCTCCCTCTGAATTAATATGAAGCATATCTAAGGGTTTGAACCTTTAGCACTGAGGTCACTTGGACGTTTGGCATTGACTTTATTTGGAACAATCAGTAATGGGATAGGCCATATTAAACATCAGGCATTTGAACCTCAAGGGCAACTGCAGAAGGTATCAAAGACTGTTACATATATTTGTGATCTAGATAATTGCCATATTTTGTCCAGAATAACACTGAACCAAAAGAATCATTAGAATTACTGCTTTAAGCCAGTGCAAATAGGTTCAACTGGATGAAAAGATCCATCTGAAAACTGAAACAAAGGGAAGCTTTTTCATGGGTCCTGCATTTTCTTTTCAAAATTAACTCAAACCTTAGGAAAGAGGCTTGCACAGCAGCTCTGGAAACCTCAGCTATGCATTTATGCAGCAGATTTCTCTACCAGGTCTGGTCAATTTGACTTCTTGCTCTTTGGAGCTTCCTCAAAGCAGGAAGGAACCAGACGCTCCCCCTCAGTCTTTAGCTCTGGTTTAGTGTGCATTTTTCTCAGTTAGATTGGCACGTGCCAACTCATCTCACAAGTCTGTCACACTGTCAGTGCTGTCAGTGCTAACATCCAGTGCTATTAAAATCCACACTGATTTTGACATTTCCTCTTGCAGAGTCAGCATTTTATTTACCCCAAGGCATACTTTCACTTGCAATGTGAATCACAGTACGGAAGTGTCAGGATTAAATGATTCATACCTTATTTGCAGCACTTGATTCTTTCTCCCCTGTCCTATGCCCAGAGAAATCCTTTCCCAACGGATCTGCAGGTTAGATATGAAACCAGATGACTTAGGACACTGCTCAGCTGCCCTGGGACTGTCTGGAGATGCTAAATGTGACCATGGCACACAGACATGAGGGGCAGAAGAAGCTTTTCTGGAAATGAATGTATCAGTTCCACTGTGATTCCTCTTACCTATCTGTAATACTAGCTAGGAAGAATGCAAGGACCTTAATTACCTAATATTAATAATACAAATGCATTTCTACGCAACCACGCTTTAATCACTTTCACAATATTTATCATCATTAGTCTCATATCATAGTTCAGCAAAGATCTTAAGTATATTCATAATTCAAAGCACCAATGTTTTACCCTTTACTTCCCAGCCTTAAAATTAGGAACGTCTTTTGAGGCTGAGCTTGGAATCTGATCTCACAAGAGACTTACTTTTTCTTCATTCTGCTGTGGGTTTTTTGGAGCTCAGATATGTTCAGAAGAGAATCTTTCTAGCAATGTGGAACACCCAAGTAATTACCCATCTCTTTTTTTCTGTTTGCAATTGAAATTGCTTATGTTAAAGCCAGTTGCAAAACAGCTCTGCAGAGCCTTCTACAAAGCAGTTTTCTGTCACAAAAAATTAATCTTTCAGTAATTAAATCTTCCATAAGTTTGCTATTTTAGAAAGATTACAATTTATGTATTGTAAAAGCCATGGTTTAGAGGAAGAAAAGAGCTTTAACATTTTATCAATGTTAGTTTCAATTTGAAAATAGGTTCTTAAATGTATTAGAGCATATAATGTTGAAAGTAAAATCAAACCTTTGATTTTTTTCTGTATTTTCTTTAATGTGTGTTTTCATGATAAAAAGGGGTCTCCTTAGAAAATTTTTTTAATATCTTAGAATTTTTTGTGAAATTACATTGTGTCAATCCTCCTTGCATTGTCCTCGCAGCTTCTTTAAAAAATCCTCCACTTCAAGCATCTCTTTCAAACATGTTCCATCCACCCTCGAGAGGGCTGATGTAGCATTTCACAGCAGTGCTGGTTTCCTGGCTGTCTCCCCCTGAGCCTCCTGCAGTGGCTCACCCATATTCATTTTGACTTGTACTTCGTGTTGCTACATAAAGCATTATTTTTTCTTTCTTCGGGGCAAATGGATGGGATCTGTAAAGCAACTGATTTTGAAATGCATCTTAACTTCCAGATCAGCCTTTGAGAAATTAATTTCCACTTAGATTTTGGAGCCGTTCCAACTCATCCTCATGAGTGAAATATGGGCATCAGAAAATACAAAGCTAATGATCTGGTTCATGTTAGTTAGTTCTCTCTTAATCCTTTGAAAGATTGCATTTCCCGTCTCTGGAATTTCCTCTCACTGAAGGTTTTTAAAAGAAACAAGACAATATTTGCCATGCATTTTATATCAAGATTAACTCAAGAAGCCAAGATGATCTATTCACCATCCCGGTAAGCCTCTCTTAATTAGGTCTATCAGCTTTCAAGGACAGGACTGTCTTAGCTATAAGAATGAGAATTCCCCTTTGAAATTTAAACTGTCTCCCAGAGTAAAGTTAGAAAGGAGAAAGAGACCTAATCCTCACTCCTTATCCACCCACTATCCTGGCCTGAGTCAGGAGTACACAAGAGCTGCAGTCAGTCACTTTGCTCCTGAAAAATGGGCCCTCCTCCCTCCTAGGCATCCTTGCACCACAACTTCTTCAGTTCTGCCCTGCCCTATAGCTGGGACAACATTTAAATTCCTACTCACTGCAAACTTCTCAGGTATTGTACAATTATCAGTATTTATTTTGCATACCTGCATTGCCTTCAGCTGAGCTAGCCACAGAATTTTTGCCAGGATTTCCCTCAGGAGGAGGATGTAGGAGTCCACACTCGCCTTTTCAGCCATGCTTGATGGATTTTTTTCCCCGCAAGGAAAAGATTTGGTACTTGAGCTGCATCTTGGGAGATCTCTGCATCCCTGCCATCAGTGAGATTTAGAGCAGGGGATGCAGTGTGCTGTGGCTGGGTGGCCCTCAGTTAGAACAATCCTGCAGCCAACAATTTGCCAGAAAGGATGGGAACCCACCAGTCACTTGGGAAAGCTGGTCCTGGCAGCTGGGCACCTTCCTCTTGCCCACAGGTGGCTGCCATGGCACAGAGTGGGCAGCTGTGGCCTCTGGAAGGGCCACGGAGAGGGTTCCACCTGTACTGTTTTCCTACTTGCTTACCCCATCCCTGTATTAAAATAGCATCAAGTATTTCTCCTTCTGTCCTCAAATTTCCTCCTCTGTCCAGACAGTTCTATCAGCAAAAATACAATAATGTGGGAATGGAAGTTAATAGCAAGATCACTGATTTGCAAATATAATAAACAGCATTTGTTGATATGGTGAAACAAACAGTAGATTTAAAGAGAGAGCACGTTCTTCTGTTTACTTACAAATACGTATGTGGGGAGGGGGGTATTTGCATGAAACCATCCCAGATATCATATTTTTACTCTCATATTTACAGTCCTGCAGAATGTTTTCAGAGATTGATCGTCTTAAAGAAATAGTCTCCTATCACACTTAGATGAAAAAGGGTAAATTTGAAGAGACAGTCTATTCAATTTTGTTCCAATAGAATTGCAAGCACTTTACTTTCATCTACCATTATTTCAAATGTTGGGCTGCAAAATTCAGTCCAGCTTCTTGTTCTGGTACTCAGATCTGCAAAGAAAATGTATTTGTTCCTTTCCAGACAGGGAGGAAGATTTGGGTTTTTAAGTGAATGAAAGTTTCTTGGAAACAGCAAATTTCAGTGTTAATTACTGGAGATAAAGATTTAGCATCCAGAGGCTTTTGTTAGTTCTTTCAAAAAAGATGGCTTGTGTTTATAATTTCAGAATTTCTCATCTTGCTTCTTCCCTCCTCCCCCCCATCAAATGATACAGCTGGTGGGGCTCTTAGACTATAAAATAAGGCATTAAATCAGAGAGCCTGTGTTTGTCCTACTTCTTCACTTTTCAACATTCAATTCCACACTTAATAGAAGGGAAGACAAAAGAAGGAGACATTTTCAATACTCAGACCCTTATAATATCCCTCTGGGATTACCTGCAGCTCAATACATCATTCAAAAGCAAAGATTAAAAGTAATAGTCACGTTAATATTATTTCACAATCCACAAACATAAATCCTCATTTGTTATTCATGAGCTTATCACACACCTCTTAAGGAGCAAAATACTGCAGCATGTGCAGAAAACGGTAGCACAAAGTAAACAGCAAAGGGGAGGCAGACAACTTTATAGCTCATTTAAGGTAAAGATATTGCAGGTATGTTTGCTAACAGAGTAGAAGTGTTCCTGCCTGGTTTTGATGCAGCACCATTTACTGTCTCCCTAATCATTACTTAATCAGATCCTTAAGTGCCCATATCCTAAGTGTGCTGTTTTTCTGTGATGGGTACTCTGTGGAGTTTTTCTGTGAAGGGGTGTAAGGGACATGCTCGTGCCCCTTCACTTGGGGTGACAGACTCGAGTCTGTCATGCAGTGCGGTGAATGAGACGGACTCTTTTTCCCAGGGAAATTCATCCACCACCTATCAGGATATTTCTGCTTTCTACATAGAAATGAGTTGCTGACCTTGACCGTTGAGTGCTTCCTGGGCTTGTAACACGCTGCCTCCCACACACAAGGCTATTCCCAGAGAACCTGGAAGAGGCAGAGGCTGCAAGAATCACCTGCAGGCATCTGTGGGTGGGCTCCTGCCCAAACACCCCATAGCTGGTCAGAGGCAGATGTGGATGCAAATTCAGAGCCGATTTTTATTTCACAAGTCCATCCCCTTCAGATGTTAATGCACCTCTTCAGTGCACACTGTGTGACCACTCTGAGCTGTGAGGAGCTCCAGGGGGAGCAAGGGGTGCTCTGTACTCAACATGCAGAGCCTGCCTTGGCTCTGTAGCCATCCAGGCTTGAACCACTAAACGTGAACCTCAGCTAAACAAACATGCACACAGTCCTCCTGATGGTGGTTACTGTAGAAACAGAAAGGAAACTTTCACCAATGTTTCTCTCTTATTTCCCAATAAATAGCAGCATCTCCCCTAGAAACTATATCGATCTCTGGTTGTTCAAATAACTACTATTACAGAAGTAGATGAACTCTCCCCTGATAGACCTGTCAGACTCCCTGCTGATGAGAAGCCTTCCATGCAATCCATATCCACAATTGCTTTGGAAGTCGACAACTAACGTTCCCTCCCTTTTCCCCCTCCAGCTATATCCCTGTAGCTTTTTTCGGTTTCATCCGCCGATGCTTTTTTAAGCTGATACTTGTTTGGAGAAACTGCTGGAGTTGTGACAGAAACTTCTGAACTATCCCAGTAATTGGCCTGCCTATGCAGAAGGGAGGGGTTGAAAATGACAGTGCAAGGGAAGAAAACCTTGAAAACGTCTTGTCTTGGGAAGCTCCTTTCATGAATAGGGTGACATTACACGAGCTTGCCATGCACGTGCAGTGCTCTGTGCAATAAGTATTTCCTCTTAACTCAGTTTCTTCTCCCATATTTATAGATAGATAGTCTGATGTTATATATTAATCTTGTTATGTCAGTCTTGTGTATTTCTGTAACTATCACAAACTATTTTCTCCAGCTCAGAGAAAAAAGGCATTAAATACTCAACTCATTCACCTATAACTGTTGCAAGTTTGCTGATGAAGACTCAAACACTAAGAGTTAATCTAAGCAACCAGAATGTCATTATTACCTGGAACTACCACAAAACCTAACACTCATGTGTTAAAAGATTTTGTTGTGCAAGGTTTAAGGAAAAATGAGCACAGACCATATCCCCAGCTGTTACAAGCCAACAAAGTCACATCGGTTTCACTGGAACAACACTGCTTTATGGAGCACAGACTCTGGCCTGCAGTAGACCTGTCCCAGGCGAAGACAATTTGCATTCCTCCTAAAAATAATTAATATGAAAGCTGTTTGGTAGCTTTCCTGACAGATGGGTAACACAGTCCACTGCCTGATTTTCTGATGCTCATGAAGTGACCTGATCGAGCCAGCAAAGTTCTTAATACTTCACCACCTTGGCATCCAGGGAGCAACTCAGGCATGGAGCTTTTAAATGTGTTTTTGTTTTCTTAACTGTTTAGTGAAAGAGGCAGAAAACAAGTACATACTTCTTATGCTGTTCTTTTCTTGTGATACAAGGGATGAAGGAACACCCTCTTGAGCAGGTTTAATAGCACACAGTCTGAAGGTGGCTGAGCCAGAGCTGTCAGGTTTGCTGTGCTCTATTTCAGTCCTTCCACATCAACCCTGATGTTGCACAGGAGGACAAAGATACCGGCTGCACAGCAGCACCTCAGCTTCCCTACAGCTCTCACCACACCAAGCCATCAGCATCATGAACTTGCCTGCAGAAACAGCTTCAAGTGAGGTAACTGTAAAAATGAGTACATCCATCTGGCCCCTATATGTGTAGGTAACAAAACCTGTGGGTGCTCACTTGATGCTGTTATCCCTGTAGTTGTCCTTAAATGGTGTAGAAAACTGGGGGCATGGTGGGCATTATAATAAATTCAAAATTTATTGAATAGAGTTGGGCATGGGAGAGGTTACAACCATACTATGACAGCAAAGCTTTCAAATTCTTCAGGTGTTAACCACCTGCTGACAAGCTCCCTACTTCAATGTCATTTAGCAATGGTGTTGGCATTGGTATTTTCCCAAGTGTATTCCCTGTTAGTCTTCCAGATAATTCCATTATCTGCCCGAGTGAGGCTCAAGAAAGGGTTATGTAAAGTTTTCTCCTATCTAGATTCATCACAGTTTGAAGCCAAGTATTCCAGTCCTTTTCAGGATTAAAACCAAGTGCTCACGCCCAACTTTCTTCTCAAACTAAACAGAAGTTCCTTTTCCACACTTCCATTTTTAATGTAAAATATATTGCTACATGTCAGATATTGCAGCCTGTCCCTCTCTTAAGGATGAACAATTTTAGTGTAGAAATTGTTTCTTGCAGACACCAGTAAGAATCAGCAGATATGCCTCCAAGTTTTCAGGTTTTGTTTAAAGTGACATCTGCTTGAAAATTTTCAAGTGTCTGGGAAATTACAATAGGTCTCCTGGGAATGAATTAATAGGCTGCAGGCAAAGCTAAATGCTAAATAAAATACCTCACCTAGCACTGCAGTTCATCAGATGGGTTCCCACACCTGCAATAAACCTCTCCCATCTGTGCCTGCCCATACAGCTTTCAACCTTCACCAAGGAGGGAACTCCAGTGGCACTCTGGCACAAATTCTTTGGTATTATCAAGTACTCAATCCATTTAGCAGAAAAATGTTGAATCTGCCTCTTCAAAGTGGAATAAGCAGGCAAGGATTAGGGGTTTTAGTAAATAAATACTCCCCTCCAAAGCCCATGCTTGTTAATGCACTTTGGTTTGGCGAAAAGGCTACCAAAGTTCCTGGGGTGTAAAAATGCTAAAAAACATGCTGTCTCAGTGTTTGGTACTTAATTACTGGATGGAGATGGGGAACAAGCTCTGTAAAGGAAGACAAGTTGCAGGAGACAACGTGAGAGAAACTGCACCTCCAGAGACATCTAAATTAATAAGAAAGAGAGTTAGGCCAGAGCTGGAGGAAAGAGGAACTCTTCTCCCTTGTATTTAGTAAGAACAATTAAAATAATAACCCAGTTAAAACACTGTTCATTCTATGGTGACCACAACAGAGTAGACTGGTAACCCTGTTCAATTCTAACTTCACATAATTTGTAATACTCTGCCACAAGTTTGATAATGCCAAGGAATAACAAGGGATTGTTACTGTTAGAGATGCCTGGATTTGCAATTCAGAAAATTGAGACATTGACATCAGAGAAGTCTCTTCTGTGGAAAGCAAATGGCAGCTGAGCTCAGCCTCCCTCCTGCAGTCTGAGCCCTTAAAGACATGGAAGGTATTTTTCCAGAAGTGCATCCATCCCCAGGCCAATACAATTCTTACTTAATCCTAACTTCAGTGAGCCTATTCACAGCTTTATATTTAAAATCTATATAAATGTACTTTTCTAGACTGAGCACCAGAGTGCACATCTCATGTCAAATTAAATCTTTACTACATGATTTTTTACTCCATCTTGTGCATATTAAAAAAAAAAATCCCTTCAACTCTCACGTCTTTTTATGTTTTTATATATCTATCTTACAAGATTCTTTGAGATCCCCATATAAAATGCTTCATAGGAGTGAGATTTCAACATGACAGGCAAATTCTTTACTCAATCCTCATCTGCATCAGTGGTCTGCCTTGAAAGCCAGGCATGAGCCTACTCTTGTGTCATGTACCTGTAGGGAGTGATGCCACATGGCCATGACTCTACAGCCCATGTGACACTGTGGGACGTCAGCAAGGAGCTCCCCGCCCATTTCATGCTCTGGGAGTTGGTGTGTAGGTAAAATTCTGCAGAATTACTGTTAAATCAGCCTGATCTTACAATTTTTCACAGATACTGGATAATTACAAGAGAAGACACATTGTTATCTAGACTGATATTTGATTAGTTCACAGAAGGGCATTNGTGACACTGTGGGACGTCAGCAAGGAGCAGGGAAGACACTTTGTTATCTAGACTGATGTTTGATTAGTTCACAGAAGGGCAGCAATTGCAGTTCATGGGCACCAACAACACAACCTGATTCAATTCACAATTAACACTCCAAGTTTCTAACTTCTTGCATGAAATCCTGGATGATGGGCTAAGAGACCACAGACTGTAGTGCCAGGAACAGCAGGACTGCTCCACGTGGGAAGAAGAACATAGAAAGAGGGCAAGGCAGCCCAGGAAGGCTGTACCACAGCACCAGGCACAGACCCACGGCACCTGCACACAGCTGAGGGCTGACAACAGGGTCCAAGAAGTCCCAGACCAGGGGCAGGGATGAGCCACGGGCAGGGGTGAGGCCATGGATGAGGCTGCTCAGGGACATTGACCATTTCCTCCCCCAGGGCTGACACACCCTGGTGGCTGAGGAACTACAGATGGTGAAAACAAGGTCTCCAAGTTCTCACTTTCCAGGCAATTTGCCATAAAACAGAGTTGCTGAGATGTCAGGAATCACAGCAGAGATCTATAACTCTAGCCTCTATTTAGAAAAATCGTATTACTTTCATGCAGTGCTTAAATTTTGTTGAATAGGCTTGTGGTCACAGAAAACCTTAATTTTACCTCTCTCTCTCCAATCAGCTTTATCTATAGTTCAAAGGAAGGGATTATTAAGTGAATTAATATTTACTCTCATTACTAGTCTCATAGCAGACATTAAGTTAGAGACCTGATGAGCATCAGAACCCAGAGAACCCCAGCCACACTTCCATAGATAAGGATTTATCTACTGTTTGTTGCCGACTGAAATGATTCGTTGGTTAGAGTTACCCTTGGGTCTTGTGAAAAAGGTCTCTGTATTATTCAAAACACTGCGTTGTTACCTGAACTGAGCTTCTGCTGGCTTGAATGCTGCCTCCTCAACATCTTCAGAAGTGTGATTTTGCTGAAGGAGCCACAGGCTAAGAAAGAAAGAAAAAAAAAGAAAAAGTTCTTGGTCTTTTGTTTTATTTTTCACCTGTTTTCATTAATTGATGATTGCTTGAAGCAGATAAAAACCACTGAATTTTATGTGGGAACCTCAGTGCAAATAAGAGACAGGTAGAGATAAGGATTTTTAGTACATTCAGTTTGGAATGCAGTTGTGTGCTTTATTTGATGATGGACATCACATACATTATGCATAACTGAGTGCACTTGTGTGTGCATGTGTATATAACACATAACTTTTTAGTTTGACAATATTGACTGAAATCCTTTCAGTTTGATGAATGAGTGCACTACGCAGTGAACAGTAAAACTAGCCTTGATGAGTCATTGGCAGGATTTTCCCAACTTTTTTAAGGCATCCTCTCCCTTGGGCTAAAGTCAGAAATGTCCTCCCAGCAGGTCTGCTTGAGCTTGGTTTTAAACAGTGACAAGACAAGCCCAGGTATTACTTCAAGCCCCTCAGTTCCTCCCACCTCTTCAAATCCCTCAACACACACCCTAATATACACATGGAGGATCAAGGGATGGAAAGTCTCTCAGGGTTTGTTTGGACTTGCAATGCAGCTCTTTCATGTTAATTTTCCTTTTCCCTTTTCTTCACCTCAATTCACTCTGACGCTTTGCCACAATATTGTCAGTCTCTGAGAAAACAACAAGCCAAAGCAGATGTGCTGAACACATGGTCACCAACAGGAGCAGTTCCCAAGCAAAGTTAGCATGTGAAATCGTTCCAAAAGAGGGATGTCTTATCCAAAAAATAATCTACATCTGCTCCTGTGGTTTTGTGGATTGGAAAAAAAAAAAAACCAGACAAACAAACAACATCCATGTCTAAGTTTACGGTTTGAATTTATCCAATCCTCTTAAACTGGAAGTGTCATGATCTTAGATAGTCTGATATCATTATAATGAATTTCTCTTCTGTTGAATAACAGAGACATAAAACTTTTCTAGTGTTTTTTATAATACCTGGTATTATATTGCATGTTTTGGTGTCACAGCGATTACACGTATCTCTATATACTCTAAAAAAGGAAATATGATAAAATTTGTTATTCTTTGAATAAAGATGTGGTTTTCCAATGGGGGAAAAAAAAAGGTTTAGTTTTCTTCTAATATTTCTCCATTCATTTTCTTTGTCCTGTAGAATTTAGGTGACTAATCTTAAACTGGGCAGTGATCTCATCCAAAGGAAATGTATAGAACAACAATTATACATTTTTACTGTTACTGATGTTCCATTTGGGGGAATATGAGTAAACTCCCAGAAGAACAAGACACATCTGGCAAGCTCTAAAGATAAGCTCAGCCTGCCAAGGAGAGACCACAGAGTGCTGAGGTCTGGCTTGGGTCTGAAGACGAGAAGACAACTTTCTAGCTGAATCCTGAACTTTAGCTAAAGTTTTGTACTAGATAAGCCCATTTACTATTCTCCTTGATATGGACCATCACTGCCCTGCAATATAAATAGAAAAGGTACAGAAAAACAAACCATAACAGTTAAAGTAATGTGATAGAAAAATCTGTGCCCGGTTTTGGGAGGAGTGGCCAGGAAATTCAGGCAGTAAAAACAGGCAGGCTCTGAATTGTTGAGAACTTGTCCAACTTCAACACAGCACCCTAAGAGACTTGCTATGATTTGATTACCCATACATTCAGATTAAGTATGTACCACCTGTTAACATACAGAACAAAACACTTCCACCAAGAGCATTTGGTAAATAAATGACTTGGAAAATATTATTAAGCTCAAAACCAACATTTTACCATGTTTGATTTGCCACCAGATGCTGTGGGATCTGAAGGTACAGGCAGAATGAAAAAAAGTCAAACAATGGCAATGAAAGTCTAAAATACATGAAAAAAGATGGGGGTTGTGTGAAATTATAGTAAGAGTGAATGCAAAACTCATTCTACACTGGACTATGTCATGTACAACAAACATTGCCAATTCATGGAGAGTGACAGCCTCTAACAATCTTTGCCTTATACCTTGAGAAGGATAATGTGGCTCATTCAAACAGTAAATAATGTATTCACATGATATTATTTTTTGTAGTGCATTGCCCCACACACTGGGACAGGTTTTTTTCCTGTTGAAGACAGACAATAAGCCTTCAGAGTGTTTCTTTCTGGGAAGCTGGATGCCAGTAAGAACAACTGGTGCTGATGCCAGTTAAACTTTCATTTTTTCACCCCTTCCCTCAAGTTGAGGAGAAGGGACTGTTATTATGAACAAGCATTAACATGCCTCAAATACTGGAAGTTTAGCAAACTCCCACTCTTAAGGGCTCCTTCCTTTAAATGATAAATATTTGCAGGTTCCCTTTGAGAGTGAGAGGCATGTGTGATTCTTGGAAAATTCAGTTAGAAACATAAATAATGTGCCAGACCATGTCTAGAAATGAGCAATATCCATTGAAAAGATACAGTAAGAGCTGACTGAGTCTTCCCAGATCCCTCTGCCTGGAACATTTTCACCCTAAACCGGATTTACAACCGGGCCAACAACCCCATCACTGTCCAGACAAAACCCTTGGGACCTCCATGGTCCAAGTGACATTCTACAGCCTGGAGCTCTAGGCACCATTCTCCAATATCTCTACGTTTCTTGCAAAAGGTTCTGCCTTCTCCAAGATGGAAGTGTTAGCATTGGACAACTCAGTATCACTGAATTTCTTTCATCTCGATCCAGGCACGAATTCAGATACAGACACCACAGCAAACTGAGCAAAATGCACCAAATAACTTAAAACTGGAACATGTACAAAAATGTTATTTTTATAAGCTGATATTCTGCTACTACTGTCTGCAGTGCTGTTCCAGGGTCATATCAGAGAGCACCAAAGAACTGCCCAGGAACATGTTCTTCACAGTCAGCTCAGCTGGTTACAGAGACCAACGCCAGCTACTGCGCCAGTTTATTCTCTTCTGCTATCTTTCATCTCTTTTTATTATACTTGAACTGAACATCACTCAAAATCAAATCAACCTTAACACTGACAGGGAGACAAGGACCCCACAAAGTGGGTGTATGCTAAACAAAAACAAACCTATGTTACACTGAAACCAAGACCCTCATCTGAATCTTCACTATTTTCCAAGTAATGGGCTACTGCACTGGGCATCCTGGTCCCCAAGAGAGATGACACTAAGAAAGATTATTTCTTCAAGTACCCAAGTTATAAAGTTATCTAGTGGCTTGGGAAAGGGAGACTTTTTTCTTCACATTTTGTAAAGTGAGCACAGGACGAGGTTATATGACTAGTTGGAATCAATGCAGGTTCTTAATGATGCGTGAAATGAAATATTGCTGTCCAGTGCACAGTGAATATTCAGTGTTCTGCTCTATGATAGATACATCCTGTGCTGATGTGACAGGGCAGAAACACCCCCCACAGCAGCTGCAAGCTCTGCCCTGCACCCCAGCCCCAACTTTGTGTCAAGTTAGTTCTTCTCCAGGCTAATACATCTGGCAGCCAGTTAAGTACCTTTAGTCAAGGGGCAAATGAAACCATGTCATGGTTCTTGCTTTGGGAAACAAAAAAATCATGGACCTTACAGAGTTCCTAAAAAGCCATATATTATCTTGGACGTCCAAAGTTTAGGCTTGATTATTTCTACGTGGTAGCCCAGCTTTTTGCCCCTTTAATAGCTGTGAAAACAGACAGTTGAAGCTGGACCTAGATGAATTAAAGCACTGATCAGTCAGGGCAAATGCATCTGTAGTTCAAATACTGAATTTCTGAACCCTTTCTTACATCAGAAGGGAAAAGCAGAATGGAAAAGACTGAGTTATTACTTCCAACTTTTGTAGAGATTAATTTGGTGTAAGAGAGAGAAGAACTGGAGAATAAACACATGAGAAAAGTGTAGGTTTCCCTCCAGCAGAGTCCCATCTCCAGTATTATTTTCTCCTTTTTAGAGGGTGGACCCAAGCAGACAGGTAGGACAAACGTTTTCAAGGTCTAGCACAAAAATCAACCCTCTATCCCATGCAGGTTGCTGCAGTATTTTTGATTTGTAACCTGTGAATGGCCAGATGGCTCTGAAATTCTGTAGTCAAATCCTGAAACAAAGGCATGGAATTCAGAGGGAATCCACATAAATTTCAAAAAGAGAAGTTATTTCCCTTTCGCCTGTGGCATAATGAGGCAGACTGGGACAACTGCTGCAGAGATCTCTGGCAGACAAAGGGCCTGTCTTTGCCCGAATTTCATGGATATCAGCTCTTTCAGGGCAGCAGCCAGGCAGGACTGGGGCAGGTCTGGGAGGAGCACATTTGGGACAAGCAGTGGCACTGAATGCTCCTGCCTTCGATTCTGTCTTTCCCAAATCAGCCGAACTCCTTGATCTGATAAATCCTTTGAGCAGGAAATGGTGCAGCACCTAATGCAAGAGGAGAACCTGCTCCTGGTGCCTTTCATGTTTAATGGTACACACAGATTTCCATATTCCTCCTGCTTCTGTTGATAAATAATCTGGAGGCTCCTTCTCATTGCTTTTACCCAGATACAAAGGACAGTGAAAGCTACACGCTGTGCCTCATCTTTTCTCCTGATCGGCCCTATTTAGAATGAAAATCCAGCCAGAGAAAGGACACCAGGGGCTGCTTGTTCAGTATTCCCTCTGTGCTTTGATGATTACACCAGGGAAGACAAAAAGAGGGACAGCAAAACCAAACAGTAGGAAGCCATGATCCAACAGTAGGAAAGAAGAAACCTTTTTATCCCACAACTACTGCAGAAAGGCAGAAAAGGATCTGTTACTGAATTGCAATTTGTTCTCTCCTGTCCCTTGTCCATGGAAAACTGTATTTTTATTACCTTATTCTGGAGTGTTTCAGCCAGTCTATGCTAATTTTCTATGCCTTCCTCCCCACCCTCACCAACCCCTGCTCCTACACACCTGACTTCAGCTTTATCTTCATCTTTTAAAGCAGCTTGAATCACCATTTCAGACCCACCAGATTTACAGTTAAAATTAAAACTTTGGCAAGCTTCTGTCACTATGTTGCCCATTACTATGGTAAAATGTAATGTAATTAATGTTTTTATGTTTAAGGAAGAGAAGGCACATATGTTTCTCAGCTGCTGATGAACAGATTTATAGGTAACACATCTGAGTCAGTGCCCATGTGTAGACGTAAGCCTGACAGACCACTAATCATTTTCTAAAAGCTGTGCACCACTGCCCTGCTTCCCTGGATTTGCAAGCAGGACTGTGCAGGGATGCCATAGGGAGATGATAGATTTCAGGTGACACAAGGGGAGGAAGCAAAACATCAGTAAATGTTTCGGCATATCTATCTCTTCATAAGCAGATGTTCTTGCTTAACACGTACCATTAAGCTGGAGCACACCGTGTGCTTTCTTAAAGAGAAACTCTGCCTGCTCAGGGCAGGCAGCTTGCAAAGGCACCTGAGGCAGCCTGTGCTCTGGGCCCAGAAACCTGAGCCCCATTTCAGACACAATCCTCCACATGGAAGAGGGGAAGCTGTCACATCCCCAGCGACCCAAGAGGACTCAGCTTTTGTAACTTGGGTGGATCATTTCCATCTCTAGTTGCCATTGCCATTTTGATTAGACCCAGCTGAGGGGGACAAGTGCTGGGAATGGTGGCAAGTGGCATCACCAGGCCAAGCGGTCCCTGGCAGAAAGACAGGGCACAGAGCCATAGATAATCACACTCCTGCTGCCTTGGGAACATGCTGTAGATGTCCACCAGAGCACTGCCCGTGTGAGAGGGGTTGTGTTTAAACCTTGCCAGTTTGCACAGCTTTTCCTCAAACCTGCACTGACCTGGCCAAGGGGAGCCCTGGGCCAGCTGCCCACCCAGCCACTCTCACCCTCCCCTCCTCAGCAGGCTGGGGGAACAGAATGGGAAAGTTCACAGCTCAAGATAAAAAAGGGAAGTCACTTACCAGCTATCATCACAGGCAAAACAATCTTCACTTGGGGAAGATTAATCTAATTTATTGACAATTAAAAATAGAGCAAGATTGCAAGAAAACAGGAAAAACTAACACACATACCCCTCCATGAACCCCTTCCTTACCTCCTCTTCCCCTGCCCTGAGCAGCACAGGAGGACAGGGCATGGTGGGGCTGTGGTCAACCCCTTGTCAGCTCCTCTCTGCCAATCCTTCCTCCCATATTTTCCTTCTGCTCCACCATGGTCTCCCCAGGACGTGACAGGGAATGCCTGATTCCACATCTCCTGCTCCAGCACCTCACCCTGCTTTCCTCACTGTGTGTGGCCATGGTTCTGCCCTTTCTGAAATCTCAGCTCAGCTCTGCCCCAAGGTGAGGCTCTCAGGGAACCAGCCGTGCCTGGCACAGACAGTTCTGGCCTCTCCTCACTGCCAGTGCCTGGGCACGATCCTGGACACCCCACACAGTGCTACGTGTCCAAAGTGACATACACTGGAAATATATCCCCCTGGATAACTGCAGCAGCTGAGGTGCAGGTCAGCTCCAGAGCTGTTGGAAGCGCTCATCTACTCTGCACGTTCTGCTGCCCATTCCAGGGCACACCCAGCAAGAGGCTTGGCAAAAACACCCTGACAACTTCCCCAGCCAGGGACTGAGTGTGTGTGATAGACACATGTGAGACATACAGAGTTAAATAGGAGAAACAAACATTTTGCAACAGGAGAAAGTGTAGAGCTTCTGTCTCATTTTCAGCAATCAAGTTTTCCTTCAGTTTTTTGGTTTTTATGAACCCAAGTAACAAGAGACAGTAACATGGAACTTTCTTTCCAGCTTGCCCTTAGGGAAGAGGGTACTGGTAAAAGCAGCCTCAGCCTGCTGTCCTGCACATCATAGAAAGGAATTCCTCTTCTTTTGAAAAGTGCAAGACCAAGCTCTTGTTGAGGGATTTAATTAGCCTGAAAAGTGTGAATTTTCTTCTGTACTTATAGCTGGGGGCTGCTTATGCATTTTGGTGAGTCATGCTCTACTTCCAAGCATAGACTCTCTTTCAGAGCCCACTGTATTCAATCTACTGACTACTGACTTAATGGCATTAAGAAAAAATAACTCAGTTTAAGAAAATCTTTGCACAGAGCAGATTTGTTAACCTATACTAAAGTCCATTCTGGGCACTCTCATTCAGAATTAAAGTGGCTTTAATTCAAGTTAGTGTTTGAGTTAAATCTAAATTAAATTTGAATTTAAATCATTAAATCTGCGCAGGGATTTAGTGCAGTTTACATAATCAATTTTAAGTTCATACCCTTCATTAATTTGAATGACTATCATCCAGTCTTTGCTTACTTAAAAATAGTTCTAATGCACTTATTAATATTATAATACTCAAACCGGGTTATCCTTGAAGAAACAGGGAGTTTGAGCTTCCTTTGAAGTTGCACAAAATGAGAGTATCTTGCTGAAGAAAGTAATTTTGTTCTCACGCATATTAAGGGGCAGGAAGGGCTTTTAATTCCACTTAAAGAGCTTCTGTGTTGTCACAGCCAGTAAAGCAGAGGCACAGGGGGCACTGCTCTTCCCTCAATAGCAGCAGCTGGGGAGGCCACACACCTCCCCACACCTTCTCTGTTCCAGCCTTGGGTCCTGCCTGTGCCCAGCTCCCTCTTTCCATCCCTCTGCCTGCCCAGGAGTGCCCCCAAAGTGCCCTTGTGCCATGACTACTGTGTTGTGGAGGTGGTGGAAGCTCTGCACAATCAGCCTCACTACATCTGCTCCCACAGCTCTGCACATCCCCACATCCCTGGCCCCTCTAACCCCGTTCCTCTAGCACCAAAAACACGACACTGTACACCAACATAGCTCCCACCTCCTGGAGCAACCTCTGGACTAGAACAAGAGGTTTTTGTGGGCACTGGAGATCTATCTCTGTCACCACAGAGATTATGTTGCCTTTGTGTCACGATTTCACCCCAGCCAGCAGCAAAGTACCACATAGTCACTTCCCCACCAGCAGGACTAGGCAGAGAATTGGAAGAGTAAAAGTAAGAAAGCTCATGGGTTGAGATAAAGATAGTAAATCAAAAGTAACCTGTCCAGGCAAAGCAAAACAAGGAATGCATTCTCCGTTTCCCATGGGCTGGCGGGTGTTGACCCATCCCAGGAATGCTGGGCTCCATCCCATGTAACAGCAATTTAGGAAGACAAATGCCATCACTCTGGATGTTCACCCCTTCCTCCTTCTTACCCAGCTTGATGTCATACAGTCTGGTACTATCCCTTGGGCTGTTGGGATCACACATCCTGGCTGTATTCCCCTCTGAGAGTTCTTGCACACCCTCAGCCTCCTCACTGCTGAGGCTGCTGAGGTGGGGTAAGAAGCAAAAAGCCTTGATTCAGTTCAAGTGCTGCTCAGCAATAGCAAAAACATTTCTGTATTATCAATCCTGCTTTGGGGACAGATTCAAAATGTAGCTCCCCGCTAGCCACTGTGAAGAAAACTGATTCTACCCCAGCCCTGAAAAATATAGCCTTCAGTGTAGAGTCCCCACTTTTTCCCCTCTTCCATGAAATGCCAGCCATTTGTGATTAAAACCCCACCTGCCACCAGATTTCAGGGGAATGCAGAGTGAATTCGTTTTACAGTATCAGAACTAGCTGCTCACAAAAATAGCTTTCACTCTCCCAAGGTCTACTAATCATTTCAGGAGACAAGCATAGAAGAGGATATCTCAGCTGACACCGGAGAGCACAAATGTTGACACAAATATGAATCTGAATTTTCTGACAGTAGTTGATTGTGTTGCTTTAGAAGGTTTAACAGACATGCCACTCAGCCGACAAGACCCTGTTTAATGCTTCACTTTAAGTATTTGTATGATCTTTGGGGTTGTCAGTTCTGGGAATTGCAGTCCTTTGAGAGCTGTTGTGGCAATCTCCCTGTATGTTACACCTGTAGCAGTATGATGCCTGCTTCCTTTGCAGGCTGGCTTGCTGATAATCTGGAATCACATGGTGTCTATGTGCAGGAGGGGCTGCTAAATCTTTTTCATGCTTTCTCTGCTTTATAGCAGCTAGTTTTCACTGATGCCAAGTGCTCATTACACCAACCAGGTGTGTGTAAATGCAGCAGGTGTGTCTGCCCACAGCCCCTGGAACTCCATCCCAGATTGCTCATGCTTCAGGGTCTCAGGCTAGAAATCTATTAACCTGTTCCATGTCACTTTTTCAGTTGATCAAGGAGGTCTGGTTTCAAACAGTTCAAACAACATTGGAATGTTTCAAAATATTCTTTTTTGTCCTACCAAAAATATTATTCATTAATTTGTAGATAGTCATAGGTCCCCTCAAGTTGGAATTCGGGGTGACTAGAACATCTGGATGAAGGTTAGCTGGTTTCTAACAGAACTGAACTGCTGTATTAGACTTGTGAGGCTGCACTTCTACGTTGCTTGCTTCTGGGGATCTGAAATTTCACAGGAATGCACTGAAAATTATTAAAAATTGAACTTTGTATCTGCTTTATATGTTTGGCATGAACACTGTCTTTCATTGTCTTCTAATAGAGATAATTATGTGTTGCATTACTCTTGGGTATCTCTTGTAGCACCCCTGGGAGGGCTTTTATGCACAAGATAAATACTGAACACCAAATACTGTACACAAAACTAAATTTCTTTGAGATAAAGCTTCTATTGGTTTCATTTTTACAATGTTCGCTTTCACCTTCCTCTTCCAGACCCACAAGACCCTTTTAGAATTTTCCTTCATCAGCTGTTTTTTATTCTACATCTGAGTTGCTGTTTATCTCAGACCTCTCATTCTGCACCAGTGTCACCCTCACCACATGGGTGGACTAAACCAAGCATTTATTGCTGTGACATTGCTGGATCCTCCTGCACCAGCCTGTGCCAGTGCACAGCAACATCAGCCAGGGTGAGACAAGGTAGGCACATGGGAACTGTCACGTGGGAACTGTCACAGGGCGACCACTGGCTCTTGGTCTGTGACTGAGAGGTTACCAGTGTCCCGTTAGAACAAATGACGAAAGAGGAAAACTGTCCTCACTGCAAATATAGCAGCAGACATTTTAAGTGCCTAACAGTAGGAGCTACCTATATTGAATATATATTGAATATACTGAATGCAGCCTGAACTGCATTCAGGCTGATTTGGGGTCAGGCTGGGCCACCTCTGTATCAACGAGCATCTTCTTCCACAAGTAGTCCCCATGGTCACCAGTTGGATCAAGGAAATAATGTAGGTATACATGTAATAATATTGATTACAATGATGACGATGACAAGAAGTACGAAAAGAAAAAGGTAGGCCCATCCTGATGGATGTCCACATATTTTCAGCATTTCTGGACAGTGAGATATTTTCTTAGCCTGACTTCTGCTTTCCACTTTAAAATTGGTGGCTGCTACAATTCTTCATGTGTACCTACACAGACACTGTCAAAAAAACGTTCCAAAGTGAACAACTATTCAGTTCTTCATCCTGCCCAGAGTGATGGACATAGGGAAGCTAACTAGACAGTTAATGTTTAGTGAAGATAAGAAGGCAATAAGAATACTGCTGCCATACATGCCTATTTCAGAAACCTTTAGTTATGATTCCTAGATGTTTTAAAATGGGTCATGTATTCCTACTTGTAGGGTTTGCAATACTTTAGACAAAGCTAGGTGCAGCAGTCATGTACAATAAAAAGGCCCCCTGGAGCTCCAGGAAAGCATCTATCTCATCTGAAAGTCCTCACTACAGGGATACGGGGATACAAATCCTAACTTTCAACAATAGGAAAATGAAGAAAGTGATGATAAAAATAAAGCTGTAGTAATAATTGTGAACATGTGAACATGAATTGTGAAAGTGGGCCTTCAGTATTCAGACCCCCCATGATTAAGCACATAGTTTGCTGGATGTTATTTATTTAGCATTATTACTGCAGCTATTGTTATAACAATCAGCATCTAGAGCTGAGTGACCACCTGCTGTTCATGTTGATGTTCAGTTCGCAAACAGTCAAGTACCATTTGGTTTGTGCCAGCTTGCTGCATTACTTCAACCATAAAAGATATTGTGTAACCTAACAGCAGCTTTTTAACTAAAAATAGGTGTTCTGCTTATATCCAGTAGAAAAGTGGTATTTAATGATTACAATACAATGTATTCAGATTCTTTCAGCTGCTTCAAGCTGTAAGAACAGCTTTTTCAGCTCCAACAAATGGGGCAAACCTCCTTAAAGGAAAATTTAGTAACACCAGCAAACTGGGAGACAAGACAATTGGACAAATTTACTGCTGCCATAGCACTGCAAAAGGCTGCCTGTGTGACCTTGGGCAAGACTTAGAATGTGGGTTTAGAAAGGTTAAGGATTTAAAATTCCCCCTGAAGTTACTAGCAGGCCCAGGGTCTTAGTACCTATGAAAATCAGACCTTTTAATTCACCGTTTGTCATTTTGATACGACACAAGGGTAAAAAGGACTTTCTGTATTGACCTCAGAGAGCCAGACCAGACCCTCACTTGCAGGGTCCAGTCTGAATTCCAGAGGTTTCTTTTTCTTATTATGACAGATCACCTGTCCAGAAAGAGGTCAGTAAGTGCAGTTGCCTGAGAAAGGAGGTGTGATCTTCTGTTTTGAGGGAGAAACAGAGAGTCAGAGCTCTTGGGAGCTGCTGTTATATCACACAGTGGCTTTGGGCAAGATGCTCTACCTCTTTCAGCGAACCCACCTGCAATCATCCAAATGTGGTGACACTTAATTGTTGTTTATAAAATGGTCAGGGATTGCTTGACATACAATCATTCAAAAATTAAAGCCAAAATCATTTGCAGCGAAGGTATGAAAGAAGGAATCTGTGTCTGGTCAGACAGAATTCTAAGCTGCTCAGATCCCCATTGCTGCTCTTCGGGCGCAGAATGTGTTAAACTGCGGCCTGGAGAGATGTTTCTTATTCATTAACAGCCTTATTGTGTGATGAAAGGAAAGGCAAACTCTGCGACCATTTTGCTGATGTTAAGGATTTCATACACATAATAAATTATAGGTGAACGTTGTTGCCATGCATCCATCCCAGAACTTAGCCCCTCGGGGACTCAATCATGCTGTTCTCCTGTAGCCAGGAATATCAATGCACTGAAACAATGAGCTGAATCTACGCGTATCTCATCATGGACGTCATGAAGATAACATGAAAGGCGGGTGAAGGAATGTGGACCTCGCTCCCCACCTGAGTGGGGGAGAAGGTGACTGACCTCATCATCTAATGTAATAAACACCATCGAGGCCGGGAGCTACGGCAGAGCCCTAAGCAACACGCAGCCCCCTGGAATGAGATACAGCACACTACATGCAACTTTCATAAAGATTTCTGTGTGGGTAGTTTTTGTTTTCGATGAGAAGAATGGAGGAGGCTGTGTCCCCAGCCGTGAAACGGGCTGGCAGCACCAAGCCTTTTCTCACAGCACCCTCGTGTGCTCTCAGCAGAAAATGCTCTTCGTCACAGGGGGAACGCTGTGTCTTTCAGCAACACTGTAACTTGTTGAAAGGACTACATAATTTAAATTAAAGAGGACAGCCAGTACATATTAATTAAGTATCAATTGATTCTTAAAAGAGTACTTATTGAAGGTTCTCAAGTTGGGAAGGAATAAATCTGGCTGTCATGTAATTAATTCAGAATGACACAGGCAACAAATGCATATTACATATTTTTCCTCTGAATATTAACTTGTAAAGAATGTTTACATATTCAATTAACATTTAACAAGATAACCTTATACCACATTAATTAGCTATCTGCTAATTAAAAATGTACCAAAATGAATATAGACATTAGGCAAGTCAACTGTATAACTGCTTCTGCATAAGGGGAAATCAACATGAAATATCTGGAAAAGTTCTTTGAAGGAAAATTTGTGAGAATCTAGACCTAATTTGTCCCTACCACTGACTCTGGAAATCTGCATTTGGCCAAAGTAAATAAAGAGTGGTGAGATTTATGTTTCCTTATGTATATGGCTAATGAACTCCTTCCTGGCCTCATCTGATCCGTGTTTTGGAAATTATGTGGAAGTAGATTGGATGTTTCTCTTTGGTTTTGACCTTAAACATGGCAGATCAAAAAATGGGGATTCTGAGGGCTATGTGAAAGAGGCAAACAAAAATGAATAACAAGTTAAATACCTGGTTTGACCACTTCAAAACACCAACACTGCAAACATCTGACCAGCCCAGTGTATGCAGTAACATATCCTCCATGCAGACTGTAATAAAACAAATGCTCAGTGAACAATGAAAGGAAAATGAGTGGTTGTTACTGTGTTTTAAAGGACTGAAACAGTTCTTACCCATTAAAATAAGACACTAGATAATATTCATGTTTGTGCTTATTTCAATGAGTTTAGTACTTTACCACTTGTTTCGGCACCTGTGAAGAATTATATACCCTGATGGAGGTCATTCCCTGAGGCATTCTGCCTTGCCTTTACCACTAACTGCATCTATGGAAAGTCAAGTCTGGTTTGATTTTAAAATGGGCTGTGATATTCTGAAACATTGCAAATTAGAAAATTCACTTTAGTACAGTGGTGAGTGTCCCCATCTCTCATGCGGGAAACCGGGAGTTCGATTCCCTCCAGGGAGGCAGTGGTGCCATTTAAGAGTTGGACTCGATGATCCTTGTGGGTCCCTTCCAACTCCGATTATTCTGTGTGATTCTGTTTCCTTACTATTCTGTGTAAATTGGCCTATCTTTAAACGAAGTAACTCTGAAAAGCAAAGCAGAAGTAGGGAAAAACCCACCACCAAGGCTTTGCCTCCTCTCTTGCACATAACAGACCCTTGCTTACAAAGGTGCACAGAGCAGATGTGCAGCTTCCAGCCAGAGCATGGACATGAATAGTTGCCTATGTGGATATTTCATTGTGTTGTAAACCTTTGGGAAAGTATCTCACAGGCACCAGTTTAACAGTTGACTCAGTTAGGTCAATAGGATGGGGTTTATTTCTGAGTGTGCATAGGTACTGATACACACATGCACCTCCAGCTCTTTGGGGGTGATTACTCTTCCCAAACTGTTGCCCTGATTAAAGTGCTTTGAGATACATCTGATCTCTTCAATGCAATTGTCAAGCCGTTTACGTTCAAACATTACCATATTCAGTTTTCATCTGAGTTTAATCATAATATGGATATCATTTAATCCCTTTTGTAATATTTTTAAGGCCTATGTAGTTCAAAACCTGATAAATTATAATAGAAGTGAAGAAGAGCAAAGGCAAAGCACAGTCGGAATTAGAATTTTATAAGGAAAGAACAAAAACAATTAAACACTGAGACATAACAGTGAAAGAGAGAGGGGAAAGATGCCACAGAAAATGTGAAGGCACGTAACTAGAATGAGAACAGGATAGGAGGTGGAAGGTGTGGGCAAAAATAATGGAAAAAGCTGAAAATAGAAAATGATTCTGCAGAGTTTGAGTGATCAGCAGAAAGGCAAGGAGGACATGGGAGGGAAAGACAGATGTCATGTTCCCGTAATGGAACTGACTGTGCTAATACCTCTGTGAAGCCTCTCAGCACACCCCTTGTAAATGAGATGTTTTCAGAAGCCTGAGAAGAGTCAGACAGAGTTGACAGCCTCTGTGGTCAGCAAAAAATCTCCAGGTACAGTCTGTGGCCCCTCTCTGCTGCCTGCTACTCCCTGAATCCTACAGGAAAACACAGTCCTCTTCAAAAGTCTTTTCTGAAGAGCTATAGGGACCTGGGAAGAAATCTGAAGATTTTCAGCATACATGCACTGCCAAAGAAGGCAGTCAGTCATTCCACTGCCATATTTTCAGCTGTGTTAATAAGACAATGACCAGTTCAATTCCAGCTCGATAAGATCCAAGCAGCTGGGATGAACAGCAGTGTCAGGCTGGAGAAATGTAACCAGATGTTGCAAAGTTACAGAGCAGTGCTGTGCCCAGTGAATAGACAAAGGCTGCTAGTCATTAGCTATGAGAAGGAAGACGCATTATTGTTGGCACTTCAAGGCACTTGGCTAACAGAAGCACTATTCTCCACTTCATAGCGTGCACCAGTGAGCTTGGCTGAGGCTAGAGCAGCACCAACATTTCTGCAGGGCCAAGCATCATGTAGATGTTTTTAACAGTAGAGTAGAATTGTTTGGAAGAACATGAAAAGCTAAACCACAAACTGAAATTAGAAACAGATGAAACCATGGGAATACAGCAAGTCACTCTCATCAGCTTACAAAGAGCTGAGCCTGCGGTTCAGGGGTGATGCTGCAGCTTTACTGCTGGTAAGAGCAGAGCAGATAGAGATGGAAAGTGATACAGGGATGGAAGACTTGGAGTCACAGTGGTGCAAATCAGGAGCCAAAAGCCAAATCCATAAAGGGGACACATAGACATAAAAGGAGTCCTTGACAACACTCTCTGAAATGGAACAATTCTGTGACTGGCTTTTGGCACAGGGGGGATGTGCTGGCTGATCACAAGCTATTGGAAGGTGTGATAAAGAAATAAAAGCTCAGTGCTTCCATACAACTACAGGCAAAAGTATTTTCATAACAGGTGAAGGCATCATTTGGGAAATCCAGTCCTGGAGGCAATTAGTGAAAAGGGTATAATTTTTAATGTTCCACTATGAGTTATGTGGCTGTCTGAGAAGCCCATGACAGTAGGCATGCTGTGCCAGAAGGAAACAATTCTTCATTTCTTTTACATAGGAATGAGAAAAGATACAGAGTAGGCCTTGACCTTTTTATTGATGAGCTGCTTAATCCTGATTATAGGTTTGTAAGCATTGCACATATTGCATCGATGCCATGCATCGTAGTTTGTGATTTTTTTATCTAGGATTGATATCTAAAATGTGATTCTGGAGCTCAAAACTCCAAGAGAAAAATCATATTTATTGAGAAGAAGAATTAAGATAAGACTTCAGCTTAATCTGAGGTCTCTTCAGGCCTTAGAGTTTTACCAGCTTCTAGTAAGATCAGTTTGTCCTTCACCAAACTCATTGTAAAATTCAGCTTTTCACTCTATGGCAACCTTCTCATGGACCTTTCACAAAATACAATAGTTCAGCCATCAGTAATGCATTACAAATTAATGTAACAGATTTTGCCTGGATTCCTCATTCCTCAGCTGATCTCTCCACTTTCTTATACTCTTACCAATCACAAAAAATGGCACAATAGGGGATTTTCAACTCTCTCTTTACTCAGGAGCAAATTTTAAATGAGAATGTCCCAGGATACAAGCGGGCAAGAAGCAGAATGGAAACACAAACCAAAAATAACATTTTTCAGTGCTAATGCATGAACAGTTATTTCCTATCAGGTGTTTTTAAACCTGGAATAATTGGGAAGAGTGATTAGGGTTAGGGTTGGGATTTTCGAAGTGTTATTACTGCTTTTATGCTGAACTGTGTAAAGGGAGGCAATCTAAGGTTTCAGGTTAAATTATGTGTGTTTCGGTGTTTACTTACAGTAAATATATGGTCCCTTACACCTCAACACAGAACAGGAGCAGGAAGGCTCCTATCTGGAAGCACGATAAGTGTAGTCCCAGAGGAGACAACAGTTATTTGCTATTTATTGTTACAGACGGCTGCATTACCAGAGGGATTTAAGGACATTTAGCACAACACATGCACTCTATAACTGAGTGAACATGCCCTTTTGCAAACACATCTTCCCCTCTCAGTGCCGCCTGGAGCACTGAAACTTCCAGGCGTTGCCTTATCTGCGATTGTTGACACCTGTTCCATGGGAGCAGATAATTCCAGAGGCCTGTCATTTCCTTCTCCAGCTGCTGTCTCACCTCCCAGGCTCCTAAGGGCCCTGTCACCCTTAATCACGGTCTTCCTCGTGATGGAAACCACAGGTGAAGAGCCAGACAGGTTCCAGACTTGCCCACAGCAGAATTTTTTCACTTTATTCCCTGGAAAAAGAATGGGGGGAAAGTGGGAAGACAAGGGCAAAAATGTAGATGTACTACAATAGACAGCTACACCAGAAGCAAGTGAGCATGAATAACTCTCCTGTTGGATTTTCTTCCTCATTAATTCCTTTCTCCATGTGGAGTTCAGGTATACTCATACTCCAGGCAAGGATCGTGTTGTCATAAGGTTTGGGCTGAATTAAGTACTTCATTTTGCAATACTGAAAAATGGATTTTAATTCAAAGACCTCCAAACCTACATATGCCAGTTCCACTCAAGTGAACGAGAGGAAAACTCTCATTTCCCTTTGAGGAGCCTGAACTACCATTTAGCCTTCAGAACTTTTCCAGCCAGATTTTAGGCGCTCACCATATATTAAAACTTTTCTTCCATTTAAGTATCCACATGCAAACAAAAATAAAAACCAGAACCCAGTGTTAGGAAAGTGCTGGCCGGACTCTCCCATATACATCCAATACATTAAATACTTGGAAGTATGGCTGTGCTGATGATGTGAAATCCTTGCCTCAGTAAAAATTCATTACTTCTAAATTGGAACTTAATCTAATATACAGATATTGGGACAGTTACATGCCTCTGAGAAGATAAAATAAGATTTTTTTGAGACTAGGGCCAATGTGATAAAAAATTCCTTCAGATTCTGCAGAGTGGAGCTTGGACTGGGTAGAAGTTACATTAATCATTTCACAGGTTCACTGTTTTGGCATCACTGCTCAAATGTTTTACTCTGATCAGATCCAGCATTCAGTGATGGACTCTGCAGACACAGCAAACCCAATTATTACTCAAAACAATATTCAGCCCAGGTCTTCTCAGGATTCAGACCTCAGTCACCATGTCCCACACTATGAGGTGTGCGGGGAGTTGAATATTGTCTTCAGTGTCTAACCTCACGTCAGGAAAAGCTGTGCAGCTAAAGGCAGAGAGGGATACTCTTCTTTGAATGCCACTCTTAAAAACAGAGAGAGAGAGAATAAGACAAAGAAAGGCATGTTCTGGAGTATATTTTGCTCAATTTAACAAAAATTGTTAAATTGTGCTCCCACTGCAGGATTATGTGCATTTGCTGAAACTACACTGTGCTTGTGAAGGACTGGGTAAAGACTCTGATTACTTTCAATGGTCTTTGGATCTGACACTAAGTGAGGCAGCATAAATAGATCAGTATTTGGAGGAAGGTTTAACTGTGCACCATCAATTTTATAGCACCTTTAAACCAATATTTACAATAGCCAGCATCCAGTGATTCACTACTCAAAATTCTCCCAAACACACTATTGACAAACCTGCAATTTGCCTTCCATCTCCAAACTCTGGATGGGTACTTTTGGCCCCATCTCTTTTTTTATATATTGACACTTAACTTTTCAGCACAGAATGTATATTGACAGAGCCATCAAGAAAGCAAACACATTAAACATAAAACAACAAGGAAAAGCTCTAAATAATACAAAGCTGGGCCTACAAGCATGTATGCTGAAAAGCTTTGGATATCTGGGTCTGCAAATAAATCCTCAGGCTTCCATTTGGGCTCATATAGCAAACAAAACCAAAGCAAATCTTGCAATTATACAGACAACAACATTTTATGGTGTCAGGTCAGAGCCAGACTCGGCTTCTCTGGCTCCAGCCACCCAGCAGTGTGTTAGTCATACAAAGAACTTTAAGCTGTTCAGAGCTGCCTTGCTAAAAACCACACCAGCAAAGTCTCAGTTAAGATTTTTGTCCTGTAAAATCGGGTATTACTCCTTCAAATGCTCTACTCAGCCAGTGGACAGCACAGCTCTCCCCTAGCCCTGCCTGCAGAACGAACTTGTCGGGCTCAGGAGCCAGAGGGCACCAGGACTTTATTGCACAGCGCCTGTGGCTCCCCAGGGCCCCACTCACTTTCTCTGTCAGGGCTTTTCCTTGAGAGGGGAATCTGGCCCATCATTTTTGTCAGATTTCTTTCATCTTTTACTTGTGGGAAAGGAAACGGCTGCAGGTCAAGTGTACTTGGGGCAGTAGAGCAGCAGAGATTATCTTGGCCAATGATGCTACTGTGAGGGAGAGATCAGGACATCTGAAATTACACATCCCTCAGTAGCACAGGAGTAACACACCAGATGAGAACAAAAGTTGCAGGCAAAGGTAAAGGTATTTTCTCAGAAAGCCTGAAGAAGGATGGACCTTTTCAATGCTCTGCCTTCGATTCTAGGCTTTGATTTTCTTCTGTGTCCCTTCACTTCTTCACTCAGCTCAGCAATCTTGAGGCAACTGTTTTGATCACCAAGCCATGTATATTTTCTCTCTTATAAATCATCCCAGTCTCAGTAGGATGCAGTGTTACAGCCCAGTCATTTGCTCCAGGAAAGGGTTTCCTTCCCTCTGGCAGTATGAGCTCCTCTCATGTTTGTGGGTCTGGGCTTATGAAATAAACATTAGTTTCGTAACCTCAGAAACAAAACTCCTTGTTCTTGTGCTGCATGAAGACTTCTAGCCTGAATTTAGGCCTCTCAAAAGATTAAGATTATGACTGGAGGTTACAGAATCATTTCTTTTTTGGGTTTTCCTCCTTTCTGTGACACAGGATCTACAGCAGCACTCAGGCTGAGCGTGCAGAGGCTCAGCATCTTCATATAGCCAGAGAGACACAGGTGTTTCCACATCAGTGCAAGTGTTCCTGGTGTGAGAATTGCCAGAGCTCAACATTACAAAGTTGGCATCTCATTCCTTCTACCTTTAGTGGGCTCCTAGGTAAGAAAAGAATAATGCTTTTTTTCAGGTTGTATCTCTTCTGCAGACTGGAGCTGTAGAAAAGCATCTGCAAAATACCTGTGTTCATCACAAAAAGTGGGTCATAATATCAGGAAAAGGCAGTGGCTTGGGAGGCATCAGGTACCACACAGCTGCTCCATACTGAAATTTGTCCCTCGGCGGGGTTGCTGAAACTGGAGTTAGATGAATAAACCTGGCTTGAAATGTACACACAGCACCTCAGTGTCACCTGCAGCTGAAGTTTCTCTTCCCCCTCATGATCCCAGATCCATGGACTGCCAGCCATGTGATGAATTACTGTGCCAACAGTCAGGCTGCAGCAGTAGGGTCTGGTATATGCAGCTATCACTGATGGCTTGCAAGCACAGTAGGAAAACCCATGGATGGGGAACTACTGCTTTTAGTGCATTGAGTGTTATAGAAGGTCCCTACTTGCTAAATAACTTTCTGCTGAATTTATATGTATCTTTTATTGTTAATTCCCTTTGACATCTTCTCATATTTTGGGGGTTTGTTTGCTTTGGGGGGTTTTTTATTATATCATTCAGCATCTTCTTTCCTACCCTCTACTGGGATTCTCTTAACTGACACTATTTTCCTCTTGAATTGTTTAGCACAAACCTTCCCTGAAAAAGGAATTAAGCTTCCTCATTACACTAAGACAACGTGAAAATTGATGAAAACTTGGGAAAAAGTCATGTGATGAAGTGGGAATATTTCTGTGCCTTTAGTGGTGAGTACTGGAAAGAGTTGCTCAGTGCTACTCAGCTTATGTCTCTTGACACAGCTACTGACAAAGCCTTCTTAGGAGTGTTGTGTGTTGTGCTTCTCGAAAGACATCATTCATGCTCCTGGTTCTAGCTGACTTCTTAGGCTTAACTTATGCCCAAGTTGCAAGCTGTTTATTTCCAAAATTGCAACATAACAGTTCCAAAATTTCCCCTTTGCCTGAAAGGAAGAAATGCTCCAAATCTAAGAAGCTACACATGATATTTCTCTTGCAGTTTTATCTAAGCACCTCACAGTAACACCATGGGACAGGGTATGGTGTCATTGCTGCAGAACTTGAGCATCAAGAGGTTTGGATATCTGTCGCAGTTCACATGGGGCCTGTGAAGAGCTGGCAGCTCTTTGGCTAATGACCATTCTCTTTTTATCCCTTGAAGTAAAAAAGACGGGAAAAGTCTTTCTTCGCGCTCAAATGAAAAAGAAAAAGAACAACAGGTACTGCCTCCCTTCAGTTCGGGAGGGAAACTCCCCCTTGGGTTCATTTCTTGGTTTGTAGCACATTTTCTTTCCTCGGCTGAAAAGCCAAGTCCACTCTGGAGTCCTGCTCTCTTTGGACTCTGGTGTGTGGAACAATAGTGACGTGCAGTGGCAGCTCAGGCAAAGCACAGCAGAATAGAGCTCGGAACTGTTTCACAGGGGCTGCTTCTCTGCAGAAAATTACATTCACACATAGCAGCTACCAGCCCCCATGCCATGATAACAGCTCATAAATGAGTTTGGTGAAATGCCAAGCTATGATTCTGTGTGTTGCAAGCCCCATTTCAAGCACTAATTTGTACTTTATGCTTCTCTCTCATGTAACAGTGGGCAATCACATTTTAACCTAATTTTGAAATTAGTAGAAAATATTGTATTGACTTGTAGCATATGCACGAGCTGCAGCTGACAGCATGGGCTGAAGTGTCTAGATATAATGAAAGAAAATTTGATGAAAATGTCTCAATCTCTAAATGAACTATAGGGGAAGTTTAGTAAAGTAATTTATTCCACTTGAGGAAATTGAGTAAGAACGCTGTCATTAAGAGGTGGTGACGTACAAAAAAGGTTAGTCCCATGTCACAGAGTTAGCAGCGAAGTAAGATTGTGGGGTTGCATTTTGGAGAAACATGCTTCTTTCTAATAGCCTTTAGTGTTTTAATGCTTGTCATGTCATCTGCATTCCAAAGGAATCAGAAGTTACAAGGGGATTTGCTGTGTGAGCTGTTTGCTCTCCATGGGATTATTTTTTGAACTGCTTGTGGGGGTGCCTCCGGCCAGTGGGGGTGCCTACGGCCATACCACCCTGAGAACGCCCAATCTCGTCTGATCTTGGAAGCTAAGCAGGGTCGGGCCCGGTTAGTACTTGGATGGGAGACCGCCTGGGAATACCGGGTGCTGTAGGCTTTTGGGCTGCCCAGGGAGGTGGTGGAGTCGCCATCCCTGGAGGTGTTTAAGAGAAGACTGGATGAGGAGCTTAGTGACATGGTCTAGCTGGGGGACGTAGGGCTGGATGACCCTGGGCCCCTTCCGGCTCGGAGTGGCCTGCTAGGCTGTGAGGCATCTAGGTTGGTGTTACGCTCTGGGATGTGCTCTCGGTCTCTGTACGGGTGTTAGGTGGTGAGTTGGACTAGATGATCCTTGTGGGTCCCTTCCAACTCATAATATTCTGTGATTCTGTGATTCTGTGCTTGGGGCATCCATTCCCACTGGCAAACCCAAGACAATAGGGTTAATCACAGGGTTAGTTGGTCTCTGAAGAAACTAAGGCTTACCTGTATCAAATTCAATTCTCTTCCCAAATAGGCAAGTACAGGGTTCATCAGCTTTTGGAGATAAAACTGCCGAGAGGCAGCTTTGGGAAGAGTGGGTGTGGGAGTTACTACTCCAACAAAGAATGTAGAATTGTTCAGGGAAGGATTGATGAGCTCTAGATGGTGTGTAGGAAGAGGCTCTTGAAGTTGGAGAGGGGAGTTTGAAGTATAAGACAGATAGGCCAGTTGTTATGGTGACAGAGGGTCCCCATGCACGGCCTGGGCAGATTTTCTGGCGAAGAGAAGTGAGAAAATAACAGATTCTGAAGGGCAGGTCTGTGCCTAGGAGGGGCTTGGGAGCAGGAGTGTGGTTTTCCTATTGTACAGCTGTATGGGAAGTGGACTTTGCCCTCATTTATGTTGCTGATCTAACAGCCTCCTGTCTACCCACAGAGAGCCAGAGACCCTTGAGGGGGAATAGCAATCCTACTTCCAAGGAAGCAAGTCCAGCAGAGATCCCTGCACAGGTACAGTCCTGTGTCTCTGGACACTAACATCACAAGCAAGTCATCACTGAAGTATGACAGTAAAGACACTGTCCCTTTTTTATTAATCAACCCATCCAGCAAAGGTGTTGCTATTCAGCTGGAGCAGTAACAGTAACTTCCACTTGCAGGTTCATCTGTGGCAATCCACAACAGTCAGGCAGAACGGTTCTCTTAAGACATGGTCACCAGGGATGCTGTTTCTCTTACCTGTTTGCACCTGTTCCTTCAGTGATGCCCCCAGGACAGTCAGTTACAGCTGCTCCAAACTCTCACTGGTGAGCTGAGAACATCAAACTGGCTCCAGTGGGTTTTTGTTTGCTGCACATGGTCAGGGGACTGAATGACTCCAGGAAACAAAGGGTATTTGTAATTGCCACCTGTTCAGCAAAACGAAACACACTAGTAAGTCCTGTCACACACTGCATAAATTCTGGTAGCAGCTTAAAAAATGAATATTTGAGTATGAGGCAATCCTATATGTCTCTATCTAAAAAGACAAGATTGTGAATGTCTTGATTTCTTGTTGGCTGAGAAACTGCCCAGTAACCATTTATTTCTTCTTTTGTTTTCATTAAATATTGCATTATTTCTGAGTTGTGTGAAATAAATATTTACACATTTTTCTTCACACTGTATTAAAGTCTGTGTCTGTTCACTGAATTAAACAGGTCTGGGCTTCTCAGTTACATTCATAGAACTTCTCCATTTTATGAGAAGTGTCTTGATCCAAATAAAGGTCCTGTCATATATGAAGATTATGAAGATTGCCACAGACAAGAAGGAGATAAAGATGCAAATTCTGCTGGCTACAGCTGTTGCCACATCTGTAAGGTACTGTTTATAAACAGAAAGGCAGATAACTCAAAACTTGTTATTGCAAGTCCTATAAAGTTTGTTCCTTCTGTGGATTTTGCTTGACAGATATACAATTCCTTTTTTATGACGAGTGTTTTTGTTTGGCTTTTTGGGGCCTTTTCTCCATAATAAGTGCTTCACTGTATAATATTAACCAAGTGAGAACTGTGGCAATAAAAGGTATATGATGCCAAAGGGTTTTCACAGCACTGATCCAGCCAGTTCCAAAAGGCTGTGAAAACAGAGACTCCTCCACAGCTCAATTCAGTTCAGCCTCCCTGTAAGATACAGGCATTACATACAGCATTAGCTCATAAATATTTGAGAAGGCCAGGTTGGATGGAGAAATACGTTGGCCCCATTAGCAGCCAGATGTGCTGCCCAGAAGTGCAAGCCATCAGCAAATGCTGTTCAGTTATTGGCAGACAGATTCCTTTCAACACCTAGGGAGTATTACACTGAGAGAATCACGGGCTTTCATAACAAGTGTTTGTCCTGTCCTTGGCAAAAATGAAAGCAGTGAAATTATGAGCCAAAAGCTCTTGAGGGAACTGGCTTCCATTCCTCCAAACCCAACCAAAGCGTCTTTCAACTGTCTCTGAAATGAGTCATACAAGCAGACTTCCAACAAGACTAAGGTGCTACTTTTTAATACTTCACTGCTCCAAATGAAATAGCTTAAACCAGCATGAGAAAGGGACCAGACTGTTGAGATGGTGTGCTGAATAAATGCATTTTAATATCCAAGAGTGGTGGGAGATGACTTGGCAGTGTAAATACATTCAATTGTGACAGCTTGGCTGATAAGCACTAACTCATTGACTGATGATAACTTGCTTTCTTAGAGTCCCATATCCCTTTCTTTCTGGCAATTTTACAAGTGTGAACTTCAGTGCCTTGTCCTCAATGGCGATGGAACCTGGAATGTTACTGTAAGACCACAAAGCATAAAAACCTTCAAGAATATTTGGTATTTACTTAAAAATAAGTAAATCCACGGAGACTGGGCCTGATCACCTGCTTGTGCTGTACGTGTTTACACAAGGAAATGATTCCTTCCCAAATGCAGCTAAGTGCTCAGTGCAGCCATGAGATGTCAGTGCAGACCACAGTTTCTGTGCAAACCATCGCAGAGCTGAAAAGGTCTCCCACGTGGGAGCATTCACACTATGATTACTACCAGTACAAAAGCCAAAGCGGAGTGTGCCCCAGCAGTATGTACTGCCCCAGCAAATGTGCTTCCTAAGAGTGGATGTGACGGCGATACAGCTGCTGAAAGCACTGGCAAAAAGGAAGGGGAAAACATGAGGGCCTAGTAAGGGTTAAAGCTGATGTGTAAAACAGAGGAGAAAGCACTACAATATTCGAGTAAAAGTAAAAAGATCTAATTTCTGTAACTTAACTAGATTGCAATCCAGTAGGAAAGATCTGTAACCTAAACAGGGATAGCTAAAACTCTGCGGTAGAACCTGACCTTCAAGGTAGTTTTAACTGGTCTCTGAGAACAGCAGACCAAATTCCTGTGAGCTTGCCACTGCTGGGCTAACAACTATGTCCACTTAAAAGCACAGAGGAGTCTCTTCTGAGCATGGTTACACCAACTCTGGGGACAGAGTTTGATTCTCCACTACAAAGCCAGAGCACTCATTCTAATCTGTCTCATCCTGACAGGCACAATTAAGTCTGTTAATACGAAAATGACAGTCAGGAGGCCAAGGGACATGTGTTTTTTACTGGTAGATGTTGGCTATGAACTACTTCACTGCAAATTCACAATATGAACCAGAGAAAGGGATATCTGTATTTATGAAGAGGGGTCAGACTCCTTCACATTTTGGTTTTCCATTAAAAAAAAATATATAAGGACAAACCTCAAGGCATCAATTTCATACAATTGTCATTCAATACATGAAAAATACACACCAGTGCCCCCTTGACAGGGGACACAGGTGGATTTTCGGGGGGATGTGGTGCCCACTTGTCCTCCCTGGTCCACCCCTGACCCTGCCCATGTGCTGACCTCACACTACCCCAGCTGCGCATTTTTACGTGAAAGACCAGAGGAGATCTGAAAAGCTGGAGCAGAAAGAAATGGGAATGGTCAGTGTCCTCATCTCTGTAAGGTACTTTGGGGAAAACACAACAAAAAAATGGGTATTAAACAAACATTAGTTTCAGTAAGAGGAAAAGGCTGATAAGGCCATTTCTCTCAAATTATATAAATTCCTTTATACGATGTTTTCTTTTCCTAGCATAATTTTTAAAAATGTTCAGTGCTAATTTGACTGTTCCAAACCATCTTTTGTTCTTTCTATTCAGAAGGAGTTTCAGAAAAATTCAGGGGTTATGGAAATATTCAGGAGCAGGATGCTCTTTATTACCATTGTGCCAGATATTGCAGGAAGCCAGAATGAGAAATTTAGGAAAGCCATGGAAATGACAATTGCTCTAATTCAATAACAGATTTATTTGCTTTCTATTTAGATTTGATCACTTGAATATTTTATATTGTAGCTATGTAAGTATCTTTTAAATATCTACCACATGTGACACAGGCATTGCAAAAGCATAATAAAAAAAATAGATCTGCAGAAAAAAATTAAAAGAAAAATATGGAAAAAATAGATAAAAATATAGAAAATACACAGAAAAAGAAAAATACCATGTCTTGGTAAATAATTTCTAGCTCTGAGATGTTATTTTATTGAATTTTACAATGTTGAAACCCACTTTAAAGTAACATCTGTAATACATATTCAAAAAATAATTCAGATGATATTTTACTGTTACAGCTTACAGTAATGTCTGAGTAACATCATACAAATTGTATTACCAGCTTCACCAGCACCAAAACACAGAATTACATTTTACATAATTCACTTAAGCACATGAAATTTTGACTACAAAGGATTTTTTTTCTAACTCTTCTTCTAGAACGTATTTGATATGCTTTAACTTGCCATATCACTCAATTACAAGGTCCCAACATAAGGCAACATGGAAAATACCTGAAAACCAATGTCAGAGCAAGTGAGAATTACAAAATTGTACTGGCTAGTCACAGAATTTCTACCCAGTCCATTCAGAATTTCCAGTCTTATTTCAGCCTAATAACAAGCAAGATCTGCCAACCAAGATCTTAGACTGGAATTCAGAAACCCTGGTTTCACATGACCTCGGACAGGTTTTCTGGCTCAGGTCTCCATTCACAGCATGGTAATAATAATGTTCCCTTTTATCTTCAGACTGGAAGCTCCTGGAAGCTCCCTGCCACTATTTTTCATGAAGGAATTGCTGCTGTGGAGTAGCAGAGTAGAGCTGAGCTCAGTCAGAGTGAATGTGCAATCTTTAACGTGGGACACACTGATGACATTGTCCCAGTATTTAACAGAGGTAGGTGAATGATGCCCTTTGAGCTGCTGGAGAATGTGCAGGGCCCAATGACAGAGTGCCTGACACAGCTCCTGAGTCACAGTCCTGAACTGTAGTGTGCTGAGGTCCTCCAGAAATACATGGTCTAGCAGAAAGGTAGTGAAGCTGTGGGCACATTCAAGTCTTTATTCAAAGCCACAGCAGTCAGGGGAAAAC
Source organism: Pitta sordida (assembly GCA_013390025.1). NCBI lineage: Eukaryota > Metazoa > Chordata > Aves > Passeriformes > Pittidae > Pitta > Pitta sordida. The sequence goes on along the minus strand of WEKX01010884.1, from coordinate 89,392 downwards.
TCTTGAGTAACTTCAATTCTCTTAAATGCTACTACCCAGAGGAAAAACTATATTGCTTGGCACCTATGCTGAAATTCATGTGTCCTGTGTGTTCAGTTTATTCAGCAGCTTTCAGCACAAAATGAGTATACTCTAGCACAAAGCATGGGCACAAACTTCAGGAAAAGGGAACATCATCAAAACCGCAAAGTAAAAACTGGGAAATGCATTACATACATCTTCTGCATTAGAGAATTGAAAAAACAGCGAGTTAATGGGCTGAAAGAGGTAAGTATGTAGCCTGAGCATCTAAAATAGATCGGGGCTGGCTACAGGAGTTGGGTAAAACATCTGGGAAAGCAGCTGTATCTGCCTCTTGCAGTACCATCACCATTGCATTGCACTCAAGAACTTCACCATCAAAGTACTACCATCTGCTGGATTACAGAAGGGTTGGAAGGGACTTCAAATATCATCTAGTTCCAACCACCAGGCCCTTGCCCAAAGTCCCTTTCCAGCTCTCTTGTACTGGAAGGGGCTCCAAGGTCTTCTCACAGCCTTCTCTTCTCCAGCTGAACAACTCCAGCTCTCTCAATCTGTTTCCACAGCAGAAGGGCTCCAGCACTCGCAAGCATCCTTGTGGCCTCCTCTGGACTCACTGCAGCTGGTCCATGTCCTTCTTAGAAGTCTCAGGGAGAAACAAAAAGCTGGCCTGCAAGGTACTCTGGAGCACTTTTCTGAGACAGTGGAGAAGCTAAAACAAAGCAAACCTGCCTTGTTTGAAGCAGTGAATGGAGATTTCTTATGAGCTGCTGGCTGAAATTATTCTGAAATCACTAATGCTGCAATGTACTTTCTTCTAAAGTCACAAGGGTTCCCTTGTTGACAATACTTGAAATGTTTTACTGATTTATCAGAATCTTTGTTTTATAGCCAACTGTGAGAAAAAAGGTTTATGGCAGCTGATAAGATACTCAGACTTGCCACTTTTATATGCCCTTAGTGACCAGAGGGACCAAGCAATCCAAATTGTTAGGCTCTGCAGGGTTCTGTTGTTGCAGAGATACCTGTTATTCATAAAGCCTCTTCACGTCGCCGTCTCAGACCCACAACTCTTGCTGCCAGGAGGAACACAGCCCCAGTGAGCACTTCCGAGACAAAGGAGATCCAGACTAGTGCCAGGGACCAGCCAAACCTGATATCGATCTCCACCAGGAGGTCCTTGCTCCTCAGCAGGCAGACAGCTTCCTCAAAGGCAGCAGTGGAGTAGGCAATATACACACTGATGCCAGTAAGTGTGATGAGAGCTGAGAAGAGAAACACACTGTGCTGAGAAAGGTATTAAATCTTGTGTGTTAATGGGCACAGCAAACACACTGTGACCGAAGTGTGACTCACTACACAAGGATGTTTGGCTGCGTGTGGTTATTCATCTTTCCTGAATCTCTTTTCAAGAATTTAGGAGCTGACAAGACACAAAGTGAATAAATGCCAGTATTATTGTGAAAGCAAATTCTTGCTTAGTTTTTATTCCCTGGAAAACAAAGTGATGTTTCCCAGATATGATCTTATATTTTTTAAAACAGTTAAGCCAAGAGTTTGATATAGTACCTCCAAACAGAAAAAGCAGTCCCGTCATTAGAAGCAGTAGGTAGGCCCTGGCAAGTATACTGATGAATCCAGTCATTCCTCCAAAAATCATCAGAATCAGGCTCAGGGGCATCAGGATAACAAACGTTCCATGCATGTCTGAAGAAAAATGAAGAATATTAATATTTTAATATTTTATTTTCCTGTCAATGGATGTAGGGATAATTACTGAGTGCTGATCCCCTAATCAGGATCAAAGACTTATTCAGCGCTGCATGCACAAGAAACTGGACAACCTGGGGTTTCAGTTTAAGTCGGCAGACAAATACATGGCATGGAGGAAAAGGTCACATAGAGGAGCAAACCCTCACAGGATCAGACACAGACCACAAATACAAAGGATATGTCTGCGTAGGTATATTTAAGCAATTAAACTGTTCTCTGCTATTAAGCCAAGCTGCATAACAGGGTGTGCACTACTGACCACCTCAATAAAAAGTAGCCCTGATTATCTGAATGGCACTGTTCTGTTTGGGTGGTGAGATACAGCCATGTTTTTATTAAATTATTTCTCTCCTGTCACATGTCCTCTGCTGAACAGATCTAGCAAGTTGTTGACCTTTTCCTTTGTTGCAGCTGATCATTAACTAGAGGTAAATTTTCCCATCCAGCTCTGATTCTGTCTGTCATTGTTCTCTACAGCAGCTTCACTAAGTACATTAACCTATCCTGCTCGCTTCCTCCCATACTAAATGTTTTATATTAGTCTTTCTTGATCCCTATAACATTTTAATAGCTGTGTAAACAGAGGGTTGCTATGTATGTTTTCATATCACAGTTTTTTCAATTATAAGCCATCTTTGTGTCATTGTTCCCTCTCATGCAATTTGCCCATAACCTTCAAACCAATCTTGTCTAGCATAATAGCAAAAAAAAAAAAGTAATCCCAGTATCGATTTATTTCATACCAAAGTAAACTGCAGAGTTACTGAGAAAGGAAAATTTAAAAAACATATTCTGAAGAGAGCACTTTGTTTCTAAAGCTCAGGACACTCCCTGGGCTTTCCATCAGCAAAACTGGCCATGGCTGCTGTTGCTGGCTAAGAAACACAAAGCTATAGCAATTCTCAGGTGCTAACAGTCAAATCAATCTTCAGTTTACTGGGTATAAAGCAGTATGTCAAAAGTGTCTGCAAATCTTAGCTGAACACCAAGACGAGAAATAGCCATGGAACTTAGTTCAGGACTCTTGTACAGTTAGAAATGGTTGTTGGGAATGTGACGTAACATGATGTGACAGAACAGAGATTTGGCACCCAATTCAGTTCTCATATTCTAGGGAGGCAGCAGGAACAGGCTGATCTTCCCCCACATTTGTGCTGCTGAGGGTTACTGGGCCTGATTTTGACTCCCCACCATTCTGACATCCTTGTGTCCTCTTGGATTTGGTCTCGCATGTAAAATGTAAAAGGGCCTTAGGGGATAAAATCTGATGCAATTAACATTTCAAAAGTACAGATGTAACTCTGTCCTAAGACCTGCCTTGGGGGGGGGGGGGGGGGGGGAAGATAAACAAGCTCATCAATAGCTCTATGCCTTGTGATTTTCCAGATGTCCCTCACTAGTCAAAGTTACCCCTCAGGACAGCAGCACCAACAGTTGTTATTTCTTTGACTTTCCTTGTTGTGCGATTTTAGCTACTGCAGCCAGGACACGTGGGTGAGGCAGATAAAGCTCTAAATGGAACATTGTGAAGGAAAGGGAAAACAAATCCATGCCAGAGCATCCTGGGGAGTGTCATGGATTACATTAATGATCTGTGGCAGTTGCATGCAACGTCAGAATAACAGGGATTTTTATGCCCTCTTCAGTGAAAATACAGGTTTATGGGATATCTCAGCTAAGGCCCACAAACCCCACTGCCTTACTTTTCCTGGGATTACATTTCTCATTAATAACATGCAACCTTTTTAAAATCAAATATTTAATGGATTGTAATTGGTTGGACAGCACTTTTATCATCTCCAGTGTTCTAGTTCAATATCTACATAATAGCCATTTGTCCTATGAAATCTGCAACTGCCTGGGAAACTTATTCTAAAATGCTGCCATGGAAACCACTCAGGAATCTGAATTCATGCCATCTGGCATATGATATTATGCCATTATATCCCTTGATTAGAGGAACAGAATTAGTTTATAGAAGAACATGACTTAAAATATCTTTACTGTGTTTCTGTCTTCAATAATCATCTGTGAAAGAAGTTAAAACATCCATTTTGCAGTCATTTTAGTGAGGTTTTGTTTAGTTTTTGTTGAAATACACATTTATGTCTTATATATTACACATATAACTGTCTTCGTATTGATAAAATGAATCTTGTATTAGAAAACCAAACCAAAAACTAAACAATTTGCCCACGAAGAGGTATGTGCACTTTCCTGCAAAACACAGTTGAGTTTCCTACATCTATCTCTCAATGCCTGAGTTCCCTGTCAGTCCAACAGAGAGATCCAATAGTTCAGTCTTGGAAATACTGAAACAAACTCATAAATATATAAAAAACACTCCTGTTTTTGCAGAGGAAAAAACCCAAACCTAAATTGCTTGGTCTGAGTTAATGAAGTTTTACATTAGCCAGCCAAAGCTGCTTCTGTAGAGGTCTGACCAAACATCTGGAAAATGACATCTGCAGTGTGTGTCCAGACCTGAGGATTTGGCAGAAATTTCTAAATTACCACCCAACACAGTTGATGAGTTGTTTGTGAAAGAAATCTGTGGAATGAACTAGAAAAATTGAATGGTGTCAGAAGTAACCAATTGCAAGCTTAGCAGTTCTGTTAATCATCTCCTGATAACGAGCTGGAGCTTAATTTCTTCAAAGCAACTCTGGATTTGTTTGCACAGCTTATAATAGCAAACAGTCTCTAGAAAACTGTCAGAGTCACCTGATCAGAAATACACTCCAAATGGCAGCAGCTCAGAAGAGCTTAATTAAGGTCCTGTTTATCTTATCCAGCAGTTAGAAAGGCAAAAAGCCTCTAGCAGAACCAAAATGCTGACAGCTGCTAAAAACAACCGGGCTGCTCTGGAAAGACTTGGCAAAGCCAGGAAGAAACAATACATGGAAAGAGACTGACCTGTTTGCAAGGAAAAAAAAACAGAAGGAAACAACTTAGAAAAACAGTGAACCACTGGAAAGAACTGCTGTCTGTGGCTAAATGTGAGACTTCTGGACCCCAGGGACACGAAGGCCTGGACTCCCTCCTGTTCAGCAGAGAAAAGATGATGGTGGAGGATTGTTCACAGGGGTAGGGAACTCCAGGATAATTAGCCAGGCTCTGGTTTGAGTGACGTGTTTTGGCTTGGTGCTTCTCTCAAAAAGTCTCTGAGCTAAACTGGAAGACAAATAGCAGAAGAGTAGAAATAAAATGGTGCTAGACTTGGAACAGGCGGCACTGACAAAAAGGAATGGGGAGAAAGATGAACACAAGTGATGCACCGTGGTTCAAATCCTATTGCTATGGCACCAATGAATTTGAAAATTACAACATTCATCAGGAGTCGTCACTCATTTGGCCTCAGCTGAGTGATGCTGAAGTTATCTCAGATTTCTGTATATATTTACTGTAATATCTACTCTAAATACCCAAGCAGATGTTCACTAGGATCTCTCTAAAGGAACAGTACACTGTTGCTCAGAAACAAAGCAGATCTGTTTAGGTACACACCTACCAGATCAATTAAATTAGAATTTCTATGTACATCACTTGGGTCTTATTTCACTTGGCCTCTGAACTGCCTCTTGCCAGATATTCCAGCCCCAGATGTTTACTTCTGATAACTTCAAACGAAAATTTGTGAAGAACTGTAAATCCCCCAGGAAAAATGTCATGGCAGCCAAAGAAGAGAGGATTCTTTATAACATTACGAACCGTAAAAATAAAATAAACTCAGTAAAAATCAGGCAGGACCATGAAGAGCAGGGCAAAGTGCGAAAGCAGCTGGTTAGTGACTGTTACAGGGTCCACATGCTGTAAGGAAATCCAGACAAGTTTATCTGTACTATTAAACTAATTTTGTTGAGGAAGAAACCAAGGCAGCAACACCTCAAGTATCACTAACTGCCTCTGCTGCAAAGATTGTTCCGCTGCAGGAAGCAGTCACTTGTCTGCAGCCTCATGGTTCCAGTTACATCGATGCCTAAAAAAGAAAAAATAAAAATACTCTGGGATGAATACTTTGAGCAGTTGTGCACGAGCAGCTGCACACTCCAGTCTTGATTTTATATCAGGAGAAACATTTTCTTCCAGCCACATATAAGTGAAAACCACATCCATTAACTGAGCATCTCTAGATGGTTCAGGAGTAGAAGAGAGCACTAAAAAGGGACCTGTAAAAGGAAATCAATCACTACCCATGATATTCATGTCTCTAACAAAAAATCAGAATTGTCAGAGGCTCAGTCGTACCTGTGGTGCCTAATGCAGATGGGGTTTGTGTCACACAGACAGTAAGAAAGAACAGCAGCTCCTCTCACATTGTTTTCCATAACCCAGCTCTGCAGTGCAGGTGGGACCCCACACCGGTTCGGATGCATAGCTAAGATTCAAGAGAAACTGTCTGGTTTTGATGAGAAATATATTTACAACAGTGTGCATTTTGCAGGGATTACACTGGTGCTGTCTTTAGCTATAAATTTATACTGGTACTTACAAATTATTAACAATAAGTACTTTGGGAAATTAAAATTATTTATATTCAAAAAATACCTAAGACCAACCTTTGCCCATGTAACTTGCTGGGGAGGCTGGGTGGGGGTGTTGTTTGGGGTTTTTGCTTTTGCTTTCATTTTGGATTTCTTTTTTTTGTTTGTTTTAAAGAAATGTTTTTACAAAGATAAAACTCTTGGGGAAAATCTGTCAGCTGATTAAATTCTGCCACCCCTTGCACACACCAGCTTCCCTCTCTGGATGTGATACTACACACTTAGATGTGATTTTGGATATTATGTTTCTCCTACTAGGAAATGGCAAAGCTGCTCAGAACTCCTGATGCAGCTTCCTTTGAAGTTAGAGTGATATCTTTATTTTGTCATTAATGATAGATGGATTCAGCTCACCATGAAAAAATGCTGCTCTTCCTGCTTGTCTCCCATTGCTGGCACAGGAGAACACATGGCAAAGCAAAATATCTGGGTTGTCTTTGCTGACAGATTTCAGTTCTAAGGGTGATTTTCAGAAGATTATCTTTAATCCTTATGGTCACCAAGAAACCCTAATAACAGTCTGAATTGTGCAAAGTGCCACTTTCATTTTAATCCTGTATGAGACAGAGGAAAGTGTACATCTCCAGTGAAAAAGAATTTTATTAATGCAGAAATTTCAGAAAAGCTAGTGGCAGGCAGGGTGGTATTTTTCTTTAGACAGGGGCTGATGTTTTAAACAAATACATAACCATGTCGTGATGTAATCTGTAGTAGGAAAACACTTTACACGTTGTGGGTTTGAGGGAGAGAGATGGTATACACTGCATGTGCAGCTGGAGGGAGTGGCAGGAAAAAAAGAAGGCAGGCTAATGTAGAGGAGAAGGCATGATTGTGCCTAACCCATCAGGGGAAGGGCTCAAGAGTACTCCTGTGATGTGGAACTACATCATACTCCCAGGCTTAACAAGGCCTAGGTTGGTTGCCTGAGTAATCTTGCTGCTAGCACAGGATTTTAACTTGTACACACAATTATTTTAATTTGCCAGGAGCTCTATTTGAAGTACACAATAAGCCTAAAAGGAATTTGCTGGGGATGAATAGGAGAGACTGGAAAACGTCGAGATTGGGAATGTGAAGACAGACTCCCATCATTTTTGGCACATGCCAGCAAGCGCATTCACACTCTGAAGAATGTGCCTACATTAGGAGACAGCCCTTTAAAATCTTTCTAGGAATAATCAGTAAGAAACACATTTTATGTTGCCTGAGCCCATGAAATTCAGTCTGCCAAGCAAACAGTGAGAAATATGTGTGTACAGCTACATGGAATGAGATTAATCCCATGTAAATGTACCTGCATGGCCACATACAGGAAAAAAACAGTTTTTTTGAAGTAACCAATTAAAGCCATGCAATTAGCTTGTTTGCCCCATATAGCAACAGATGAAGAAACTACTGTAGCTACACAGCAATCCATGATCCCTGAATTTTCCACTAAAATTCTAGTTAAATTGTGTTGTAGAGAAGGATGGCTTGCCATGATCTGCCTAAATATGAGTCAGTGGCCACAGTCAGAAAATATTTAAGAAAGAGTAAGGTTGAAGTAAAAATTAATCACAGTACTTAATACACTTAAATGTCACTTAGTGACATCAAGATTTCCTGGAAGGAAGAAGTACTGACATGGCAGGTCCTCTGCTCAGCTGCTGTTTCTGTGGATCTGCAGCCTCACCACACTGAAATTGCCTTGAAGTGAACAGCCAAAAAAATCAAAAAGTTCATTCTGGAGGGCCTTCTAATCAAACCTTGCAGGTTCTTTCAGTGAAAGTATCTTTGACTTCTTATCATTTTTAGGCAGACTATGGCTGTTTATAATAAAATCTGCAAATGTCTTTGCACACCTGAAGTCGTTGTCCAGGTCTTGGTAAAAATGGTAGTTGATGTGAAAGTGAGAGGAAAAAAAATTCTCTAAGGCTCTGAAGAGCTGTAAACATGGTTATTTATCCAATTTTTACTCATATCAAGTATTTTCTTACATTTCACAACTAATGAAGAGTTGCCCTATGTTTCCAAATCGATCTAAAAATAAAAAGTAAATACAGTTAGGAGCTTCATGTTTTTGAACATGGTGTTCTTCAAAACTCTGAACACTGCTTTAAACAAATAGATTGATTTTCTTAAATTTTCACATACTTAAGTCTTTACCAGTGCAAGAAATCCTACTGAAAGGGTAGAAAAGTAGCTGTCTTAAAAATTAGTCTAAATTAGTTTAAATTATCAAACTCCTTTGAGGTGACTGTGAACACTTTTGCCTTTTATTTTTAACAATGTGTACCTTCCTGTGCAATTCCAGTCAGAAGGGTCTTGCTCCTGTGGAAGAAATCAGCTGAACTTGACATCAAATAGATGGTTATTTCAGCAGTAAACCCACTTAAAGACCACTGGCAGTGACAGATGCTGTACAGAAGCAGAGTCAAACCACTATCTCAGCAAGCTCCCCCTCTGAATCAGAAATGAGTCCTTGCAACTGGCCAAGGAGGGAGGGAAGGGTTGATTGAAATATAAAAATAATATAGATGCTACTCACACAATAGCTGCCTGTGTGAATCGGTGATGTTTGCATTCTCATGCCAGAAGGGGTTTATCAAAGGGTAGCATTCACTCCTCACTAATAAAGAAGGGGGAAAACAATGAGGAAAGTAGTACATTATAATGTCTTTTTGCCATATATTTATATTGGTTTGCATGTACATATAATTAATATAATATTAACTGCTTTTAAAACAGTCATTCCTAGGTAGGGAAGGAGAGGAGGGGACTTTCACTCCCCAGCACTGGCTGCTCCCATGGGGTCTTACCGCTGGAGTCAACGGGAAATCATCTGCTCGTTGCAGTGGAGCTTGGGGTACAGCACAGGGAGAATCCCTGTCACCTGCTCCTGCTCCCCGCTCCTTTCTGTTCTGGAGAACACACCTTACCCCTTGCTTTTAAAGGTGGAATCAGAAACAAAAGTAACAAATTAACTCAATGGGGGAAATCCTATAATATCTACATAGGGCTTATTCATTAAACTCTAGAACTCTGAAACAGCAAGCAAGGTCAAACACAGCACAACCACCTGGTGGACTTGGTAAGCCTTCAGTTACTTACCTTTAGTTAGTATGGAGTTAAGTTTATTTAAATTATTTATAGATATACATTTCAAACTAACATTTTTATATTGTCATATTAATAATACACAATAATAATTATATTAACATTACTTGTATATTTTTGTGTATAAACTATGTTATTTATATTCGTATTCTTTATACGTATTTACATTCTTGATACTATTGTTTATCATTTTAATGGCTTTAACCCAGAACTTTCGCCCCTTAAATCCCTGAGCCAAATGAAAAGGCATCTCCTTCCTGCTAAATGGTTAACGTTTATTAAATTAGCTTGAATTAAAAGTTAATGCAAAATTAGGTTACAGTAGCAGAAAAATCGCTCTCCCCATGTCTCCTTCGGCAAGTGACACAGGAGGTATTGACAAGGCACTGCCGAGAGTACCGGGCACGGCCGGGGAGTGGGGAGGCAAAGCGGGGAGCCTCCGCGGCCCCTCCAGCCCCTGCAGCTGGATGCCCGCAGCTGGATGCCCGCAGCTGGATGCCCGCAGCCGGACCCCGCAGCTGGATGCCCGCAGCGGGAGGCCCGCAGCCGGACCCCACAGCCGGATCCCGCAGCTGGATGCCCGCAGCTGGATGCCCACAGCTGGATGCCCGCAGCTGGATGCCCGCAGCCGGACCCCCGCCCCGCAGCTCGGGATGCGCTGCCCCGGCCCCTCCCGCCCCACT
>WEKX01010884.1:0-64175 GCA_013390025.1 Pitta sordida | reverse complement strand
TGTTTTTTTCAGGGGAGGTGGTTTTTAACACGAGCAAATTAGTACCTCGCCCTCAAGTATGCTGTGTTTGCCACTGAGCTACCAGCATTTATGTATTTGGTGATTCTTTGGAGCACAGTAGAAGAGGGCACTGATGGATATTGACAGTGTAATCTGATTTTTGTCTTCTGAAATATTGCTGGAGCAATGCTCACATAGTGTCAGGGTATCACTGAAAGCTGCCTGTGTTTAGTTTTAGGTTAAATATCCTGATGATCAACTTGCTGCCTCACTGGGGCGTGGTGGTGCTGGCAGAATCACATCTTGCTCTAGGTCTTCTCAGAAACGATGTGGTGAGGTTGCCTTGCTGAGCAGAGCTGTTAGTGAACGCCTGCTGACAGGAGAGTATCAGATCACTTTGAACAGCACTGCAGATGTTCCTCTCACCAGCACATCATGGTAGATGTAACTGAGAAGGAGATGGATAACCCTACGTTTAGAAGTGACACTGTGCTGTCTGATGTTCACTTGCACTGTCCAAACAAAAGGCATCTCATGGTACGACTGAATGCAGTTGGACAGCCAGGTAATGTATGTTTGGACTGGTGGGGCTGTATTTTATCTGTATTCGTACCTTTGTGATGGCTGAATCTGCCTTTGAATGATTTATATTAATAATTACCCATTTTATTCCAGTTAGAAGCAGAATCACCTTCCACTCAATCTTTAGGAAGGGGGCTGGCTGGATTCTTCTAATGACATTAACTACAGAAATGAAATGAGACCAACTTAGAATTTGTAGACAGCTTATCGTAACAATTAAATACTTTCTTAGAAGAAGTAACAAAATTAAACTGCTTCCAGGTTTTATTTTATTTACATTTATTTTTCCATTGAGCTGTGATGTCAATATAGCGCTTTGAGAATCATGATAAAAATTTGGAATGTTTCTTATATGCAGGCAAAAGTTGAGAACACAGGGGTTTTAAATAGTGTAATTTAAGCTTAGAGTAAAAATTATCTGTAATTAATTTATTCATTTTAATATTTTTTTTTAATGTGATGGTAGAGGAGCCTAACAGCTTTGTTTGGTGTTTTGTGTTTGGGGTTGATTGGTTTGTTTGTTTGTTTTTAAAAAACGTCAACAAGAATTCTTCAGAATAGCAGTGGCTTTGACTGACACAGAATTTGAAGAGAGGCTGTAGTGGAAATGAGTTGGCAAATGCCCCTGGCTGATTTCCAGCTTGTAGATTGCTATAAACTTGTCAAGGAACCTGACCTGGAAGCTGCTGGTAAAATGTTCTGTAGAAAAGCCCTACTCTGACAGAAGTGTTAGTTGTTTCTTCAAAACAAGTTGTGACATAAAAAGAATAACTTTTGCAGCTGTTCTGGTGTACAACAATGTGAAAAGTGATAAAACTAGGCCTGTCAAAGAAGTGAGTAATAATTTTGGCCCTGATGAGGTTAAAACCAGGTAAAAAAAAAAAAAAACTGGTGGCTCTTCATGCTCATTCTTTGCTTGATGCAAAGAGCCTTTCAGCAGAATTAAATAAGAGTGTGTGCTACCTACTTTGAGTGAGCTCTGTCTGGGAAATTTCTCTAGTTACTAAGACAGAAATTGGATTGTAGTGTGACAGCTTTAACAAATCTACCATTGCCATTTTGCTGATTTTTGGAGAAGTTTATGGGTATTTACTCTCTGCTTTGTGTCAGTTTTACCTTACACCTTTCGAATGCAATAGAACATGCAGAGGATCAAAATGGACTTGGAGACCATATTTGTTAAACACTCAAATCAGTTTAATCTGGCCATCATGCAAACAGGAGATGACTTCAAAAACTTCTCATGCTGGAACAGTGCTGGTGCTAATGGTTGTTGCAAAAGATTTCTAATTAATTGGTTATTGAGAACCATAGCTTAAGTCACGTAATCTCTTCAAAGAATCAGTTTGGAGACTTAAAAATTATAGAAGTCAGCATGTCTGACTTTGGCAAGTTTCTCCTGTTCTCTTATTTCTGCTCTCTCATGCTGAGCCCATTTCAAGGCTTGAAGTTGCTTGAATTCCTAAAGACTTTTAAAACAGTAAAAAAAAATCTTGCTTTTTCCTAGAACATGCTTGTTTCTTACTAGTTAGGGATGTTAACCAAAGCAAACAAATTCTAACTTCAATTAATTCTGCTTTGAGCTTGTCTGAACAAAGGAACTTTAGGAGCGTGTAAGAAACCATCCCTTCTGCCAATTGTTAAAATAAGTGTTACTAAATCAGATTAAAGTGCCTCTGGTGACTGTGTAGCTGCTGAGTCAGCCAGCAGACTGTGCAAGTGCCTCATTTATTTCTACTGACAGACCTTAATAACAGAAATATTTCTTTGTGGCAAATAGAACTAGATTTCAAATTATCTATGTAATTTGTTCTCTAGGTTTTTAATATGTGAAACACATAATCTTACGCATGTGGAAATTTTGCACAGATTGTGTCTTATCTGGTGTTTAACTTTCTCCCCCCACACTGTGTTCTTACAGTATTCCTGTCATATTTCAAATTCCTTTGGAACACAGAAGATTCAGCATCTGGGAAACATGTGAGAGAAATTGCAGCAGGAAGAGAGCACCAGTACAAAAGTGGAGATGGACTGTATGACGAGGACAGGAATAGTATGAAAAAAGAAAGGGAATTAAATAGTGAAGGAGTAGAAGCTCTTCTGGATGATGATGGAGACTTGGAAGTGGTCAGAAGGCCTCGAAGTGCCTCTGATTCGGAAGCAGAGGATCTTTTGAGGGATATAGTGTGTCCTGTAATTCTGATGAAAGGGAGAGAAGATGCTTCTGAAGATGAAGAGCAAGAATGCACTTGCAGTGATGTTGTTAAAATAGGTAAATAATAGGCTCACAGTCGAGGAAAAATGGGTAAATACCTTTGTAAAACAAAAATAGGTTTTCTTTGGAAATGGAACAGCAGTTGTTACATGAAAGAAGATACTAAATATAATACTGTGATACTGCAAATATTTTTAAATTTACCTTTGTTCTCTAGAAGTTATTTGGGCACTTGTACCATAGGAAACTCAGTGCTCCTTAGTTAGAGTGGGGGGTTGGCATTATCTAGAATTATATAGAACAAACAGTGTTTAGTTCTGTATTTGAAAGGAAAGCATGACTTGAGTTTCAAACTTGCCCCTGTGGAACTCGATCTGAACAATATTTTGATATAATTATTTCTGCTCTACTTTCATTTTCACAGAACATACTATGGCAACCCCCTTAGAAGATGTTGGTAAACAAGTACGTGTTCTGCCTTGGAGTATCTTGGCTGTTTATGGATAGTGCTACAGAATTTACTCAGTTTTAACTGCTGCTCTCGTCCACAGGTCTGGCGTGCAGCCTTTCTCCTGGCCGATTACATTCTCTTTAAACGGGACACATTCAGGTGTTGCTCAGTGCTCGAGCTTGGAGGGGGCACTGGAATTACAAGTATTATCATGGGAACAGTTGCCAAGAGAGTTTATTGCACAGGTAAGGCGGTTATTTTCACTCAAATATGGTCATGACACTTCACTAAGCAGTGCTTTTATCTTGGCATTTTTATATTCTCTCTGTAGTTTTAGTTAAAAATCATCTATTAATGTGTATCGAGTTGTGTTGGTTACTGAAAAATAACAAGAGCTTTCTCTGAGGATTGAGAAAGCAGTATGACTTCTAAGCACAAGAATTTGAAAGCAAAATACGTTGCTGGGAACTCAAGATAGTGTGTCCAGATTAAAAGAGGTAGGACAGGGATCTAACTGCTTTCTTCAAGAGTGGCTCAGAGCTTAGTACTGAAATACAGAAGGAAGAAGGATAGTAGGGAAGCAATCATCAATGGATCGGGTTGCTCTGAATTTTCCTTAATCCCATGGGCTTGAGAGAAACTTCAGGTTTCTGAAGGGCATGCTTGGCCCATGCCAAATATTCTTATTTTGAATATCATTGTCACTTTTTTTTCCAGATGTTGGTGAAGATCTTCTGGCCATGTGTGAGCAAAATATTGCATTAAACAAACACCTGATGGAGCCAGGAGGTGAGTGCTGTACAGTCAGTGTTTGTGCTGTTGCCTATATTTGAGCTACTTCAGGATTAAACAGCACAGTAGTTGACTGCCCACTATATCCACAAATACAATTACATTTTTTGTCTCATTTGAGAGCTGCTCATTGAATGAGAGAGATGCAAGAGATCGCTTTATGGTCCATAATGGGACACATTCTTCCTTTTGAGAACAGCAAAATACTCACCCTTTCTCTGGTTATCCTCTTAAGTCCAGCTGTGTTTCCTGCGCAGTCATTGTGTGGGTTTCTCTGAGGTCCTTGGGAGGATTACAGATGTGCAGGTGCCAGGGGACACAAAGACAAGGTGTAAGTGACAGAGGTAGAGCTCTGGAAAGGAGAAGTATTTTGGGGTGAGACATGTCCAAGAGAACATAGATTGCCTTTCTGACCTCTCATTCTGTCCTGTGAGCAGGTCACTTTTTGTACAGCAAATGATTCAACTTCACATGTTTCATATGTCCTCAGATCTTCATCACTTGCTTCAGGACAGATTTTGACTCTTTACTTTTGCTCAGGTACTGTCTGAAAGGCCGTTTGTGACTGATGTGGTCTTTCTTCACCCACAGGAGGGGAAGTTAAGGTGAGAGAACTGGACTGGCTGAAGGATGAATTCTGCACTGGTAGGTGGCTAGAATGGGTCCTTTCAGATAGCGTTTTGTGTTTGGTTAGCGTTTGTTGGGGCGTTTTTTCCTTCAGAGCCATCAAGAAAACCTCATGAAAACCTTATGAAGTGAGTTCTCCAGCACACAGGCCTCTGGATAAATAGTTGGAAGTGCATCATTGTTTTGGGCTGCATCATTGCCGTGTGGACAGGTAAGGGAGGGTTTAGTGGGAGACTGAGAGTAGACACATGGTGACTGTCCTTTCCTGTGGTCAAGATCCAGAGGTGCAAACAAGATGTGTCAGTTAAGTGTAATCAGGCACAATGACATGGATTTGAGTTACTGTAATTCAGATTTTGATGGGCTGGGATTGTGTGGCTTATAACTGCATGAAGACACAACCATGAAAGGTGGTGGAGAGGGCAGGTGATGATTTGAATGTATAAATATTTGCTCCAAATATAGTGTTGAATGTGTTAAATTGTAAATATCTGCCAAAGAAATGTGTTCTGCTGCTTTTAGCAAAATAAAAGCAACTAACTTGAGTAACATTTAAAGTACAATTAATAATAGTAAAGCAGAACCCTTAAACTTTCTTTCTATTGCATTTGGGGTTTTGTTTAAAGGTACACTTACTTTAATGTAGTTAATACTGCAGTCTTGCTACAGGGCAGTAAAAGAAAACTTTTGCTTTGGGAGCCTTGGGAGGTTTGGACATAATACAGAGAAAACAGAGAACTGCAGGAAATTTAAGAGAATGAACAGAGGGAGGTTTTCTTTTCCCTTCAGCTCCATTTTCAGAGTAGCAGATGCCCCCAGGAGTTAAGAAGTTTCTTTCTTCAAGTTTCTTTTCTCTCATTTGAGTCATTTAATATGTACCATATTCATTTCTTACAGATCCTGAAGGTCCTTTTAGCTGGTCTGAAGAAGAGATTGCTGATTTGCATGATCACTGTTCTGTGATAATGGCAGCTGATGGTAGGAAAATATAAATGTTAAGCTTTTCAATCAAACACTTGAGCATTATGAGTAATAATTTAAATATGTATACCTAGTTTATTTTAAAATCCTAATAAGTTAGATCCTTACCTGATTTGTCAAAGCTCCTGCCTGTATTTTTATTTTCTGGACTATTGTATTTACATCTTGAATTAACAATAGCATAATGGATGTTGAAAACTCTTAGCTTTTTCTTTCCTTTGGTGAGGTAATTATTTGTGACTAAATAAATTACTCAATCACAAGTAGGTGATGAATTTAACTTTCAGAAAGAGTTGTTTTGTCCTACCGTTGTCTTGAATCAGATAAATTCTGTACAAATAGGGCTAAATAGATGGTTAGACTGATGTGAAAAACAGTTTCAGATGCTGCTCTTCCCATAGAATCTATGCCTTCAGATATCACTGAGATTTTAGTTTTATTTCTGGTCCCTTTCTTGCACTTAGTTAAAATAGTGACTCGTTTGATTAGAATAATCAAACTATGACCTGTTGATGTTAAATACTTGAGACTTAAGTAAATTATATACTTAAATATACATATTTTATGCCCGTAATCTTTTTTCCATAGTGTTCTATGATGATGACCTGACAGATGCCTTGTTCAGAACATTGTACAGGATCACACACAACTTGAGAAAGTCTTGCACAGTTTATTTAGCATTAGAAAAAAGGTAAGTATTACCCAGACGTTAAAAAAAAAAAAAAGGCACTGAAACCTTTATGTGCTTTATTTATTTGAAAGAAACTTCGGATTTAATTGAAGGTTGGCTTTTGATTTTCATTGTATCAGTTGATGACAACATGCAGTGTATGTTCAGGAGACACATTTATTTTTGTACAGGCTTAATTTTTATCAGTTCAGAATTTGAGTTTCACAAATGTTTGGCTTTTGCTGTTCTACCTTTGTCTCATGTGAGATAACCTCTGTTCAAATAAAGGTAAATAGGTGGCTAGGTGAATGTGTTCCATAACATTGGCTATATATTTTTGAGATCATAAAGTGGAATGAGGAGGCCTAGAATTACAGGTGCGTATTTCCCAGCTCCAGTACATCTAGAACAATTTCTCTTGTTTTCTTTCAAGGAATCGTTTAATATTTTTGAGTAATCATGTGTTGCTGTCCATTCATAAACTAATATACAAATATCCTTTTCTTAAATCTCTGGAGATACACGTAAGCAATAGCTGCTCCTATGATTTGTTGCCAAGTGTTTGTCCAGAAAGCCAAGCCAGTGAGTCTGTTGTGGCAAAGTGCCTGAAAATCAATGAAAAGATTCATCCAGGAGTTAGGTATTGATGTTCACATAAGTCTTCCCTGATTTCCAGGGAAGGGTGGGGATATTTTGTTTGGCTACTGAAGGGAGTTAGTTACACTGAGAAGACTCACTTTTTCATTAGCTGAGGAAAGTTACACACCCATTTAACATGACAGTATAGAAGGGATGTTTTAAATTAAATATTCTCTTGCCAGGCTGAACTTCACTCTAAGACATATGGATATTACATGTGAAGCTTACAGTCACTTTAGAAGTAATCTAAATGACTTGGAGAACCTCCAAGATGGAAATATTAAATACACCGTGGAGCCCATTAAAGTTGATTTCTGCCAGTTTCTCATTTATGAACGAATTGAGCAGTTGGTAAGTGGCATTCATGAAAATAAATGTCATATGTAGGGCTAATAATCTCAAATTAGTTTTCAGCTGCTTACTTAACATGAAGTAACAACAGAAGAATAAACATTACCTTTGCTTTCTGCTTATTTTTTTGTTGGTTTAAAGTGATTCTTGGTTCTGCTTAATCTGTACTGGACTCATGTTCTGGTTCTGACTAGGACAGAGTTAATTTTCTGTCACCAGCAGTAGAGTGGCTGAGATTGCACTCAGTTCCTCAAAGGGTAAGAAACTTTTGCTTTGGAAAATACAGTTTCTGTGATTGACTGGAAAATGAGATCAGTATCTCTTCTCTTCTCTTTGCTTGTAGAAAAGTGTTCATTTCTTAGTTTTAGTAATTCCTTTCCCAGTTCAGGGTTCAGGAAATAATGTTCTAATATCTATGAAGAAGTCGATTAGCAGCTGTGAATTTCTGTTATTCAGACACATGTCATATATAGTATTTCTGGTTACCTAATTACCTCCCAAGCACTTATGGTTCTTTTTCCCCCCCCCAAATTATCTACTCTTAGGAATGTTATGCAGGGTAACAGCTTGCTGGCTTCTAGAACAGTCCAATCTGGCAGATATTTTTAGAGAACTTGCAAATCTTGTGCTGGATTGCAAATCTGGTGCTAGGAAATGATGTTCCTATAGTCAGCATACTATTGCTCTGTGTATGAATAATAAGATCACAGGGGCTGCAGTTACTTCATGAAATGGATTTATTTTACTTACTGCTGGTAAATTCAGGCATAAAATATCCATGCAAAACTTGTTCAGAAGTGTTACAAGTGTATATAAAAGTAACCTGGATTATAATTAAGTGTGTGAACTCATTCCCTGGCTGTTTTGAGGAGAACTGCTGATCATTGGAATGTACCTGCCTTCTTAAAATACCTTTTTGGGGGGGGGGTTATCATTAAGTATGTCACCACAATTCAAGATGCCACGGTGAAGAGTTTGCTTAATAATGATGTGTATAGCAAAGTTCGTATTAATTTATTCTAAAGAAATGATGTGATCTGGGTTTCATGCTCATAGTCCAACAGATTGAGAAGGGGGTGGGTGTTTGTACAAGATCCAAAATACCTGGATATATTTTTTCTGCTCCTGTAGGAATTGTGGAAGATTGTGGCTGAACACTTAACGTGACAGGCACATGAGAAAACAAGAGATCTTTGTCAAAGGATAAAGCCTATTTCGATGTTTTGCCAAAAAAGGATTTTCATCCCAAGAAAAGCATCTTCCTGTTGGACTAGTGTTCTCAGAAAGTATTGCTGTGCAGATTTGCTTTATTTCAGGAAGTTTTGGGTTTGGCACTTGGTTTCTTGGCCTTGGTCACTTGGCCAGGGTTTCTTGCTTGTTTTACAAAACTATTTAATGTGGATCTTCCAAGTATGTACCAGATGCCTGATGGTGGCAGAGACACTGTGACCTGCTCTTTGGGATTGATGACTTCAGTTTTGGAGTCTGACGAAGATGTACTGAACCTTTTCCACATGGCGGATTTGCAGATGCCATGGATTTTCCTTTGCAGTTTTTGGAACACGGACACTGTTCTCAGTCTCATCACAGTCCCATGTTATTCGTAGTTACGGACATTTGTGAAACAATGCTCTGGGCAAGACTTGTTTGGGTTTGATGTTGGGGTTTTTAAGCAATTTGTTTTTGAAACTTCGTCCTTAATTTTCAGTTTATCATATCTAAATTGCTCTAATTTAGTGCCACTCTGTGAAGCTGAAAGAAGACAAGATGCATTTTGTTTGAACCTCTAAAAATACTCCACAGAGGTCTTGGAGCTATATTGTCCTGCAGGAATTTTAAGCTATTCTGTAGCCAGGTTCAAAGTGAGAAGGTACCACGTGAAGTGATGTGCTACAGCTCTTTAAATGCTTGGAATTCTACCCTCAGCATATACATGTGAGGCTGGGGAGAGGGAGGTGGCCAAGAATGTTTTACCCACATAAATGGCGCCTTCAGTTTCTTTTCAATTAAAGTATATGTTGATTAAATATCTCCTGTGTTATTAATGAAACCAAAACTCTGTTTGTACTTGCATGAACTTCATGTGTACTGTTACGTTTATATCACTTGCCATATTTACGCTGTCAGCAGTGAAGTCAGCTGTGTCCATACGGCATGCTGCCTCAGAGAAGGTTTCTCCCAGCAGATGGCACATGAAATATCTTTAACAATACCATCACCCAAAGGCAGAAATGAAATATCTAAGTATGTATGTGTGTGTTTACAGATTACTTGTCTAAGCCATCCCAGTGATGTCAGGAAGAGATGAGGAGAAGGAATGTCCCTTCCTTCTTCAGCAAAGTGAATTTATTCTCTAAGCTTCTTGAGCAATTATTCAACGGGAATACTCGTGAGATAATGACAAGTAAGATGTTAATAATAGTTAAAAAGTAACTCCTGCCTCAAATATGAGTAAAAATACATATAATGAATCAGGTGAGAAAGTTAAAGGAGTTGGACAGAAGATACCATGAGAAAAGTAAAGTTTAACGCTCTGAGATGGCCCTTCTCAGTTCTTGTTCTGTGGAATATCAGTAGCAGGGTTATACTGTAGATTTATCAGAAAGGACACCGAGAAATTATCCCCTCAAAGCAGAGTCATACTTACCTGAGAATCTTGGGCAGTGTTTGTCTTGCTTCTTTTCAAAGGCATTGAGATACTGTGTTTCTCAGTAATGTGTTCTAGTACATGTACTTCATTATCCTTTCAAATACAAATGGCTTACTGCCATCTTGATGGCTAAACTGCCACTTCTCTTGCAATTTTGGACCATGAAATCTTTCTTAGTGTAATAAACTAACAGATGGAAGGGTTCTACACAGGATAAGTGGAAATAAAGAGGCAGAGATGGCCCAGCCTTGAGTGATGTGTGCAGGGACAGAAGGGTCCTTTAATACCATCTTAAAATTGTTGTTTGCAGCAAAAAGAGCAGCTCTGGACACTGAGAGAAAACCAGGACTGTGAATGAGACCTTGAAATCTGTGAGATGAGAGCCCAGGGAGGATGTTCTGTTCTTCTGTTGTGGACCAGATTACGTAATATGTAACATTTATTATTGGGTGGAAGTTTCAAGGGTTGTTTTGTGTCTGCAAATAGGAACTTACTGTAGATGAACTAAGCAGAAGAAGGGCTTGTTATTGTAGGGAAAGTACTACCCAAGCTTCATACTGCAGAGCAGGCCCATTGCCACACTGCAGAGAGAGTTGGGTGTTGGTTTTTTTGTGTTCAGAGAGGATTAAATCCTGGCTAAATATTTACTGATGCATCAACTTGCTATGGACTTCATCTCGCACGAAGCTGGAAGCCTGTCAGTGGCAGGGACAACAAGCAAAACAGGTTTGTTCTGTGCCAGGCTAAAATCCTGGCGAGGACTTGGATTTTATACGTGGAGCTGGACATCGTGCCAGGTTTAATTTGAATTTCCGATCGGAAGCCCAGGTGAGTTTCCCTGTTGCCGCGTTTGCTGAGTTACTGAGTTACGCACGCCTCGTCCGAGGCACTGAGGCGAGGGCAGGGGGTGTGTGGGGTGTCTGTGAGTGTCTCTGTGTGTGTGTGTGTGTGNCGCGATGCTCGGTGAGACACGGGCGGGCCCAGCACGGAGCTGCGGCGAGGAGAGAGGGCACGAAAGGCGTGAGGAAACAGCGCGGGGAGAAGGGGGTTGTCTGCAGCTGTCCCCGTGCTGAGGTGCTGCAGGCGGCTGAGGGAGGGTGTCCGTGGAGGCCTGGCTCTGTACTTCGCGGGGGTTCAGCCGGGCTTTCCAGGCTCCTGTTCTCCCACCGGTGCTTGTCATGCAAAACCCAGGGCGATACCTCGGGCTTGGCCTTGAGACATCCCTGGTTTCACTTGCCTTGCCTTCGTTTGTGCTTGAAGTAGCGTTGGGCTGTTGAGACGGAGCTCTGCCGGTGCCTAGCTTGGCTTTTGCCTCTGTGATTCTCCTTCTCTGCTTGTGAAATACAATGAAGGGAATGATGTGCGAAGGTTTCCAGGTAGTTTTGTAATCAGTAATGAATGGTACTGGATTTTGCCCTTCAGTTCAAAGGCACAGATGATCAGCTTGGGCGCGTAAAAGGGTCTTTGCTCCTATAGTTTGAGGCAAGGAATTTATAAGAGGTTGGAAACCACCTGGTATAAAAGGAGTACCTCCTGGAAGCTCTACAGTAAGGAAATTACCTACTGAATCCTATTACAATCTGGTTGTTATGTTAGAAATTGAATTGACTTTTTGCAGTTCTTGTTGCGTTGGGGTTTTTTGGGGGGTGAGGGGGAGGGGGGTCTGTAATCGTTTTTCCTGGAGTGTGAGTATTGGGCAAATTGTATCTGAGAGGCCATGTGTCTTCTCTGACTGGAGTGAAAAATGCAGACTCAGAGGTCAGGGATTCAAATGCTAGGTCACAGCTCAGCATACTGAAGCACAGCAAACGGATAATAACTGGGTTTTATAGTGTTTCTCATCCTTAGTGTTTAAAGCATTTCTCAGATGAGGTAAACATCACTGGATTGGCTGTACAGATGGTGAAACAGACACAGGCAGAGGGAAAGAAAGCTTTTATTGAAAGTTACCTGCTGGGTAGCCTTTTGGACTCAGAATCAATGTTCAGGTCTTCTGGGTCTGCTGTCTGTCTGTGTGGTACCTCTAGGAAAATCTAGAGTGCAGAAGACAGGGACGTGCAGGTGAAGGAGACCTGAGTCTGTCAGTGTGTGGTGTTAGATGAGCTGATCACTTGAAAAATGGGGGGGGGGGGAAATGCAATAAAACTGTTTTATTAGTCTTTTATTAGTCCTTCAGTCTTCTGAGTAATAACAGCCTTAGAGGCATACTGTACAGTGAGATGCCTTGTGCATTCAGATGCAAAATAAACTGAAATAAATGGATAAAATTGGATATTTATGCCCAGGAGGCAGTAAGCAAGCACAGCATGCAAATAAACAGCAAGGAAATTAGGAGGTGTCCTGCTGGCAGCTGTGCTGCCGCTGGGAAAGGAGAACATCCTGATCCGGATCCTTTCAGAGGCAGACAGGAATTCACATGCTCGCCAGCCATGTGTATATACACCCAAACCAGCTCAGGTTAGTTCATGGCATGTACCTTCTACTGCTGCTTGACTTCAGACTTTCAGCAAACATATAACGTTAGGGTTCACAGAATTAGGGAGGTGTCACAGCTTGTCCAACACAAATTGGATCTAGTACTTGGCTTCCTAGTTTTGTTTTATGATTTCTAGGATTGAGAGCTGTTTCGAGTACAGATTAAATTCCCTTCCTTTCTTACCCAAATGAAAACAGTTTAACGAACTGTCTCAGAAAAGGGTTCTTGAGTGGTGATAGGTGTATGTATTAAATGAACAATGTAACATTTACTGTTGTACCTCAGTTATAAGGACACAACCCACTTGTATCTTTAAATCTTATGGAATTGGCTTTAGAACCTTTAAATCAAATGGGGACTCTTTGAACTTGGATGAATCTCCATAGCTCTTGGTTTTCTCTGAGAGGGAACAGGGAGGAGAAAAGAATAGATATTGATGGAGTAATTCTCAGATTTCATGTAAGACATTTCTCCTCTGTTGTTTTCAAAGACCATTTTATGCCTCCTTGTATGTTGCAATCCATCTCTGTGCACCATTTTTGCTCAAGGAGGCTTTTCCAGTAGTGCCTGTTCTTCTTTTACAGCCCTTTATAAGCCCTTAAGAGTTTTTTAAGGCATAATGATAAGCTTGAATCAAATACTGAGGTATCATATCCCATTTGAAAGAATAACTAATGGGAAATGACTGGGTTCCATCAGCAGGAAAACAGGTGGCACTGACTTGGGAGCTGTGAAAGTATAGGTAAGTGATGAAAAAATGACACATCAGGAGTACTGCGGCTTAAAGACCAGGAATCCACCACACAGGTAATTATCACTGTGGGCCCGTTGCCTGTGGAAGGATGGATATGCTTTAAAACTTACATAACAGAATTTTTCAGAGGCTGCCAACACCATAGTCTTGTTCCAGGCCTATCTACTTCCAGATTTATTTTTCTTTATGTACAGAAGATGTTGCCTTAGGGGTCAGAGCTGCAGCCAACTAATAGTAGTTAGTTAGCCCAGCCACTGCTTTGTGGCTTAAAAGCCTATCTGTCTCTGTCCCCTCTTGGTTTCTGAATTTTGTCATCTGTTTTTTCAGATAATAGTCCTGTTGTCTGAAATTACAGTTCTGGGCCAGGAAAACAGAGAAAGTGATATTTTCTTAGCCATATGGTGTTTGTGTGAAAATAACAATATTGTGAGGGTTTTCCAAAGCATTCAAAGTGTGTCAAACAGAGAGTATTGTTGTAAACTATTTCTGTGGCTTTCAGGCTCTCTCCTGGTCTGGAGGAGTAGGGTCTGTACTGCATCCTGGTGTTAGATTGTTTGTTTTCCTTTCACAAAATATTTTATTCTTCGTTTCCCTGAGTTAGTTCTTCAAACTGATGTGGTTTCCCCTTTGTATTGTCGTCTGCCATTATTTTAGTTAATCTCTTTCGGTTTCAATGCAGGAAATAAAGTATCTGTCGATGAGTGCTTGCATTGTATCCAGCTCTTATTTCGGGTTCTGACTGAAGGGTGGTGTATGTACTATATAACTTTCTGTGCCAGGGTATAAGGCACTTCGAAGGCAATGAAACTTCAGACTTAGTGAGTTTCCCATTTGCATTTACTGAAATGCAACTTTGCATTGGCAGGGAGTGTTCACCTTGCTGTGACTCCTGTGAAATTTGGTAGTTTAAACACTAAAACCTAATTCTGATGGTGTTTCTGGGGGTAGTACTGCAGCTTGTAAAGAATTCATCTACAAACTCCGTATGTCTCAAGTGCACTCCAGGTGACAGGATGAAGTGCCAGACTTACTGGTTTCGCTGCACAGCTGTAATTCTGAGAGTAAAGCAACTTCTAAAACCTGTCTCCAGCTTTTCTTATCTCGAACACTTTAAAATGTTCCTTATTCCAGGAGGAATTTCCCTGGCCGTCTCCCGATCCAGTTTTACCTTGACCTCTGAGATCCAATAAGATGCCCTTTCTAGCCTGGCTTGGCAGGCACAGTCTCCACACTGGGGGTACTGGGAGGGCATCACTGAGATGTGGCCCTTGTGAGCAGGATGTTGTTCCTTGGCCTCACAAGGAGAGTTGTGGGAGAAACCTGCACGTGCTTCCTTTGATTTATAGCACGCTTGTATTCCGTGCTGACTCCCTCAGGATACTTTTTGCTGGATTTCGGATTCAGGTGCCCGTGTCAGAATCTGCTCTCTGTTCCCAGCTGACGGTGCTGCTTTCCCAGCTGTATCAGCCATGTTTGACAGTGTGGATACTGCCATGTAAGAATCAGCATCTCTCACATTTCCTTTCATCTCCTCTGCCATCTGCATGTCACAAGCACCACATTTTGTCTCCTGAAGCCTTTTGCCTGCCTGCAGTGCCAGCGTGACACTCTCCATTTCCACCGAGCTTCCCACACAGCTTTCCAGCCCTTGTGTTTATGGTGCCTCGGATCTGTTTTAAGGACTCTTAGTCCTACCTGTCAGCTCTGAAAAAAAAAATAAATAAAAAGCTTTATTGCAGAAGACCATTATAGCTCTGTAGGAGGCATATGGGAAAAGTGGAAGAGTGTTACCAAAGAGTGTGGATTGCCAGCACAAGGTTTTCTTTCTAGTTGCTTTTTTTTTTTTGTATTGGGGGTTTTTTGAGGGCTTTTTTTGTTTTCCCTTCCTCTTATAACCTTGGTTTCACTGCTGGTTTCTCACAGAACAGAACAGTGGTTGGGAGAAGACATAAATTAGTGATGATGTTTTCATGATGTCCTATTTTTGACGTTTGGCTCAATTTTAAGGTATCCAGCTTCCACCTGTAAGCCACATACAGACCAAAGCACAAGGCATCAAGTTCTTTGTGGAAGTCTGTACCCCACTGCTGGATGATGTTATGGTGGCTTTCTTGCCTCTAATCTTGATACTGAATCAACCCTTCCTCTTCCTGTTTCCTCCCCAGCATATGAACAGCCCTACAGATTTTTTAGCAAGAGACATCATCCTCCACCACTTTTTCTTTTCCATTCCAGCAATGCAAAAATATAAACTTGCAGAAGCCACTGAGGTGAACAGGAAAAAAAATTCAATTTGCAAGGAAAGGAAATAATAATATCCCTCATTTTGTAACTCATCAAGCTCAATCTTGATTAAAGACTTGAACACAGCATGCCAATTTTGGCTTCCTCTTTTAGTGAAAGATGGAGTGCACGGAGGTTCTTGGCGGCATCACTTGACAGCAAACAACTGAAATCAACTCACATGTTTTAATTGGTCTGGCAATAATACAAAAATATAAATAACATAAATACGTAACATGAAAATTGAGTATTTTATATACACTTGGTGTAACCTATTAGCTGTCATATTTTCTGTTTGTATTGTGTTTCCTCCCAATCCGTGAGGCTTCCTTCATTTCAGATGTCAAATAATGGGAACCCACAATCTTGTTCTTCTCTGTCACCTCTCCTTCCACATCTGTCATGAATGACATATTTTTTGCCAGGTGCTTGCTTGATACTACTGTTGTGATGTACACATAAAAAATTAGGACACTGGAAGTAGGAAGGAGGGAGTGAGTTTGTATTGAAGCATTTGTAACAGCTCGCTGTATAAATCTGATTATATAAACGATTGCTTCAGTGGGAATTAGAGAACGTGGCAGGTTAAAAAGCTGTTAGAACCAAACCAGACTGCTCTGGCATAATGGGACAGAATTCAGGCATAAGATGCTTCGTGGCAACAGGCCAGAGCTTAATCGTGCCACTGGATGCTGTGGACAGGCTGGAGGCCCTGACTTCTCCATCCATAATAACTGCATCACTTCAGGCAAAGCTGAGCACAAGGTCAGCAACAGTCCCCCCTGGAAGGTGTGGGGGATGTGCTTTACCTGTGGACTGTGCTGTCATTCACTGCTTTGTTCTCTCTGCTCCAGTATAAAGCAAAACTTGTTTTTTGCTCGACAGCTATTGCTGCAATGCAGCGTACTGGTGAGAGAAATAGGATTACACAATCAGAGTGTGCTGGTGGAGGTAGGAAAGCAGAGGATGAGCTGGGCTCAGATGAAATCCACACTCCTTGTTTTCTGGGCGGTTTTACCAGGTAATGAGTTATGGGGGTGAAAATCTTCAATTTGTTCTGTATTTGGGCTGTGGTTACTGTAAGGGGCTGCTGTAGACAGGAGAGCTGGCTGAAAGTGGAGCTCTTCAGAAAAGAGGCAAAGATGGTGCTACTACCCCTGCAAACCCAAGGTTGGTGGTGTCACACCATATATCATTTCTGGATGCAATGCTTGCATAAAGTGCAATTTTATTTTATTTTTTTCCCCCAGAAAATAGGCAGAGAAAATCAGCTTCCAGAGTGATCTGAGAAATGACAGGAAATGGCTCACAACTCCAGTTTCATTGTTCCGAATGGAAAAGAGAGGAGAAAGGAACAGTTTGTTACATCTGGTCAAAATCCACATGCAGCCTTGCATAATTGATCCTCTGCTCTGGCTGATAACCAAGATTTGCAGGCTTCCAGCCACATTCCTCTAACTTGTTGCAAAACTCCAACCTCTGGTTATCTGTTTCAGCTACTGTCACTAGTTAACAGCAAAAAGGGAAAAGGGGCTGTTTAAGATAACACTGACACCGTGTCCTAAAGGCTGGCAAAGCACAGGATGTAGACTCTTCTATAAAGAATTATCTGGCTACTGTTAAATCCTGCATTTCATTTATTTGGAAAAACCCTGATTTTATGAAGGAGACCCTAGATCTGGACAAATCTTTATAAAAACTGGCCAAAGCTTTTTAACTACCTAAATGTGGCACCCAGAATCTTTGCCTTGATGTGATTCGTGGCTTGTATGACTTGGTGTCAGTGTTACTGTGAGAGTAGAGGGTGCAGAAGAGATATAACTCAACAAGACTTCACCAGGAGTTTAGCCATTAGCACACTTAGTAAGGTCCAATTTAACCCCTCAAATTTGGGCACAGGTATTTAGTGCTTGAGTAAAATTATGTAATGCAGTGGATTAATTAGTTTCATCGAACAGACAATATAAAAGGAGTATATAAGCACACTTTATGCAGCAGCCTTGTGGATTTTTCCCTAGTGGGTAACTGTGAAATTTTGATAACTTTCAGTGAGTCCTCCAGTTACCAGTTTTTCTCCCTTGCCTTTAATTTACCAGAGTGCTTTGGCTGATTCACAAACTCTAGTTTTGTGAATGGGCCCAGTGAAATAAGAGGGACCACTTGAGAAATATGTATCTTGCTGAATCACATTGGCACTAGTTTCTTTCTCCATCTGGAGCCCAAAAATAATTTTCTGAGCATACTAGGGAATTTAGTCACAGAATCTTTTTAACACTATGTACATATCTGTGTTTCCTAAGCTGTTTTGAAAACTTCCCAACTGCTGGGTTTCCTACAAAGCTAAGCAATCCCAGTCGTCCCTTTTATTTTCTCTTGTGTTGGTTTTGGATATGGAGGGGCTGTCCTGGGAGCAGAGGGCCTGGAAAAGATCTTAGACTCTGTCTAAAGTGTGATAGTTCAGTGTCGAGCCATTTGATGCAAGGGTTAAAGCAAAAAAATCCACAATAAATAAAAGTCTTACAGCTGAATTACTGTCTCTCCAGGGAATGAGTTTCCAAGCAGTCGGACTCGACATGGCTTAGAATGATGGGGCGTAAGGCTGACTGGAGTCTCTAGATGGTGTTGCCATGTAAATCATTAGCACTTAGCAGTAAGAAGTGCTTTTCATCCAACATGGTTTTGTTTAATGAGTTTAGCCTCACATCATATAAGGCAGCACTCTGCAGAGGCACAAGAATTTCTTTGTCATACCTCAGTCTCCCCAGAGCGCATCCTTATGAGCTGTAATCCTGATTATTTGCTGAATAGATGTAGTAATAAATCGCTGGTACAAGGCATTGCTGTTGAACACAGTGTTTTATACATGGTGAGTGTAAGGACCTGCAACTTTTCTCATGTCTTCACCCTGCTTTGTGATGTGTCCCTGCATTAACCATTGGTCTGAACAGGGTTATGGCACTTCCTGTGGTAGATTAACTGATTAACAGGTTCAGTTCAGAGCCAGCAGTTTGTTCTACTGACTTGTAACAGTTCAAAAATATGTCATTTATTATCTGTGTGTGTAATTAATAACAAATTTTAAAATTTGAAGGTGAGGGATTAGTTTCAATCCTTATTTTGGATCAACCCAAAAGCTTATTACTTAGGAGTAGTATGGGATCTGTCTTAGAAACAACTGCCGTCTATGCGCCTCTCTTGGCAGTTGCTAGTACTCACATGGGATCCCAGGCTACCATCTTACTGGGAGGAAGGGAACAGGAACTGGAACATCTCATTCTCCCTGGTTGGTGCTGGCAGTGTTTTCCTCAGCAGTTTGTCTGGAAGGTGATGAATTGTCCATTTCATGTAGAAAAGCTCTAGAGAACAGCATGATGACTTCAAAACTTGGACTCCTCCAACTGATGTAAAAGGGTTGTGTGGATGCTGGCATTGCATCTGTTGGTGTGTGAATTACCTGTGTCACCTAATGTTACAATGCAGAGACTGCAGAGTGTGTTTGGTCTGTGGGAGCAATCCTTCATCACTCCTGTGTGAGCACAGGAACCATCACAACATCCACCCCAACCAAACAAATAACTGCTGTGGCTCTCAGAGAAGGGGAAGAAGAAAGTGTGGTGCTGTAAGAGCACAAACTGGAGTCACTCAACTGCCAGGAACCTCACCTTCTTCCTGTAAGCATTGCATCTTCCGTCTTTGTCACTTGCTTCTGATCTCTGTCCTTGCCTCTGCCTGTCTCAGACTCTTCCTTCCGTTTGACTGTGCTCGTGCTGAACCAGGCAGCACAAGTCTGGGGCTCACTCTGGCTGCTCCCTCATCTCCCCCCTTGCAGCACAGGGGTGCAGGTGCTTCAGCTGCAGCCCCTCAGGCAGGCTTCACACCCCTCCTGCCCTGATGTTGCATCCCACAGCTGGAGCCTATGGGAAATAGAGCCTAAGGCAGAACCCCCAGCTCGGATCTCCTGCTGTCCCTGCTGCAGTGCAGCCCTGCCTGATGGGGGGCACGGAGCTCCCCCTCCTCCCCTCGATCCCTTTTAATGCCCTGATTACTGAAGTGGGTAAGTCACCACCTCCCTTGTAATAATTACAGATTTCCTCTGTGATTTTTCACTCGTCGGTTGCCACAGCAACCGCGCAGTGGCTCGGCCGAAACGCTGTCACAAGGATTTAAATCTGAAGCGGCTCAGCCTTTTTCTGCGCTCGGGTGCTGCTTCCCTCTCCCCCTCCCCTCCCCGGCACCATGGCAACCCGGCCATGGCATCCCAGCCTCGGCCATGGCACCCTGTGCTCGCTCTCGCTGAGTCCCTGGGCCTGAAGGGATGCTGCTGGTGCTCCCCGGGGGGATCTGCGTCTCCATCAGTGCGCGGCGGGAGGTGGCGTTGGGATGTGTGCTGGTGGTTGTCCTGCCTGCACGCCACCCTAAGGGAATGAACCAAACCATGGTTATTTTATGACAGTCGTGTGCCCGGGTGTCACCCTCGGGGTATTTTGCAAACTAGAGTAAAATGAAAGGGTTTAGGGACAAAACCTGTTCTGCAACTTCCACCGTTGTAGAAAACTAAGAAGCCGTCTCAAACGTTGATGCAGCCTGGCTCTGCATCTCGGAATTTGTTTTCAGAAACCTGCCGAGGAGGCTTTCAGGCGGGCTCAGGCTCGCAGGGGTCCGAGCCGATGGGCTGCACCCCCGTGCCAGAGCCAGATGCGCTGGGTTTGAGGCGAGCCGGGAGCTGTTCTCCGCCGGCTTTGGCTGAGCGGGGGCTGTATCCTGCAGGAGCTGGGTTCATTAACCTTCATTAAGCGGGGCATCCCCCGCAGCTCCGCTGCAGGGCTGCGGCTCAGGGCTCGCTCGGGGTGATGCCCGTCCTCGCCTGCAGTCGCGCCCGGGTGCTGGAAGGAGCTGACAGCAATGGCATTCCCGACGAGCGGGGCCGGCAGCGATCTGCGCTGAGCTAAAGGAGGGAACGAACAGCACTTTCCAGGCAGATCTGGCTGCGGGGAGCTCGCATCCGAGCCGTGTAAGTGCCTTTGCCTGTGCCTGTGTGCGGTCGGGGTGGGCACAGAGCCGGCCAGGGGAGTGAGTGTGTGTGTCCGTGTGTGTGTCCGTGTGTGTGCAGTGTGTGGTGGTAGTGTTCTTGGCACGGATACACAGGGGTAGCTGTTCCTGTTCGTTTGCTGGACCCCCTCAGAAGGAATCTCCCGCATGCATCTGCTGTATGTGTCCTCAGCTGGAGAGGGGGTCACCTTGAGAAACCAGAGCACTCGCTCCGGCTGAAGATGTTTCCCTTGGTTCGGAGCAGGCTGCCTCCAGCTGAGCTCTTTTATGCCTTAGGACACAGAAAGATAAACTGTGCTTTTACTTGGTGCTATCTATTTATCTATCTATTTTCCTGATCTCTGAGGAGGCAGTGGTAGGATGCTGAGGAATAAAATCTCATCTGAATTCCAAGAAAATTTCGCTTGAGGGTATTTTGCAATACTTAATTTTTTTCAAAACTACAGCAGGCTTGTGGAGCAGCTAATCTGAAAAGCTCAGCTGTGCCATAATTTATTTAACCCATTGAGAACTGGTCTGGTTTGGTGGGGGAAATGTGTGGAAATGAAGAGGCATGGTTTGGGTATGTTGTTGCATTTAAAATAATGGTTCCAAATGTACAGGCTCAAAAAGAGGTTCTTATGTGAAGCTCAGTGGTCCAGTTTGCTGAAATACCAACATGCAGGTTTTTCCAGGGGGAATCATTAAAAAATGACTAAAAAAGTTTAGAATTTTTCAGCTAACATAAGTTTAGTTGAGCTTGTTCTTTACCCGCATTTATGTCCCATTATGCTATTTATGTAGATATTACTGGCTTTGCATCTGGAACTTGCCCAGTTTATAACAAATGCTTTTTCAATCCCATTTTCCCCAATATATTTCTTTCACAGGGAAGGTGGAACAGCCTTAGCTGTTCCAATGGTTCTTGAATCAAAAATGAGCTGCTCAAAAGTTTAGTGGGTCACCTGAATCCTCGTGTTCCATAATCACAATATACTTATCTGCTTATATTCATTGGTCTTTCCTTGGCCAAATATTTGTTGGAGAGAGAAAAAGAGAGACAACAGCAGCAAGATTTATT
Source organism: Pitta sordida (assembly GCA_013390025.1). Taxonomy (NCBI): domain Eukaryota; kingdom Metazoa; phylum Chordata; class Aves; order Passeriformes; family Pittidae; genus Pitta; species Pitta sordida. The sequence goes on along the minus strand of WEKX01010884.1, from coordinate 42,595 downwards.
ATTATTGTTGTTGTTATTTGGAAGAAAAAAGAAAAACCATATATTCATATCCAACGAAATCCTGCCTAGAGGACACCTGAGGAGGAGAACCTGGACACGTGAGTGTAGTGGCAATTCTGACTGTAAATGAGTTTCAAAACTGATGGAAGGACTGAAGGTTTGTGTGCTGGTTTTGCTGCTGGTTTGCCCTGACCTGATTGTAGGTTCCATGAGGCAGGTAGAGATTGCCATGTCGTGATGGATAGTGGACAGTGTAACAAGATGTAGGTGTGAGGATTCTGTACAGTGCATCTTGGTTTTGGCCTTTGCTATGGTGCACAGAACAGACTGACTAGAATGCCAGCTGCATGTGGAGTGAGTGAAGGGCGCTGTGCAAAAAACCCAGTTTATTATGCTTTTGTGTGCAATATTTACTGTTTTGTCAAGACTTGAAGGACAAGATCAGTCTCCCCATTTCTATTCTTCTGAAGACCAGTGGGAGTGTCCAGTCCTGTTGGTGTCAATAAGTAAATAGGCAACCCTGAATAAGGGACACTTGAGCTTTACTTGTAACTATGACAACCGTGTCCTTGACAACTGAATTACAGTCATGGAGTTTCCAATTACATCCTGTTCTACACAAAGCCATTAAGATTATTAGAGCCACTAATAAACAGCCTGACAGGCTGTGAAGTGTTTTCTGGCAAAATTCATATTCGTGGTAGATCCACGTTCCATTTCCAGGTCGCTCTCATTGCTGGTGCTCCGTGGTGAGCTCTGCTCTGCAATCACAGGCTCACCAGGCTGTGACCTTTGGCTGGCCAAGGTCAGGGAGGAGCAGCTTCTTTCTCTTTTCTGTGCCCTCTCGTGAGGATGGTGCCAGGTACTGCTCTTCTTGAAGTCTTCTTGAGGAGAGTTTCAGCTCTTGTTTGTGCTGGGGTTTCTACAGATACTAGGTGGAGAAATCTAACACAGCCTTGTATGAACACTAGATGTAAATTTTCTTACAACTCCCTCTTAACAGGACTTTCCTATTCCCATGATGATTTGAGATTGCATTGATCTACTTAGGACTAGTAATTTTTGGTGGTACTCTTACAAACGTCTCCTGCAAATGCTGTTATAAGCTAATTCAAATTCGTTTCAGAGCTATACCTTGGAAAAAAGCCCTGCTGAAGTAAAAGGACCTGTTGTGTTCATTGTGTGCACTCAGGCTTTCATAACTACGTTGAACTCTTAACTCTGCTCCTGAGACCAAGTGAACTGCAGTTAAATTCATCAACATGCTATGCAGAGCTCTTTATTTACATTGTTGTTTACTACATTTAATTGGCTAAAGCCGTAAGTCAGGATTTCTAACGTCACCCTGTGCTCTGTCAATAACAGCTGCTGAACTCATTCAATTTTTTCCTGCTTTGATCTGTATAATGTGGACATTCCCATTCTCCCCAGAGGATGGTGGGGCAGTGCATTTTCAAACAGCAAGAGTTGTGTATGTTGAATGATTCTGTGCAGATACCATGATGACATTACACTGCCTCATTCTTCTTCAGACTAAGCAAGGACTTAAAGGATGACAGCCTTGACCGTCTTCTACCTCACCCATACTTACATTTCTTTGTGAAATTTTGGGGCTGTTCCAGTTTCTGGGATCTCCTTGAGCTGTTTTTAGAAGTAAAATACTTCAGCTACATCCCCAAAGTCATTAAAGATACTTGTTCATGAACCCTGCAAACCGGGACACTTGATCCCCTTTAACAATTCTAGTTTGGCTGCCTGAGTACTGCTTGCCTCTTCAACACTGTCCTTTAGTTTTAGTCACAGGAACCACTGTTGACTTGGTCTGTGTTTGCGGTTACTTCCACTGTTAAAAGACACATGCAGAAGGTGTAGTGTCAAATCACTACAAAGTCAAAGCTGAGCTGTGAGCCGAAGAGCCTTCTCGCCTCTTCGAGAGACTCTCCTTGCAAACCATCTGTGCCAGCTCGCCTCGGGGATGTCCGGGCAGGCTGGCCGTGGAACGAGTGGGTGTGCCTTCAGGCACAGGGCTCCTGAGAGAGGGACATGTCCACCACCGCTGTGGGACAGTGATGTTCTGGGACAGGGGCTGCTGCAACAGCAGCTCACAACACCACACATCCAGGTGGATCCAAGCTAACGGGAGCAGGAGATAGAGACGTTTTAAAATTGCACAACAATTAACACATAGCATGAATATACCCTTGCTGTGCGTCCTATAAAAGCCAAGCAAAGGAAATTTGCCTTTACGTCCCTGCTCCCCCCACTCCCCAAATCTGCTTTGTGAAACCTTGTGCAGTAATTGCCCTGTGCAGCTTGTGCTGTTGTTTCTAAACCACTTAATGAGTCCTGGCTAAATGGGTTTGGAGCAGCTGAGGCACAGATTAATGTGCCCTCATGAATTTCAAGCAGGCTTCTGTGTCTTTGGCATGAGTTTCAAGAAAGAGAGGCAAATCTGCAGAGATGACTTCTCCCTGTCTTGCCGTATCTCTGCCTTTATCTTTGCGTCTATCTGAGGATGCTTTCCCAGGCAGGTTTCTGCAAGCTGCAGCCTGGAACCCGGCCGTCATGCTGCGTTAGCTTCTCTGCTAGACAGTGAGATTGCTGCCCAAACTCCTAGTTTGGACATTTTCACTCTTGTATCTGGATCAAGCTCCCCTTTTTTTTCCAGGGTTCTTCCCCTCCTCGAGAAACACGATTTTGTTCGTGCATGGAAATAATGCATCATTATATGTTCACAGTAGGCTGCTGCTGCTGCTGTTGTCATTCCTAGTAACTAGTTTTATCTGTCAGAAATAATCACTCGGCACAGAAATTTAAGAGCTGTTGTTTAAAAAAAATACATCCAATTTCCCAGTGTGCATTTAAAAAATCCAAGTATCCTTATGTTTCATGCACTTAGTAAACTGGACTGAGCTCTTTGAAAATAATTCTTCCTACTAGAAGAGTGTGATTATGACTTAAACTGTTTGCCAACGCGTGTGTTTATGTATTGCAAAATTACATAAAAAAACATATTTGCAAAATTAAGGTACTGAGCATTCACTTCGGAATAGCTGTTCTGTGTAGTCATTTGAACCAGCGACCTTTTCTGCTTCAGACAGTTGCCACTGGAGGAAAAGTATTTAGGGAAGACTTATGAATCTTTTTCTGGAAGGCTCTCCCCTCTTTGAGGTCTGAGGTCCTTGACAGCCCTCTCCAGTCCAGTATCTGAAATGGGTGGCAGTGTTTTCCCTGGATGTCAAGGAACCTGGAGCTGCCCACAGTGGCTCTGGAGCAGCAGTGCTGATGGAACATGGCATGGCTGCAGTTTGGGTGTGTGCAGGACAGCTCATTTCTGCTGGCACTGCTGGAGCAGGCTGGGCCAGTGGGAATTGATCAGGAGATGGGTTATGGAGGCAAAATCTAACTGGTTATTGTGATAACCAAATAACACGTCCTTAGACGAAGATACCAATCGCATCAGCTGATCGCCTGTGAGAGTTGATGTGCTTCATGGAGATGGACGTTGGGTTTCGTTATACTCACATGTGATATTACATGATTTATTCTGACTCTGGACTACAAAATGGTAAAACTTTTTATATAAGAGCTGTCAAGGAAAATTAGGGCTAAGCAACTTTATTTTTAAATCTCTTGCAATAATTTTTTTTCTAAGAGTATTTCAGAAAGTCAGTATAATTTCCAATTACATTTTTCATCCTCTAATGACTAGCGTAGTTTAACTATTTAATGACTTAAAATAAACAGCAAATATAAGTAAAACATAAGTAGCACTCTGGGAGCAGGCATAGATGTGGGCACCTAGGGAAGGAAGAGGAGGTACTGATGAAAGGAAACCTGGACACTGGTGTGACAGCAAGGTTTATTTGTGTGTGCAGAGACATCTCATTGTTGTGAAATGAAAGGTTAGGCAGCAAAACCCCCACGGGAGATGACTGAAGGGTTCAATGAAGTGAACCTTGGGGTGTTGCTAAGTTTGCGGTGCTCCATTTGTGAGTTCCTGCAAAGCTGAGTTAACCTGAACTTTTAACAGGCTCCTAGAGACTCTTAAAAAGTAATGTTTTGCAGGGCAAACTTAAAGGAGGGAATTGGAGATTGCATAAGCACAGAGCAGATAAATACCTCTGGGCAGAGGGCATCAATCAGAGTGGTTAATCGTTGTGAGAGGTGCTGAGCTGATTCACTCTTTAGCAGCTGTTTGTCATGTAGACTGGCATTTGGGTTTTGCTAGAGAATGGTCATGAGGTGGTTGGGATATTTCTTTACACATTGATTATTATTACAGAAAGAATCTGAGAGAAGAAAAAATACGGAATACGTTAATTTAATATTGTCTTATAAGTGAAGTTACTAACTTCTGAAAGAAATTAACTGCGTAGTTCACTCTACACTTCTCACCCCAAACCTTAGGAAGCTAATCTTCCTTGTTCAGTGTGCTCAGTTGTGCAGGTGTTTGCTCACACCGGCACATGTCAAAATACCTTGGATTTTAACTTGAACCCGGAGCAAACTGAGTGAACCAAGTGCTAAGTTGGTTGTCTAGAAAAGCACAGGGAATTGTTTTCTGTACCTGAGTATTAATAGGTCCGTAAATTAATAGATCTCTGTAGGCAAAAAGTTTTTTGTTTTATCTACTTTGAAAAAGTAACTGTGAAGAAAAACAAACTGTATTTTGCCTAAAGACAATACAGAAATGAAATTTCTGATATTTTATTGTTGGGTAGGAGAGACTTCCTATCATGGTAGCAATATATCAGCTGCTTCCCTGCATCTAGTCATAAACATCTGCTGGCATGTTTTATTAATGGCACAGAAGTGATGCAAGCAGTAAGCTGTGATCTCTTTGGGCTGGAAGATCAGCTCCACTCTGAGTGTATTTGTTAAATAGACTTCTTTCCAGGAGGTGTATGGATAACAGTGACATTTTGTTTGGACTGTAAGCCTCGGTCCACTGCTTCCAGATGGTGGCACTGGGGGCAGAGGGACATCCAGCGAAGTGAAAATGCCAGGTAAAGGGCTCTAGTGTCCCACACAGAGCACAGGGGGCCATGCTGATGAGTGTAAACTTGGAATCTAACCTTTGTCCTGGATAATAATTCAATGACCTGTTTTATCTATTTCTGACTTCCAGCCAGGCTTTCTGCACAGGTGATCTGGGGTGAAAGAGGGCTTATGTTATTGTTTATGCTACTGGACTTCCCAAGGTCATTTATATGTAACTCTCTGAGATAGAATCACAGAACAGTTGAGGTTGGAATGGAGCTGGGGGTTACCTGGTCCAGCCCTTTGCTCAAGCAGTGACACCTCAAGCAGGCTGCTCTGGTCCATGTTAGTATGTGTGTCCAAGCATGGTGATTTCACACCTTCTCTGGGTGACCTGTCCAGGGTTTCCTGTGTTCGGATGGAACTCTCAGTATTTCAACTTGTGCCCATTGCCTCTTACCCCACTACTGGACACCACTGAGAACACCTTGGCTCCTTCTTTACTCCCTCCCATCAGGTATTTCTTACACATTGATGGGCTGCAACCTGAGCCTTCTTCAGGCTGAACAATCCCAGCTCTCACAGTCTTTCTTCACAGAGATGTAATTAATTGGTAAGAACTAGTTTTTCAGGGGATTGATTTTCTTTTATTTCCTAATGCTTGTCCTGCTGGTTTTTGTATTAGATGAGATTTTTCTCATAAACTTAAATCGAATTGAAAAGCCAATTGGAAGCAATTTTTTAAAACGTTAATGTAGTCTGCAAACACAGAGAAACTAGGGAGGAAGAGCAAGGGAAAATAGGTACTGATCTTTACCCCCTAGCCCTGCTGAAGCTGGGAAATACAGCTTTAGCCTAGAAGTCATTTGCCTCAGCAAGACAAGCCAAGCATCAGACTTGGGGCTCAATCCTGAGACTGCTCTTAACGTCAGTGTTAATCCATCAAAGCACGCTCTCAGTTTCTTTGTATTGAAATTAGTGAAAGGAGGAATGGAAATGAACAGCACAGTAATAGTCACTGCATCCATAGAGACATGAATAAGTGTTTGCTTTTCTTTTCTTTCAGAACATCAACAGGAAAGAAATATCTCAAGATTGAGTCTTTCTGATTAAAGAAAAGATACAATGGCGTCAATGTTGCTTAGTCGACAGCTGACCTGTTGCCTGCAGCAAAACTCCAGACTGCTGGTACTTGGTAAGTGATTTTTTTATCTTCCTGGTTTGTATTAGTAAACATTCACTTTATCTGGTGGACAAAATTCCAGCTTAAGCATTACTGAGGTTTGCCCTGTGGTGTTGAGTCTTTCAAAACTTGAAGAATATGATGTTCTGCATCCTAGACAACGATGCAGTCGTAGTCCAAAGTGGACTATAAAGGTGCTGTGGATTTGTTTGATTGTTTTCATTCTGCAAACAAGAACTTACTAAGTTAATAATTTGCACAGTAAACATGCTAATTGAAATACAGCTCTTCAACCCTGGCAATTCTGGCATCCATTTCATGTGCTGTTACACTGAGTACAGTATGGCTGAACAGCTTTCTTTGTGACTGAGTAAATAGTGTTTCTCCTGCCCTCCTGCTCTACTTCTGCAGTGCCACTGTGCTCCTTCTGCCACTGCCAGGCAAGCACACCTTCCATTTGCTCAGATACTTAAACATAATTGATTTCCTTTTAAATAATACACTTTGGGGAGCAGCTGACCTTTGACTAAAGAACACGAAGCCTGGTCTTGTAACTATTAGAAAATATCAGGTGAGTGTATCAGTGCAGGATGCGCTTCTTTTTACGGGAGTGACGCACTGCTTGCCCACACCGGGCAGGAGCAGGGATCATTTGGGCAAGCAGTGGGCAACGGAAAGTGCTTGCAGCAACCAGGCCTCATTACTTGTCAGTCCTTTGAGCTAATCTGTCATCGCAGCATCACTTAATGCTCCCAGTCCTTCCCAGTGCCTTGCACACTTCTGTGCTGCTTCCTGAGCACAAGGATAGGGGAGGTCAGTGAAGGAGAGATGCACTAATTCACTCTTCCTTTCTCACCATTGCAATGAGGGGGGGTGTAGATCTTCAATAAGAAAGGAAAGCAACTCCAGGCTCCATTAATCCATCCTCGCATTCAGAAAGCTTCTAAGTGGGAAAGCCTGCTAAAATACTGAAGCAATGAGTGGGGGGCCTTGACTGCAGATTGTGTAACAGACCTGAGGCCTCTGGGATTTTTTCGGGGTGTGTGTGACCAGAGGTTAGGAAAGATGGAGCAAGAGGAGAACCTCTTACCTGGAGGGACTGTGTCCCGTGACATTCCCAGCTAGGAGAATAAGCAGGAGGCTCTCTCTCCTGTAGCAAAATCTGGAGCTTTAGGACATTTTCCTGGTGAGCCCCAGCTGCGGTTGCAGTGCCCCTGTGCTCTGCTGGCTTTTAGGAGAGTGCTGGGGGTGGGATGTCCAGGAGCTTTCTGCTCCAGAGTGCTCTCCTCCGGGGTATTTTCGAGCACTCAGACTAAAAAAAAAAGACTCATACATTACTCCCACAAAAATCCTGTGGTGCCATTTGGACTGATCTTTTTTTGTTTTTGTGGTATGTGTGGGTAATGAAATGACAGGGTTTGCCAAAGCGGGGATGGAGGTGGAAAGGAGGGAATAGATTGCCTCTTGGTAGAAGTCTGTGTCTATGGGCTCTCATGTGTGTGTATTAAGCAAATAATCCTTCTCATCATGAATCTATGATAAACTTATTGACACAAGGAGCTTTTTTCATCCTTCACTGTTTCTTGAGTTGGAAAATCTTTTTTACTTAATCATTACTTGTAGTTTTCTCACTGCTCACAGAGTGCTAACCCCTGGTAAGAAAACTGGAAAGGGAAAAGAGAAATCATTTAAGTTGATCAAAATGCAAAATCTAAGCAAAACATATGGAAGTAATAAGCAACTTAATCTTACCCAAAAATGTGAAGCCTGTATTTGGAGTCCTTATGCCTTCCTTAAAAATAAACTTTTATCAGGTATGGTTTTGTTTTCCTTATGTGTTTGAACTGCTTCATAGTTTGCCCTCAAAGATAAAGTTCAATAGAATTTGAAGGGTGACAGAATGACAAGAGAATGAGTAACTAGCCTAATCATTTTTAACCAAGACTCCTTCATGGTGCTGTCCACAGGTATCAGCAGGCAGATATGGGAGAAGTGATTGATGTTGAAGAAATGAGGATGTACCTTGTACCTTGGTGTTAATCTTACCTGAATTGAGCTCTGTTGGTCCTGTCAGCCTGTTGTGCTGCAGGTTGATTGCAGCTGTAGTGTGAATGTAAATGCTTATTCCCTTTGTGCCAGCTCTGGTTCTATCGGCTGGGCCACTGTAGCAGGAAAGCCATTCTGGTTCCATGCTCTGAAGGCAGATGAAGATGCTGTTGGTTATTAGCTGGTAGGGCAGTACCACAGCAATGAGGGCAGAATGGGACTCCAGAGATCTAGTTCAGTTTCCTGCTGATTACCCAAAGGGATTGAATTCATCTTTGAATCTTGCACTGGAAAGCATGCCAAAAGGTCAGGCTGCTGCCTGAAGGTGGCATCAGTTTGCATTAGTGCGTGCCTGTGCCTTTCTAGGGTGCTGATCTGTTCTGCAGCTTTGCAGCATCCCCAGGCGATCTGTGTATCGCTGAACTGACCTTACCTTTAAAACTTTTTTCCTAATATTTAGCCTAAGTTTCAAGACATGAAAAAAAAAATCAAATCTTTACTATTTGTCCCGCCCTCAAAGGACCTCGAAGCTAGAATGTTTGTTTTTTCCTTGCAGTAGCCTTTTACATATTTGATAACTATTACCTCCCTCAGGACCTTATACTTTTATCTCAGCTGGTCAAAATACTGTTTCACTCTTTCCTTGTAGGTACAGTTTTTCTCTTCGAGATTCTCTGTAGTTTTATTGCAGTGCCCTAAGTGAACTAGCACTTGTTGAGACTGTGCCTTAGCTCTGCAGAGGATAATAATGTTTATCTCATGAGTGTGCTGCAGTAAAGTCTGAGAGATATTCATATTATTTATTGATTTGTCCCTATCACAGTTATCACAAAGAGGCTGGAAAACCACAAGAGTCACACTTTTGTCTCCAGTATTAATCCCTGCTAGGACTTTTTACTTTTTTCATTTGGTTTGTACATTAGGAGCCTCTCTAGGACATCAGAGAGAACAGCCTGGATTTGTGTGAGGGATGTGTGGGAGAAACAGAGAACAGTCCCCTTCTCTGTATTGCGGGGGTCAGCTTGAGGTTACCTTTGGACTGCAACCTCTCCTGCTGACTCCTGCTGAGTCTTTACTTTTCTGTCTAATTAAACACTTTCAGAAAAACCTGGGATGTATAAAAATGTTCATATAAAAACCTGTTGTTGAAAGGAAGCTCTGCTACAAGGCAGTTTGGACCTCAGTTCTCAGTTCCTTGAGTGAATATGAGGCCTTTGATGTTCCTGTCTAGTGTTCATGGTACTTCTGTGCCTGCAAAGGGTGGCTGTAGAAATGCTGGCTGTTTTCCCACCTGGTTATTCTTTGAGGCTGTTCATCTCCAGAGGTGTCCTGATGAGCTCTCATACCTGTTCCTCTACTCCATTGTTCTGTGAAAGAATAAAGATACTGTGACTGATTCGGATCATGAGAACTACAAGGGGGGCAGCAGTTGTATGCTCCTGAAACTCTGCTGAGGATTTGGCATTATGCTGTGATGGGAAGGGACAACTGTCCTTACTCTTTCTTACATGAGCTTCCACTTCTTTACAGCCTGTGTGGTATTGGAATTTTTCTTCATTTTTGGAGAACCCTATTCCAATAAAATCTCCATTGTTTATGTGGGAGTACTGAAGCACAGACAATCTCCTGTGGAAGAGCTTCTGATCTTGCAGCATAAGCACTCTGTAAATAGCAATCTCAGTTTTCACAGTGTTATGCAATAACGATGCTCGTTTCCCAAACATCCCTAGCTGGCCTGGCCTTTTGCCATTCTCTTTCAAGATCTGTTAGTAACAGATTCTACTTGTAACACCTAAAAGAGGACTTGGGGAAAATCACAGTCCTCCTACTTTTGGCTGTCAGGGCTTCCATGCTCTAAAAATTCCATCTGGAAGATGGTTTGACAGACACTGGAGGGGAAGTTAAAGGCATCCAGGCTCAGAGATTACCTGTCTGCACTTGCACAGGGCAGCAGGTGCTATGGCACAAGGAATGAGCCTCCTTGGGGACTACAGGGCTTCCCCTCTACACCCTTCACAGCAGGGCACTTGCATTTGAGAGATCTGATATGCCAGAATGCATTTTCACCTCTCTTCTTTTTTTTTCCCTGGGGATTATCCCTTCTGTTAATTACACCGATGTAATTTCAGTACCTCCACTGGAGTTTCTCACAGGTAATATCCAGTAGTTGCACACTCAGGAATTGTGTTTATGTGAGTGTTATTTGTGGTCAAGCACATCAGAGGTTTAAGCTCTTTCTAGCCCCATGTTGATCGTAGCTCTTGTCCTTAGCACAGACCTGCCAACAGTGGTGCACTTTGTGACTAACAACGTCATCAAATTAGCAGAGTGCACTTATATTAATTGTGTTGTCATAGCAATGTGATACCTTGTTAAAATTGCTGAGTGAGACACCTGGTGAATTATGGGGGCAGCATGGGGCAGAGAAGTTGGGAAATGAGCTTTTTTGTCTGCCAGCAAATGAGGTTGGACTAGATGATCTTCAAGGTCCTTTCCAGCCTTATCTATACTGTGATACTGTGAGGACATCCTGTTGGATGAGAAGGAAAGATGTGGTAATTTGCTGATGTTACTTTACTGTTCAGAAAGACAATGTGTGTTGCATAGGGCTCTGGGAAGTCTGCAAGAAGCAAGAAAAGTAGAATTTAACTTATTGTACACCCCCCCCCTTTAAATGGAATGGGTGGAAAATTCTCTGCCAAATGTTCATCTGAGGTGCTTTCTGGTAATTAGGCTCATTAAGAGTACCTATCTTTGTGTGTTGACTTTTGCCATGATGAGAAGAGACAGCTTTGTTTACCAGGGAAAACAAGGATGCTGTTCTTGGTCATGTTAGCTAAATGTAATTTAACAGCTTTACTCCTTCTGAGGAGCACACTTGGTTGGAGCCCATTAGCTCTACACACTTTTAAGATGAAAGTTGAGGTTGTGTCATTTGCTCCTGTTCTTAAGATAATACAAAACACAAGAAACCCGTTTTCTGTGGCAGTTTATTGGACCTCAATAGAAAGTCAGTGGATTACATTTTATTACAAAGTTTATGCTGGCAGTTGGCTGAAGGACCAGCCACCAGGAATTCTCAATTCTTGAAAATACCAAGGTTGGACATAGTAAGAACCTCAGTTTTTATCTGTCCTACCTCTGCTGTCTTTTGGAGAGATGAAGTTCAGTGACCAAAAATGCAGACGTGACATGCATACATCTAAACCCCTAAATATCAAATTGGTCTAGCCTGAGTTACAGGGTAACTTCAGCATTTCTATTGCAAGGCAAGTTGATATTATAAAATCAAACAGGACAAAGTTGAGCTAAGTTGTAAAGTACATTGAGTGCCTTCAAGACAGAAATGCCAGCTGAGCAGAGCCTGATGCATTTTCCCAGTGGATAAAACACTACAGTGAGTGACCTGATTTATTTGTATTTACTTGCATCATTAGGAGACTGAGATATTGATGCCTGGGCTGGAGGGAAGCAGGAGAGACGGAGCATGGCCTGAAATCCTCCTCCAGGCAAAACAAAGCAGGTATTGATGTGGCCATCCATCACTGTGTCCAAGTGCTTGGAAAAGCCTTTGCAGGAGAGCAGACCATGTCCTGGAGCTGTGCTGTGAGCAGGGCCTTGCACACCAGGGAGCAAGAGGCAGCATCCGTGTCCTGCTGTTATTCAGGGTCTGGAGGGCAAAGCATTGCAGGGGATCCAGAGCCAGGGCTGCCAAAACCTGCAGAGTCCTCACACAGGGGGTGGCCAGGCTGTCTCTCAGCAAGGCTGTGATGTTGGTGTCTCTCCAGAGCTGCCTGAGCTCCCAGTATTGCCTGTAGAACAAGGGCAGGCTGTGAGGCTGTGATGAAATGGGCGGTCTGAAGGGGAGCACTGCTGAGGCCATACCTCTCTGCTTGGTAAACTCTGCAGCGTTCAGCTGAGCTGGGTCCTCAGCTACTCAAAACTGCTGTGCTTCCTTTCCCTGCGTTATCAGGAGCCTTTGGACAGGTCCTTGTGCAGCCAGGTACCATTAGGCTACCAGTTCTTGGGCCATGTGGCAGTAAGAGAGTTTGTGTCCAGGCTGTTTGGGTGCCCTTAGCTGAGGAGAGCTCTGTGCATGTGGGTGCTGTGGCTCACACAATCTGAGCTCAGCAGGAGCCAGCTAGTTACACTCATTACAATTTCTGATCAGAGGCCAAATTTACTTGAGTAAGAGTAGAAAATGAAAAATATAGTTAAAATTGGGGAAGCCAGGGAAACATGGTTTTGTGTTCTTAAAATTTGCATTGTTTTGTTTATTTTTAGCCAACCCTGTGAATGAGTATGTATATCTGATGAGTAGTGAAGTGAGCTATTTGGAATAAATCCATTGACCTTGATAAAAATTATGTGAGTTTGTGCCAATCATATATTGTACTTCAAAAGGGAGAAGAGCTTCCTTAAAATTTAAGATCACAGAATCACAGAATATTCTGAGTTGGAAGGGACCCACATGGATCATCGAGTCCAACTCTTAACACTGTCTCCCTGGCTGTTTGAGAATTGATTCCAATTTGGTTTTAGCTGTTGCTATCAAAGGCTTTGTTAGTATGTTGAGGTTTTGGGGTTTTGATGGTTTCGTTCTCACTTATGTTCTTCATCCTGTACTTAAGGAAAAGGAAAAACCCCATCCCTTTTCAAAAACCTTTGATCTGGTGACACAAGGCATTTTTGTTTTGTTTATGCCAAGCTGTCCGTTCAGATTCCAGCCACAGATTCCAGGTTTGCCTGAACCAGGAGGTGGAAGGACTCTGCCATTCTACTGGTGTTAATACCATGAGACATTCTGTGGGCTTCTGAAAACAAGTATGTGAAATTAAATTTGTATCAGTGAATCAGCCTAGAAGTCGCGTGCCTGTAGAGCCTGATGACAAGTTATGTGCTTTAGGAGATAACAAGCAAGTGCAGGGAAACCTGTCACGTGTGCTGCTTGGGTTTTAGGTGGATCTGGTTCATAAACTTTGTTGAAAATAACTGTGATTTGGATAAGCTGCTCCTCAAGCCTCTGTTTAAGAAAATAGTACATATCTCAAAAATCGACTAACAATGTAGTTTGATGAAAATTATCTTTAAATCAACTCTTCTTCTAGGAAAACCTGTATGTTTCAATTTCACTTGACCAATCTTTGCTGTATATGAAGACCTGGCTGTTGGCAGTTTGACTATGCCAGTGTGAAGTAGTGCAGCACTGCACAGCAAAGGGCTGCATGTTTGATCACTTACATGTGCCCTTAGCAGATATCTGGTTCAACACAGTCATGCAGAAGAGGCAGTGGGAAAAAGATGGTGATGATGGTCTACAAAGCAGGCTGACTGGTTTAGGTCTTTGTTACACAGCCTGGCTGATGGAAGCAACTTCCTCTTGACCTGTGCTTTTAAATAAGTTAAGGCATGAGTAAAATATTCTTCAACTTAACTTACACAGCTCTGTGAATAGGAGTGTTTTTGTAGAGGAGACTGTGCCCTTTGCAATATCCACAACAAAACTTGCTTAGAGAAATAATTGGATTTGTGTTTAATTTAGAATCCTCATCTGTTAAGATACATTTCACAGCTCATCCTTCAGGGAAGCGGAAGACGACAAATGTCATCCACCCCTTCCAGGTGATGGCCAAGACTGTTGTCCTGGGGTTTAAACCGAGCCTGGCAGTGAGGCACTTTGCATGCTTGCAGGAATGGCTTGGGTGTTTGCAGAAGAAGAAATCTTTAATCATTGTCCAAACAAGTGCATTTTTGTGAGAATTTGGTTAAAAAGACTAAGGAAGGTGGTGTGCTCCGGATGGGGGTCCCTGAGAGGAGAATGGAGGGGATGTGGTGGCACAGGGTCTCTGGCTGCATTTTCCCCTTTCAGATTTCACAGCCTGTCTACTAAACCTGCAGATTTATTGGCTATGAATGATGGAGATTTTGATCTTTTATACGCAGTAGCTTTTTCCCCTCAGTGGAACAGTTGCCATGCAGTCTCTAGTTTACATGAATGCTAAATAGAATGACATAAAAACGGGGCTGCTGTAACAAAACCTATTAATAGCTTTGCGGAGCAGCACTGACGCATCTCAGATATAAGGGCTTGGAATTAAAGCTGGGGAGAATAATCATCTTTGCAGACTGAGTTTTCCCAAGATGAGCAGTGACTTTAAGTGCTCAGTTAGAGATCCTTTCAAAGGGCTGTGATTTTCCAGGTAGTTTCTCAAAATCAGGCTTGCTTGAGAAATCCCAGCTTGGGCTGACACGAACAGAGGAAAACATCTCGAATCACTGTTGGAAATTTTGGCTGAATGGCTGCGTTCAGAGCACTGCTGAGCAGTATCACAGGATACCTTCTGTTTTCCTTGATAAATATTTGCTTTATTTGGCAACTGTTATTTCCAACACAAAACGTTTTTAGTACATTTGTGAAACAGAGCTCTGGCAGTGAGAGGTGGTTATGGATGGAAGTACAGAGAGGTTGATGCTGCCTGGGTTCCTGGTGGCAGTGCTGAATCCCAGGGCTTTCTGTGTGCACCCTGCCTGCCTGGGCATCTTCTCACCTGGACTTCTCCAATTGGGGTGCATTTTATTGGCTTAGCATCTGGCAGCACTGCCCTGGCACAGCTCAGTGCTGATGAGTGGTAAGTGCAGATTCAAGTGCCCCAGGCATGAGCTGGTGACTTCCAGAGCCAGGCTCTGAGCTGCAGCTGAGCTTTCCACTAGTGACAGCGAGAGCCAAGGATCTTCATTTTGGGCCTTCCAAACTTTGCCAGCTTAAAAATGCCTATCACAGACTAAAATAAGTTTTGTCCTCATCTTTTGGGTTCAGATGTGATACTCTCAAGTTAAATGGTCTAAAATCAATTTGTTATTGGTGTTATGCTGGGTAGAGGCTTGTGGAGGCTCGTTACAAAAATGTAATTGCCAAGAATGTTTGTTCAGTTCAACATGTAACCACAGTGTGCAGTGCAAGTTTATAGTCTCATGCTGGTCATCTTGGTAGAGCTTTGGAGTGGGTAATTCCTTTGATGCAAAGGTACAATCCCCACATAATCCTGTAATCCCCTTAATGGAATATGTACATATTTGGAATACATACTTGCCAGAACTCTGTTATATGAAGTATGCCTAAACCCTGTATTTTGAAATAATTACTTCAGAAACGCAAGCAGAGACTGTTTTTGATGAAGCACAGGAGATTTTTGCCTTTTGGTTTCCTTAAGGTGTCAAGTTTATTAAGATTTCTCAGTTACACTTGTGGATAAACAGCAAGGTCAGAGGCAGGATCAGAGGGAAAAGCATCACTGATCTGGACCCAGATTTCAGAGCTGCTTTGCAAAATGCAGGTTTCATGTGAGACACAGACATTTACCTTTCTGAGACAAATCTTTCCCAGTGTGCTTTGAGCTACTGCAGAACATCATACTGGATTTTTCCTGTGGACTCCATCAGGCTTTTTGGTTATTACTGGTAGCCAACTAAACTGTCTCTGCGTAGGAGTGAAGAATTTACAGCAAAGGCTTGCGCAGGACATAATGGACAGACTCAACAAGAGATATGCTCTCAGTGCTCCAGTGTTTGCAGCAGGACTTGCCTCTGTTTCTCTAGGGTTGCTGTGTCATTTCCCTTGATTTTTTTTTTTAAGCCACTTCGCTGGTATTGGCTTTATTTTAACACTTGTCAAAGATGAGATATTTAGTTCACTTCAGACAGCACAATGTAATTGGTCTCATCTGTCAAGTGTCCTTAGTTAGGTAAGGTGTGAATATATCTTCTGAGAGGAGAGAAGAGAAAATATGGTCTGCACTCAGGTTTTCATTATATCTTACAGGCCACAGGTATATCAGTCAAGCTGCAGCTAAAATTGATGTGGATTTTGATTATGATGGACCTCTGATGAAGACAGAAGTTCCTGGACCACGATCTAGAGTAAGTTCCCAAAGTATGGTAACTTGGTTTGTTGGTGTTCTCTTTAGCTGTGTCCCACTTCCTAGAAAACAGATTTCATTTCAAACCTTAAATCACATATGAATAAATCTAATTTAATAAATCTACACCCACTTTTATCAAGAGGCTGAGAATATAAAGCTCATGAATGAAATGCCCTTCTCTGAGAGACAGATCTGAATCTCAACTGCCAGCTTCCCATACAGAGTAATTGATAGCAAAAGAATATCAGTTTGATAAAACATCCCTTCGAGCTTGGTCACTTCTGCTCCTGCTGAAATAGAAACTTAGTTGGCCTTTTATGATGTGAAATAAGCCTTTGGTTTTGAAATGAAACAAGAGTTTCAATTTGCTGGAAGTTGTTTGGCAGAGTCAGTATTTGTGTGTGAGGTGGGGTTTTGTCTTTTGTGGGAATTTTTGTTGTTTTTAGTAAAAAGGGCTATCTTTCTAGAACCAATGTGCCAGTATCCCATCTGTGTGGCTCTGGCTTCTCTTATTTTCTGATTTCTCTCTTGTTTTCTCAGTTCAGTTGATCAATATAGAAGAGGCAGCTTTCCCTCTTTGGAGATTTACAGTTAAAGTGTGTTTGCAGCCCGTTTAGCTCTGCATGCCACAGTTCATAGTTTTGACTGTAATATTTGCAAGATGCACCATGAAAGTTCCTGTGGCAAGTAGAGTTGTCTGGTAAGCACACAGGACTGCAAGGTTTGCAAATGATTCATGGGATCATAAAAAGGAAATGTATTCTCCTTCAGTATTTGCTGATTACATACCTGAGACTCTTTGACATTTGTTCTTCTACAGGAATTAATGAAGAAGCTGAATGGCATTCAGGTAATTTGTCAAGTTTTGTGTATTTTGAGGGGTGTTACCAGTGTAATTTCAGAACTTCCTTTAAAAACCTTGTTTTGCATGTTTATAACAAAAAAGAAGGTGAAACACAGACTTTAGGTTTCCATGCTGAGTACATTATGTGATATATATGTACATTTGAATAAAACCTTTTTTAGTTGCCCTTGGGTTTAAAAGTATGTCAGCCTAAGTACATATTGCCTCCCTAAGATGAGCATTACTTCAAAATCTATGCCTCATTTCTGTAGAAAAAGTACAGACTTGCCCCTTTAACAGTCCCTCTTTATAAAAATAGCTGTGCACTGAATTGCCATGCAATGAATATAATGTGTCCTTTTATCCTGGCATTCGATATTTTTATCAGATTTTCCTGCATAACCTTTAGTTGTGCCTTCCTACACACTGCTTTTTAAAGCACTAATTGTTTGTTTTTACCTTGAAGAATGCAGAAGCTGTGCACTTCTTTTGCAATTATGAAGAGAGCCGAGGGAACTACCTGGTAGATGTAGACGGCAATCGCATGCTGGATCTCTACTCCCAGATTTCCTCCATCCCAATAGGTAGGAGGCAGTAGTTGTACCAAGGTGTTTTGCTTTGTCCTCAAGCTGTCATTTTCTTTTCTCAGGAACAACCAGAGAAGTTGGTTCATTAGCTATAAAATCTAGAGCTGACATAAAATAAACCTTGTTGTGATCAGAGATATCACACTGCTCTGTGTGTGTAGTGGTGGTTTTAAATAGCTGAAGAAACTGCAAATTCAATGCTCTCCTGAAGCCTGTGGTGCCTGGAAGCTCTAGTATTAACCTTAATTTAAATTAGCAAATTCCACAATTCAGGTTGTCTTTGTTAGCTTGGATTTGTGCACTTTGTGATTCTGTAACAGTATGTCGCTGTTTTAAACAATAACAAGCATAACTTAAACATTTTAAAATTAAATTATATGCTCTAGTTAACATTTCTCTCAAAACAAGTGAAAAAAGGAGTGGGCTATGTGGGCTGCAGTAGGATGAAACAAGCCTGTGGTGTCAGGTCATTTGGGCTGAGGAACCAGACATGGCCTTGGCAAGTGCTTGGGACACTCAGCTGATTTCTTTGTGAACCATTTCAAGCAGCAGCAAGGCAGGGAGGGAAACCTGGTTTCAGTAGAAGTTCAGTTGCTTGTTCCTTATCCAGGGTTCCTCTCAGCTCCTCAAAAACACACTTCTGCGGGAGCACTGTGGTAATTTAAAAGGTAAATGTTGTGCTATGTATACATAGAAACTGGGATGACTCAAAATCGTCATCCCTACAAGCCTCTTTTCCTGGGAAATAGTTTAGTGATGTTCAGGTTGTTACCAAACTTTTGGCAACTAAGACCTTGTGATCCCTTATCCCAGTCTCCTTTGCAGAGAATATTTTTGCTCTAGCATTGCGCTCAATAAATGTTTAATCCTTCCAGAACCCTTCCATGCTTGTAGCTGATTTCCCTCAACACAAGTTCTGGCTATTTTGTATCTTTTAGAGGCTGCACAGATGTAATTTTGTCACTTCTCATGTGGAAATAGGTACGAGGGATTGGAGCACAATGTTTGTATGCCAATGCAATTGGATTTTAGGTTTCTTGGGAAGAAGATGTTTTTATTGTTCCTGATTTCCCATTCTTCACACAAGAAATACTGATTTGGAGAAACTAATGCTCAGTCCCGTAATCAAAGGAAAGTCAGTCTATACACCAAAAGAATGAAATTAAGGTTGTACAGAGAGTGCAGTGAGGCTTTCTGACCTTCTGGTGCAAACACACCTCTTTTAAAATAGTTTTGCATGCTAAACATTAAACTGTATTAAACTGTTAGGGGAGAAATATTTTCTCACTGGGCAGAAATGAGCAGGGGCTTATGCAGTTTACTTTCTCTGTTCAACTGAAACTGGCCTTCTTGAGGACACACTGCTTTTTGTCTGAGGGCACATGTTCCTCAGTCCCGAAGGAACTGTGGTACAGTGCTTCATACACCTTCTCAGATAATGGCACTGTGATATGGTGTGTAGCAACAAGGAGTAAATGGAAATTTAATACTTACAGGCTGACCTAAATTTAACACACAGCATTAATTTATGTGTTTAAGTTGTACTGAATGACAAGACTATCTGAAGCTGCCCAGGTTGTTAATAATGTTCTTCTTGGTGACAGAGGTAAGGCCTGGATCAGGAGACCAAAACACGATCATGAGGTGCTTGCTAGTCACCTATGCTTATCTCTCTGCAAGCAAATCCAATAAAACCTTTTATGAATCTGTCAGGACTCCCCAAGATTTAATAACGATCTGCTGCACTAGAATATATTTATCAGCAGAGGCTGAGAGGTAATAAGTGCTGTGTGGAGAGATAAGAATTAAAGTATAAAAAAACCTCTAGGTGAAGATGCTCTAAACTGTTTCTTGCCACAAAACAAAAATTAAAACAATTTTTTTACCACACTTTTTGGGGAGCAGTTGTAGCACAGCATAGTCTTTTAAACCTGTATCTAATCTGTCTAATAGAGTTAGAAACCCCATGGAGCCAAATGCAAGAGGGGATGTTATTGACGTGTTTACCAGCAAACATCCTGGAATAGCAAATGAAACAATGTGTGTTTTCAGTGCTGGGAAGGTCTGTTTTGTTTGGGGAGATGGAGAGAGGTGCAGTTTGATATTGTTGACAGCAGCCTGCTGCTCAGCTCAATTGATTTTTTGGGCTTTCTCCATCTCATTATTTTAGCAGCCTCTAGTTTGTTTTTTTCCTTTTGCAGACAGGCACATTCATGGGCCTGGAGGACATGTACGTTCCTGTCACATTGATCCAGACACACTGCAAGAGTGGTGGAGCAGGTGCCCTTCTCTTAAAGCCAACTCAGTCACTTCTGAGAGTGGATTCAAAAAGCTACAAAGCCTTGTGCTGGTCATGGCAATGAAACAATTTACTGCCTATTTTCCATCCCAGCTCAGAGCTGTATTGGCTTGTCTGTTGTAGCTATATAATGATTATTCTGCCAATTAGTTCTTCCTGGTGTTAGTTTATGACTGTGAACCCATGTACCAGTTCAGCATCTTTCTCCTACTCTTTCAGCAGGAGTTGGGCTTTAAGGCTCCTCTTCTCTTTCAGTGGGTTCTGTTTGAGGAGGCACAAGTGGAGTAGGGAGTGTTAGGAGGAAGTCCAGGACACTCAGCCTGAAGTGAAGGGTAAGTCATGAGGAACAGAAGCCTTGAGTTTGTGTTTAATAAATAAGAGAAGATACACAAAGCTCTTCACATATTATTAACACCAGCAACAGGATTACATGGTCCTACATGCAATACCAGAGTGGATGGTTGAGCTTCCTAAGCAAAGGTAGCTACTGATAACAAACTTCTGTAAGGTCTGGGGTTTTCTGAAACACTGGTTCTACTCTTGGAGGTGATCTCAGTGGTAGCCACAGCTGCAGCTCTCAGGGACACAGCTTTCAACTGTGCCATTCCCTCTAGCTGAACGACTCTTCCCATGACAGCAGATGCCACACAGACTTAGTTGTTGGTGTCCCTAATAGCCACGTGTATTAGCCTCATAATAATTTTAACAGATTTAGCAGCATGACATGCAGCTAAAACAATCTGGATATTTCCTTGTTTTCAGCTAAAATATTCAAAACTGAATTTGTAATTGATTTGTTAATGCAGTAGCCTAATGCTCCATTGCTCAGACAGGGTAATCAGAGCTATTGTCATCCCACTGGAATGAGGATTCAGAGGCATGATAAGCTTTTGTAACAAAATTAGAGTGGCCTGACTTCTTGAGCAGTAGGGAAGATGAGGTTTCCAACTGTTTTTAAAAGGAAATATAAAATATGATATTAATCTGTGGTAATGGCATTTCAATCATTAAAAATCAGGCTTAAAACAAAATTTTCTGGGCTTGTTTGAAAGCTGGGGGGATTTGCATCAGATAAATTTGTTTTAGCTGTACTCAATCAAGTTATCCCACAGAACATCGGTGGATGTATATGAAGCACCTTCATTGTGTTAAAACTGAAGCAATCCTAGTTTCTGAGTAAAAAAGACCTACTGTATATTTTTCCAAACAAAGGTTTGGCAAAGTAGGGAAAATGGGAAGTAGAAAAAAAGCTGGCCATGAGAGAAAGTGACAAGTGCAGAATCTCCTTCTTTAGCAGGAGACAGCAATTTATCAAACTGGGTTTTTATGGCGATGCACAGCAGAGATATGTAAATCTCTGACTGAGAAGGAATGACTAATGGGACATGGCAGGTTAGGGATTCAGGTGCTTACCACACTGTGAGGTTTAAATGTGTGTGCAGACAGCCTCTCCCTTCTGGTAGGATTGAGGTGATCATGCAAGAACATCTGCATGGGAGGGGTGGAATCTGTATCTCCAAGCCTGCAAGTAAATGTGAGTGTTTATGTGTGATAACTGTGTGGCTGATGTGTGCACACCTCAAACCCGGGTTTGGAGTGACAAGTGCCATCTGACTGCCCCAGATATCAAGAGGTGCTGTCAAGCCATTGGCAAAATCCTGCTGGAGTTGCAGGCGTTCTCTGTGCTGAGTCTGCCACAGCATGTGCTCACTGCACACCTCGGCAGTGAGAGCAGCCCCAAGAGCTGCACTGCTGTGCTGAGGGACAAGGAGCCTGAGCTGATGCTTTTGTTAGAGCATTAGAACACACTGAAGTGACTGTTGCTAAAGGAGTTTTCTTTGGGCTCGTCTGTTTCTTCTGGTCAGCTGCCAGAGATGGGAACTGCATGGAAGAGAAGCATAAAGGGGGGGAATATATGTTTCTAAGTTAATTTTATAGTGAGAAGTCCAATCAGTTAAAATCATGGGGAGAGGGGGGTGAAGGCAGTATCAGTCAGTCTGATACTCTGAGGGTGACAATTGCTGAGCGACCAGAAATGTGGCAGCAGTTACTGCAGGTGGACACAGAGCACAGGGAGCTTCCTTTGTGTTCGTGTCAGGAGCCATCTCTGTGCTGTGGCCAGGGCTCAGACAGAGCTGCGTCAGTCGAGCAGGTTGGGGTGGTGGGGAGCGAGGACAGGAGGAGCTGCTTTGTGGAGGAGAAACTGGAAATGCTTCTACAACAAGTAAATGGTGACTGGCAGGAACAGCACCTGGTGAGCTGCACAGGCAGAAAGTGTTCTCTGCTCCCCATTGGGGAAGAGAGGTACAGATTGTACTGCACAGTAACCAGAAACACGTGGGAAGCCTGAAAAGGAGAGCAAGCAAACATTATTAATGTCAGTCCTGCAGTACTTGGTAAAAACTATGATGATTCAACCAGGTCCTGTCAGGCAAAGGCCTGTAATGTGTTCATTTATTTTGGGGTTGATTTTTAACATTCAATACTAAAATATGTTTTGATATTGCCTGGCACAAAATTTGTACCAGAGTTTCAGGTAATAAAAGAGGCTTGTCCTACTTCAGAAGTTTTCTATTAGTAGTAGTTAAAAGATGTACACGTTACACAGTCAAGCATTAAGTTAAGGTTATTATGTTTTGCATAAGTTTATTGAAACCAGATAGAAGTAACTGTTTTCTTTCTTTGTTCTTTTTTATTAGGTTACAGCCATCCCTCTCTGATAAAGCTTTTACAGCAGCCACAGAACCTGGTAAGTGAATTAAACCATTAACTACGTGAAGGAGTCCTCTCCCTCCTTGTTTTGGGTTTTCTCATTTTTTCTTACACTGATAGTGAATGCTAATGAGTCAATTTAATGTATGATAGGATCTGCTTGCTTTATTTATCACTAGATGAAAAGAGCTTGGTAGTGTTTAAGAAGGCATGAAAACCTCTGGGAAGCTCTACAAGAAGTAAACATTTGGGTGATACAAGCACTTGATATGTTTGCAGACAGTTTTAAATCCTAGTTCATGCATAGTATCTCAAATTAACCATTTTAGTAATGTTCTGAGTGAAGATTTTGAGCTTGAAAAGCAAGCCCAAGGCCTTGAGAGAGGATATAGTATTTTGAAAGTGGTGCCTTCCATCTGGAATGCTGTGAGAAGTTCAGGTTTTCTTTAAAGGGGGGAGGGGGAAATAGTGATTGATTCTGATCTCCAACAGAGTGTGAATCCTGAGCCAGCATGGCAAAGAAGTGCAGCTGTTTGAGTTATCTGAGCTGATTTTATTTCTAGAGTGCTCATTTCTTCAGTGTGAAAAACTCTGCCTCCCCAAAACCTAAAATATTTCAAGTTTTATTTAAAAAACCAACCACCAGGGCTAGAAATGCTGGAGTTATCAAAGTCACATCTGGATGTTTCAGAAGGGCTAATGTTTCTAAATATTTATGTTAACTTATAAAAACTGAGTGACTCAGTGGAGAGGGTGCACAGAACCAACGAGCCTGTGCCTGGCTGCACTCGGCATCTCTGGCAGGGGGTGGGCAGGATGTCGGGATTGCAGAGCCAAGGGCAGAGACTGTGAAGAGCAGAGCTTGTGCCAAGCTCGCTGCAGACCAAGTGTGTACCTGCAGTCAGGCCCAGCAATGTGCCAGATTTGTGGAGAAAGGCCTTCCCTGAGTGATACACACTGAGGCAGGGCTCTTGGTTAGTGCTGCCCGTGGGATGGGAGTTATCCCGGAGAGATTTTTTGTTTGATTCCTGTGTAATGCTCCGTGTGCCCATTTAGAGCCAGCTGTAAAGAACAAAATATGCATCTATTTGAGCCCACAGCAGCTTGATGGCAACATTCTATTTTTCTCAGTTTTGAGTATCTTATTAACTAGAAAAGAAAAGCACACTTTTCTGTTTAATGGCAAATGTTGTCAATTGACTGTGACAGCCCATAATCAAATTCACAGCCAATTTATGGTCTTGTATCTCTAACTTAATTTGAAAATTTACTTCTAAATGAGATAAAAATCAAGATTTCTCACAGCTGCTAAACAAAAACTTTGCGTTAATCTGTCAGTAACAGTCTTGCTTAGGTTTTCTTTTAAGATGCGGTCTGTTGAAACAATGTTTAGGAAATAACACTCTTGGACAGTTGTTACACTCATTAAATGTCCTTAGAGGTACAGTGTGACTACAGTCTAAACAAACAAGTACAGAAGGCTGCAAAGCCTGTACAAGCTTGAGCTGCTCTGAAAATATGAGTGTTTTGAGGGAGTCAGTCTGTCCCCTCTGGAGACCCATCAAGACTTAAGTCATTGAAGCTTAGCCTTTAATGTCAATGATTACTTCAACAACAAGAAAAACAACAAAATAAAAAGAAGAGCAAATAATATTGCTTTGCAGTTGGCAAATTTATTGAGCTTGTCCTTTTCTGAGAAAATTTAATTTAAAATAAAAAGTAGCATGGTGTGAATCAAATCAGATTACCTACAAAGACTAAGAGCAGCGATGAATCGATTTTAATCCATGACACTTTATTGAAATTAATTGCATAAATGTGACATTCATCTCCATTAGTGGACTGGGAAGATGAGGGTTTTTTTTCCAGAGCTGCTCCTTAGAAACCCCAGTGTGGGCAGCAGGCTCAGCTTTCCCACCAGCTGCTCTTCACTTACACCAAAATTACCACTCCCCAAGGTGTGAATCCTGATGTGGTCAATCCATAGGACCAGTGTGACCACTGAATTTGGAAGGGACTTCAGGTGATCTCTTGCCCAACCTGCTGCTCAAAGCTGTGAGGTCACACCAGGGTGCTCAGGGCTTTGTCTGGGGTCTTGAAAACCTCTAAGAAGGACAGTCTGTTCCACCACTTCACTGTTCTCCTGGTGAAAAACCTTTTCCTAATACCCAAATCGATACCTCTCATGCTTTGATTTATGCCCATTGCTTCTCATCTCCCATTGAAGTGCTTGGAGCCTGGCTCCACCACCTCAGTAACCTCCACATGCTGTGGGAAAGCTGTGTCCCTGTGGTCACATCTGTGATTACCAAGGTTCTTGCAGCAAGGCAGATTCTGTTCACCTGGCAGGCAGGGAGAGGGAGTGGCTGGAGAAAAGAATACTGGGAAGAAGATATCAGTTCAGCCGAGTAGTTTCACAGAGGACTATGAAATCCCACTGGTAGGAGAGACCACATTGTGTCCATTAGTGTAGCCCTTATGCTTTAAGTTTACCATTGCCTTGTTCCCCCAAATCCCAGTGCAGTAGTGTCTGGAGGATGTTTATAACCACAGTGTTCCAAAATGATCTGGTTTGAAGTTCAGTAAGGTCAAAAATGCTGCTATCCTAATTAAATTTAGCTACTCAAACTGAAGGCAAGTAATAAAGATTTTAAAGCATATTTCCTGTGTGCAAGGAAAATTGAGATTGCGCAACTAAAATGGCAATATTGAAGAGGCAATGTCTCTGTGAGTTACCAGGCGCCTTTCCTGAGGTGTCCTGAAAGAATAAAGGGTTAGACAGAAAAACATAATCCAAGACATAAATATTAGTCCCTGGCTTAAAACTCTATGTGCCATAATACAAATTTCTGCATGGTATTTGTAATTAGAATAAACTGTAACTGCTTTGATATCAAGATATTTTTCATTTAATAGTAGAACCTAACAATTCCTCTTCGTTTGTCTTTTTAGAGCACTTTTATCAACAGACCTGCCCTGGGGATTTTACCTCCAGAGAACTTTACTGAAAAACTGAAGGAGTCTTTGCTTTCAGTAAGTTTGAGATAGCAGTGACGAGTTGCCATGTTCTGTGTTCAGGGACACGGGCATATCAGAGGATGTTATGGATTTTAATAGGGAACATTACAGATTAGCTGCTCATCCATCTGCCTTCCACTGAAAAGAGTGAGATTAAACCTTTTTCCCTGACTTGACAGCTGAGTGAGAACATGACATCTCAGATCTGCACAATGCAGCCTCTTTCCTTGTGGGTTAAAGAACTGATGAGAAAACACATTTCCGCTTACCTCTGTTCACTCTACTTTCATAAGAGATAGTGGAGATAAGTGGCTTCCATTTGTCTTGATTTAAATTTGAAGGTGCTTGGTACTGAAACTGAATCAAGCCCTCTCAGCTGCAGTTAAGCCTAGGCATGGCTGCTCTCCCTCTGCACTGAAGGTCATGATGTTAAGGACTGACGACTATTATTATCACTTTGTACTATATTTGTGCTCAATATTTTGGAGTAATCTCCTATCTCTTGAAAGGTGGCTCCCAAAGGCCTGTCACAGGTGATGACCATGTCTTGTGGATCCTGCTCTAATGAAAATGCCTTCAAAGCAATATTCATGTGGTACAGAGTAAGTAAAATGTTAAGATTGTTTTGTAGGTTTAGATATAAAAATAAGTATCCATCATCAATGTTACTGTAAAACAAAGTAAGGCTTGGAGGTTGTCTTGCTCATTATGTTCTTTATATTCAATCTAGTACAACATCTTTATTAAGAAGTTTTCATCTAAGCTTTCACTTTGTACTGACATAACTTTTGAAATTATAAAGAAAAGGAAATAAAGAAAATGCAGACTGCAGTCATTATGTAAGAGCCGTAGTCAGTGTCTTCCTTGACTCCAATCTGGAATACCAACATTCCTGATCTGTGGTTCAGCCATGAGTGCATTGGTTATAACTACAGAAAAACTCTTATTGGGTTGTTTGGGTTTTTTTGCAGAACAAGGAGAGGGGCCACAATACTGTCACAAAGGAAGAACTGGAATCCTGCATGATTAACCAGGTAACATTTGTTCTTTATCACACCTACAGATGAACCATTGGCTTAGGCTTGTAAGGGAAGATTGGGAGGAAAAATTTGCTTTGCTATCCATGAACTGGAATCTGGGTTTTGTAAATTTAGGAAATGGTGAAATACAAACTGCTCCCAACAAATACCAGCAAGTCATCTGGAATGCACAGGGAGTGTGGATGTGATGGGATCTGGGGGGTCAGGCAGTTTTTAGGGGGTCACCCATGTGTTTGTTTAAGTGCATGACTGTAACAATTTGTGGTGCCTGATGGCTGAGGAGGAGCTGGATCAGGGTGCACTGAGGGGCTGCAGCTGGGGCAGGGGCTGGGGGTGTGTTGGGGGGTTGGGCCCCCTCTCTGACCCTCCTGTGTGCTCTGCTTGCAGCCCCCCGGTTGCCCTGACTACGCCATGCTCTCCTTCATGGGCGGCTTCCACGGCAGGACCCTGGGTAAGCTGTCCCTTGTCCCTCCCCTCGCTCCTCAGCCCCTGCAGGGACCCTCAGCCCACTGTGCTTTTGGAAAAGGGGGATTCCATCTGACACGGGTGGAGAAGCAGTAGGTTCATTAAGGTTTGCCGTGGAAGCCCCATCAGTACTGAAACAGAATATGTGAGTGACAGTAGGAATTGATTTTATAGTTTTTTTAGATTTATTTTGAGAAGGTCTCTTATTTTCATTCTGAATCTGGAGATTCCTGTCTATGTTCATGAAAATCCAACTCCTGGAGTAAAATCACCACAATACACAAACAGGAGATGTCACTCACTTTTACTGGTTTCTATCAGCTCAATCTCTCTTCTAAGCATGTTACCCAAGAGTGCTGTAACTATGAGCTTTGTGAGCAGTTGTCTTTGGATGGGTGAAACCCAGCCCACCTGTTCAGACTGACAGTGGTTCTCCTGTTCTTCTGGAACAGTGTATGGGAAGCTGATGCTTAAAAGCTAGAGCAATCCACTTAAACCTGACTAAAATCCAGTTACCCAGTATTTCAGAAAACAAATCAAAAAGAGCAATTAGGGTAATTCTACAGTCTTGCTGTCAGGCAATTTTTCACCTCTTGGTAGCTTTTCTCCTCTATTGTTCTTAGACAGGTATTATTTTAATTTTTGCTTCTCTGTTTTTAGGTTGCTTAGCTACAACTCACTCTAAAGCAATTCACAAACTGGACATTCCCTCACTGGACTGGCCTATTGCTCCATTCCCAAGGTTAAAGTATCCCCTGGAAGATTTTGTGAAAGAGAATCAACAGGAAGAAGCCCGTTGTTTAGAGGAGGTGAAAAACCCACTGGCAGCTTTCTGTTGTTTTTGATTTGAAATAATGAATAGTGTTGGTAGGATTAGTGCTTTTCACTAAAAGAATGTTTTCAGGGATTGGAACAGCCTGTGATTAAACCAGCATTCACTGTTGTTTGCAGTCAGGCTTTTGTCCTGCCTTGCAGAACAGCCGGTTTACCAAAGTGAAATTTCACACGCAGGGCAAGTTTGTCGTCACAGTGAACTTACCAAGGGCCATGGACTAAGAGATGGCACAGCATGGCTAACCCTCTCTGCAAAGAGAACCTCTAACAAACAGTATTTCAGACTTTTTAGCTTTTCCATGGCAGCTTCTGGCATAAAGCTCTGATCCTCCCTATGGCTACAGGGAGTGAGTGTGCAGGGACTCAGTGCCTTCCCTAGCCCTGGGGAAAGGAAAGCTGGGCAGAGCAGTGTTCAGGGTATGAGAAGCACAGGATTCCATGTGGAGATCCAGGATCTGCTGCTTATAAAGGCTAGAGAGATGGCAGTGGAGAGCAAGGAATTGAACCGGTGCAGAGTGTGGAGCATCACAGCTGGCAGTGGGGAGGGCTGGGGAGCGTGGAAGGGGCTGTGCAGGGATGGATCCAAGAGACCACGCATCCAAACTTGCTTCACTGTGGAGTAAATGGAAAACACAGCAAATTACCTCCCCGTGGTTGCTTCACAGGAGCTTTTAAAAAAACCATTTCTTTGCACAGCCTGCATGGGCTGTGGGCCCTGAAAGCTGTGAGGGGTATTTCAAGTACAAATAGAGCACTAATTGTAACAACTGGCACTGCAAGGTTAAGGAGCATTCTCTCTTAAGTCCCTTATCAGCAACAGGATTTCTCCACTGTTTCATCTCATTAATTTTAATGTATCTCAAGTAGGTGATTGGAAAAAGTAAATTTTCCAGATGACCTTCCATTATACAGGTCAGAGTTCTGGTTTCTGACACAGAATCTGTCTCCTCCCATATTACAACGGTGGCACAGCAAACTGCAGTGGTGCCCACCACACTACCAGCTGAACCTGCCTAGAGCTTTCACAGCATTGCAGATAAATGTGCAGCAAGTTACAGTGAGTTTAGGACATGATTTAAACTTAAGCATTATTCAAGAACAAGAGAGCAGGTTAAATGCTGCAGGAACAACTTGTCAATTGCTTGTGCCTCCTGATACCTCCATAGCCAGGCATGTCTATGCAAAGTTGCAGTTCTGTTGCTGAGATTTAATCTTGCTGGGAGCAAATGTGTGAATGTCCTGCAAGGAGAATGTACTGTGTTTGATTTACAGGTGGAAGACCTGATTGTAAAGTACAGGAAAAAGAAGAAGATTGTGGCTGGAATCATTGTAGAACCAATACAGTCAGAGGGTGGGGACAATCATGCTTCAGATGACTTCTTCAGAAAGCTGCGAGACATTGCCAGAAAGGTAATAAAATATTTAGTTGGACTACGTAAAAACATGTGCTTTGTGAATTTAGATAGCAGATAAGTTTCTAGTGCCTTCCTGAAAAAACAGCTGAATTTTTAGTTGTGAAATCTAACACAGAGTGAGCAACATTGGTGGAAGGATTGAGGAGAGGAGGTTAGAGCAGCGAAGGGAGAGGAAGGAAGGATGTCGCATATCACTGGCTTGTATTTATCTGTTCAATAAGGGAGGTATTTCTGGTTTGGAAACAAGGGTTCCCATTCCCTGATCTTGACATCTGTCTCCACAGCATGGCTGTGCATTCCTGGTGGACGAGGTGCAGACGGGAGGCGGCTGCACAGGAAAGTTCTGGGCACACGAACACTGGGGCCTGGATGACCCAGCTGATGTGGTAACATTCAGTAAGAAGATGATGACAGGAGGATTTTTCCACAAAGAGGAGTTCAGGCCAAATGCTGTAAGATTTTCAATGAAACTTGAATTCTGTGCTAGTTGGTGACCCACTGAGGAGAGACTAATTAATGTCCATGGAAGGGGCAAGGTTTCTTTCAGCAATGCAGGTTCAGCTGGATGGAGCTGCTGTTTCACAGATACTTGAATTGTGCTCATACAACAGCTGTCATGTCTTCACTTTTATTCCAGTTGTTGTCAGTCACCAAGGTCATAAAGCTGGTGGGGGGAGTGCAGAACTGGGTTTAGCCTAATGGAATTAACCTTCAGTACAAAGTCCAACCACAAACTGACACCTTTTCCTGCAGGGCAACTTGGAACCTTCAGAACTTGTCAGTATTACAAATTCTGTCAGCAAGATTCTCTCCACATTAATGACATAGATGCAACAAATAAAGAAAATTAAAGTTAAGAGGGAGAACACAAAGCTTGATGTAAAACCTGTATAGATGATGTTGATTTCCGTATCATCTAAAGCTGTGTTTCAGTGAGATGTCAGAGCAGCAAGACAGGGTGCCCTAAATGTGCAGCATGAAGTTGTCACACTGTGTTTCAGCTCACCAGGGCAGCAGGACCCTTCTCTTACCAAAAAAAAAGGGGGGTTGGTGAGATTAGTGCATTCCTTCTCATACATCAGGTGTCTGCATTGCCAATGCATTGCCTTGATTTTCTTGATTGTAGTAATTTGCCTGTTAACATGTTCCACAACTCTCTCTCCACCCTTTCCCAAGCCCTACCGGATTTTTAATACCTGGCTTGGAGATCCATCCAAGAACCTTATGCTTGCTGAAGTCATTAAGGTTATTAAAACAGAAGACCTTCTAAACAATGCAACCCATGCCGGGAAGGTACTACTGACTGGGCTCCTGGATTTGCAGGTAAACATCTGAAAGGATTGTAGATAAGAAAAAGAAATTTGCTGATCCTGCTGATTTGCAGCATCTGACTTCATCCAGTTTAAACCCTTGGACTGAGAAGCTCCAGCTGGGGATAGGACCATAATCATAACTGGCTGGTTTAGGTACTTCAACAAAAGCATGAATAACCATGTCCCATATGGAATTGAAATAAGCTTTCTTCCAGTGACTTAAGAATGCTGGGTTTATACAGATTAATCCAAAAATAGAGGATGATCCCCAAAATATCTGAAGGCATGAAGTGCGGCTAGTTAAATTACTTTGCTAGGAGGTTTGGTGACCACAGGAAGCTGGTATAACATTGTCCCAAAGTTCTTTTTAAATTAAGGTTTCATACTTCGTTCCAATTTTGCTGGGCTGTCGAAACAAGAAAATTGTAGCTTTCCCTCCCTTGACTAAGGAAAATGCCTCACAGCTTTGAGTATGGAGCCCCATATGAGGAGGAAGATTTAAGGATAGGCTTGCAGGTGCTTGCCTCCCAAAAGGCATTTTGCATAGGATAATCCCAAACACAGTCTGCTCTCTCTACAGCTTTAAGGCGTAGCTGGCAGGAGAACACAAAATATGTACTACGTATAATCTTCATCCTTTGGAGAGCCTGAATACAACTAGTCTATCCATAAAAAGGTTATTCTGCTAAAAAATGAGGATTGTAATTAAGTGACAGATACTTCTGGCAAGTGTTTTAGTGCAGCATAAGAATTAGCTGGTTTCTAGCCCCAGTGCAGATTGTTTATGCTCAGGTTTTCTTGGACCCCACTCTAGATGTGTGTGACGCTCACTCCAGGACGCTCCAAGGAAGCTCAGGGGTGCAGATTCATTCTCCCTTCCTGCTCAGCCCATTTATGTGCTTTGTGAGGAGTGAGCAGGCTGTGCCTGCTCAGGCTGTGTGAGCAATCCAGCCCCTCCACTTGCTCCACTCCAGCAAAACAGGAGGCAGCAGGGTTTCCTCCTGGCAGAGCTGAGCTTGCCACCAGGTGCCCTCTGTTCCAGCACCTGCCATGGGCACATCTCGCTTCTCTTTGCAGGCTCGTTACCCCCATCTCATCAGCAGAGTGAGAGGAAGAGGAACATTCTGTTCATTGGACACTCCAAATGATGCAACTAGAAACAAGTTAATTACAATAGCCAGAAACAAAGGTAAGAAAGTTTGTGTGTGTGGATGAGCTTCATATGACAAACAGTGGAACAGGTAATGCTACGGAATTTTCCTTTTTCATACAGTGTATGCGTATTACAGTATCAGGGGACAGGAAGGAAATGACAGACAAAAATGTATTTAGACTTTTCTGGAAATACTTGTGTTTTCAGAGACCAGTCCTGTTGCATGGCATGTTTTCGTTGTGCACAGACATTTGCAAGAATTGATTTTGGGGTTAAAAAAAAGCACCATGCATTTAAATGACTGCAGGAAGAGGTTTGCTGGTGCTGAGTAATTAAAATTTAATTAGTTTTAAAACCAAATTACAAAGAAACCTCCTGTATCTTGTTGTGGCACCATGATACTTAACCAGTAGAGTACTGCAGCTCTGAAATCTCACATGGTGTTTGAGCTCTGTCCTGGGTGGAGTCTTTCCACT
Organism: Pitta sordida; assembly: GCA_013390025.1. Classification (NCBI taxonomy): domain Eukaryota; kingdom Metazoa; phylum Chordata; class Aves; order Passeriformes; family Pittidae; genus Pitta; species Pitta sordida. The sequence goes on along the minus strand of WEKX01010884.1, from coordinate 10,308 downwards.
GCTGTTGGGATTAGTCCCAATACTCCAAGTGTTTTCTAGGACAGCTACAGGCACTCAAAATGTTCTTCTAAGTTGCTGTCAACCTTGAGGTTCCTCACACCACTGACTGTGTGCTGTATCATGGTGTGGTTAGCGGAGATTTGGGGAGCTTCTGTCGGCCCCACAGTAAGGTGGACCTCTGAGACCTGCATATTTTTGGTATTTGGCAAAGATGGAAATGACTAGAGGGCCTATTCTGTTCTTGTTTCAGGTGTTGTTCTGGGAGGCTGTGGAGACAGATCCATTCGTTTCCGTCCGACCCTGATCTTCAAGGATCACCACGCGCACCTCTTTCTGAACATTTTCAGTGACATCTTAGCAAACTTCAAGTAAAAAGCAGTTCCCTTGCACTGAACAGCTGATTATGAAATTAGTTTGCATTAATCCATGTCTTCTCTACTTACAAGTGTAAAGTCATAAACTGAGGTTTGTGTTCTGTCTGTGATTGTGCCCAAGGCGAGCTGCTCCATGCGCACGCGCCCCAGGCAGAGCGTTGGCACTGCTCACCAGCAGGTACACGCAGCTGTCCCTCACTGTGCATTCCCCAGGACCTGTGGGCCTCCCTCTTCTGGCTTGGCCGTGTTAATTGCAGAGTCCTCTCTACAGCCATGGCCCTGACTATCCATTCTCTGAACAGGACCCGGCACAGCCCGTTTTCACAGGTGATCCCGGTAGATTTGCATCCAGAAGCAGCAGCAAGAGTGGCCTGATGCTGTGAGCCACATGCCTGCCATACAGATAGTGCCATTCTCTAATGGCAGCTGGGATGAAATCGGTGTTTCAAGGAAAGCTCAGCTTTCCACCACTGCCAAGCACAGTGTTTTACAGAATAATTTCCAGCTTTGTTCCCCAGCGGGTGGGCCAGGGCATGATCAGCTCTGCGTGCCCAGCCTGCACACACTGCTTCAGAGGCACTCTGTGCCCTTGGCCACAACTGCGGTGCTGCAAGTGGCACTGAAGCACTTGTCCTGTTTTCCTCATCATGGATGAGTTTTAAAACTTTTGACTTCTCTTACAAGCAGACTTGTACAGAGAAGACTCTACCCTGAAGTGTGTAATTTGACAAAGCTTAGAGAACCATGCAAAGCACACATTACTTCTACTTCTGCCAGCAATCTAGAATGATTCCAGATTATTTTACCATTTGCCCAGAACACACAATAGCCATTAATTTAGCTATTGCAAGTTCTACATGAATACTTGAGGTATTTTGTAAAATTAGAGCAGAAATGCTTAATCTTAGCCATTATCGGGTATCAGAGCCACTACAGTGAAGGCCTAGTCCTAACTGCACATTTATAATGCAAAGTAATTCTATTTTTGTTCTAATAGTATATTCTAAGTCATAGGTACTTCAGAGATCTATAAAGCCACAGGATCAAAAAAAAGTGTCAACAGTTCATTAATTTGTTTCTCTTCAGAGAATTGTTTTGGATGCCTCTTTACTGTTTGCTTAGGGCTGACTTAAACTAGATCTGGTGCCTTTCTTTTCTTTTTCTTGGAGCAAGCATATGAATTCAGTTTACTAAGTTTAACTTTCTGTTGTGCACCAAAAGCAGGGACCACAATGGACTTTACAGTTGCCCTAATAGGACCTGATCACAATTTTTAAGTACATAGTAAGAGACAGAGCAGTTTAAAAGATTTACATGTTTAATACAGCTACCAAAACATGAAACGTTTCTTACCTGCTTGAGAAGTGTTAATCATGGTTTTCCCATTTTAGAGTTGGGAAACTCAAGTACACTCACTTCTGTCAGCTTAAAGCCAGTGGGATTTCTGTAAACCCCCACAGAAACCAGAATTCTGGTACCAGCTGGGCAGAACCTGAGCAGGTTTTTAAAGAGATGTTGTAGAAATCTGGGGGAAGGACCAGTAAATTGGTGTTCAACAAAACCTCATTGTCATCGCTGTCCTCATAAGCGTATTATCAGCAAAAGGAAAGTCAAACCAAGAACTGTATTTGACAGCATTTTGGGAATTAGTTTGTTCCACATATCAGTGCAGTAGTTTTAGTGAATGTCTCTAGCAAGTCTTGTACTTTTACAGAAGCAAAGGTCCAGTAATTTGAAGTCTTACCACATCTTCACTTTTATTATGACTATTCTAGGTGTTTTTATAATTTTTACTGACACTCAGTAACTGTATAACTGTGTACAACATGTTGATGAAATTGTTAGAAAATACATAGAGAGCACTGCAGCTGAAGCATATAAAGTTAATATTGTTTACAGCATACTGTGGACAGTGCCAAATAAATGTTTAAACAAATACTTAAATACACTTCATGGTGTAACTAGTAACTGTACACAGAGTCATAAAAAATGACATCTCATGTGTAATCAATATTCTTAAATAAAATATTTATAATTGAACTTCGCCAGGGCTTTTAATTTTACACCTAGTACATGCCTAAACTGAACCATATATATTCTGATGAAGGTAAGTATGTGTACATCCCTCTGTATTTTGCTGCCATGCTGTTTACACCAAAACCATCTTTCTTTTCCTTTTGATATTGCTGTGCCATGCAGCATCAGCCAAAGTTTAGAATCACAGAACCCCACTAGTTAAAAGTTCAACATGAATAAATAGTCATTCAAGCTTACCCTGTGCACCTAAATGGCAGTTTTACCCACCTGCATCTGCTGATCCACCAAGAGACAGGTTTCAATTCGGAAGGGAAAGAAAGAGAGAAAAGAACACTCCAGACTATGAGGGTCAGTTTATTTGCCCATTTCACAGAGGTGTCAGTTTGGTAAACTAATTAAACCCCACAGACCAATAAGCACAATGAACATCCAATACAGAAAATCACAGGAAATGAGCTGCTCTATCATGGAAGTTCTCCAAATATTTCGGTAAACTTTTGCCTGTCTACAATCTGGCCATACTTAACCGTAAAATATAAAACATCTGTACAATTATACCGTTTGAACTGGAGAAGCAGCTCTCCCTTCCTATCCCCAACTTCATCCAAAGTCACCACTGTCTCTATGGGACAGTAAATGTCATTCCGTCTCCCCCAGAATGTCAAGTGGGCCACTCTGACAGTCCGGCCAGTTTCACTCAAGTAGATGAATCCAATGATTCTTCTGAAAAAGTAGCTCATAGCGTACAACATTGCACCAGCAAAGACCGTGATGCCGGTTGTATACAGGAAGATATTCTGAGACACCTGGTCCTGCAGGTAGAGGTAGCAGATGGGAGGCAGCATGACCGTGGTGGTGGCAGTCTGCAACAGCTTCAGCCTGGACAAGATCCTGCAGTACTTGATCCCTGGAAACCTGTAGACCAGCTTGAACGCTTCAGTCCTCTCATCCACAGCCTTCTGTTGCCCCACAGCAGCAGCAGCAGCCGAATGCGACAGACAGACAGACAGCCCTCGCTGTCTCCCGAGATAATTATTAGCACCATCAACTTGTCGGTTTTGTGACTGCAAACACTCCCATGTACCAGAAATCCGGGGAGAGCGAACACCTCCCCTCCTCCACGACTTTGCCCAGAGCTCCTTCCGTAGCCATCTCCCAAAAGCCGGTGCCATGCAGACTTTAGTCCCAGCCGTGCAGAGCCGAGCCTGTAAGGAGAGATTCCTGCAGATCATCATCTGAGTGCTCTTTATAACAAAATCTATCCCTCGGGCACCTACAGGCAGCAAAGCACAAGCCCCAGCTCACTGCAGCCTTAAACCAGAGTCCTGTCGGGGAACTGGTATTTGTGCTCGCATGGCTCTGTGCAGAGAAAACACCTGCGATAACACAGCTGATAACAGAGCTGATAGAGGGTACCTCCGAGAGCGCACCCTGCGGCATCCCCCGCCTCCCTCGCTCCCTGAGGCAGCGCGGGCTGCCCGAGGCACAGAGGGTGAGGGAACCCGGCGGAGCCAGCACCACACAGGGAGGGAGGGCGCGCAGACACTGGGAACCGGCGGAAAGGAACTTCCGCGCTGCCATGGGACACACGCGTGGGCCCCCGACCCTGTGCGGGGTGGAAGGGGAAGGAAAGAGAGCAGGCAAGAGAACGGGAAGAGCGGGGGAACGGGANTGTTCGACGTGGACGGGACCCTCACGGCCCCGCGCCAGGCGAGTGCGGGACAGGGCTGTCCCCTGAGGGGAGCGGGATATCGCAGGCCTTACCTGCGGCGCTTTGGAGGGGCGGGCGGTGGGAAATCCTCCTCATGTTTCAGAACCCGGTGCGGGGGCGCGGCGGGGCTGCCGGGGTCGCGGTGGGTGTGCAGGGCGGGGGATCTGAGGGCTCTGTTTTTGGAAGGCAGAAGGTCTCTCCGGAGATGGCGGCGTTCCTGCAGCGGCTGCGGCAGAAGGTGAAGGTGGGAGTGGTGGGAGGCTCGGACCTGGCCAAGATCCGGGAGCAGCTGGGCGAGGACGGTAAGCACCGCGCCCGTGGTTTTAACTCTCCACGGCTGTGGAGAGCCGGCCCCCGGCATTGGGAAGCTGCAGCCTGTTCACCTTTGCAGGTATCGCGGTGCCGTATTAAGGGATTGTTACTTATCCCGGCAGAAGTTCGGGAGTGGTGTCTTTGGGGGGTTTTCCCCATAGCGGAGTTGTGTTTGTGGCAGACTCGTGTGGGCTGGGAGCACATCCCTGGAGGAGCTGAGGTTGTTCACTGCAGGCTTGTGAAGGTTATGGTGCAGCAAATAACTCTTGCCTTAGCCCTACAAGAGGCATCTCCTTTTCTATATAAAAGAATGCCTTTAATGGTCTTTACTGAGTTGATGATAGCCTTCGGTAATGCCCAGGTAGCTCATAATTTGTTTGGCTTCGAGGTGCTCTCCAGCAAGCCATATCATCTTTGCACTGCGATATANGCCCGTGGTTTTAACTCTCCACGGCTGTGGAGAGCCGGCCCCCGGCATTGGGAAGCTGCAGCCTGTTCACCTTTGCAGGTATCGCGGTGCCGTATTAAGGGATTGTTACTTATCCCGGCAGAAGTTCGGGAGTGGTGTCTTTGGGGGGTTTTCCCCATAGCGGAGTTGTGTTTGTGGCAGACTCGTGTGGGCTGGGAGCACATCCCTGGAGGAACTGAGGTTGTTCACTGCAGGCTTGTGAAGGTTATGGTGCAGCAAAGAACTCTTGCCTTAGCCCTACAAGAGGCGTCTCCTTTTCTATATAAAAGAATGCCTTTAATGATCTTTACTGAGTTGATGATAGCCTTCGGTAATGCCCAGGTAGCTCATAATTTGTTTGGCTGTGCTCTCCAGCAAGCCATACCATCTTTGCACTGCGATACGACACAGACAGCTCCCAGACATCTGATGGAAATTAGTAACATCAAGGAAACAAATGTAAAAGGACAGTATTTGACTTGCTGTGTACCAGGTTTTTGCAATATGTGGGGTGTTTGGTTCCTTGCTTACATTTAGTGCCGAGATGTTTTCAGGAGACGAAGAGAGTTTGAGGAAAAACACAGATAACTTCATGTGACTGAGGGGTGTGTTCATCTCAGTGAGAAATGGGAGTGGCTTTGCTCCCTGGCTTGATGTTGTGCTGCTGAGTGCTTTAGGATCTAATGTTTGCTGTATTTTAACAGTCTGCATTAAACATACAGGGGAAATGGTAAATTGCTGACATCTCTTTGTTTGCTTGCAGTGGTTGAAAAATTTGACTACGTGTTTTCAGAAAATGGTCTTGTAGCATACAAAGATGGGAAATTCCTGAGCAAGCAGGTAAGTATGAAATTTCCAGTAGTGGGAAAGAGAAATTTTCTAAACAAGGTTTTTCTTTGTTGCGACACCGGTAGCAACACACCAGTGATTACACATGGTAATCACCATTCCAGCAAAGGCCAAAATTGCTGCTGTTTCATGTGTTACTCCAGGCCATACATTTGGCCTGTAATGGTCAACATAAGTAATGGAGATTAAACATTTAAAAGGCATCCTGGCTGGAATTGCAGCCTTGAGCAGGGATTCCAGGAAGCTGCAGGAACAAGCTCCAATTCTTCATGCTGGGTTACAACAAACATTAACTTCAGCTTTTTGTTTAGGGCTGCTGCCTCTGGCCCACAGTTTCCTTCCAAACTGGGTTCAAGTAGGGAGCATATTAAAGGACAGTTTGGTGTTATGGTTAAAAATTTTAAAAGTAAACAAAATGAGAGCCTTCAGTTAATACCATGTGTGCATCAACTGAGAGTTCCTGATTGAGTGCATCTTTGTTCTCTGTAGGATTAACCATGCCTGATTATCCAGTGTTTGTGTTTTCCATGTGACTTGCTCTTAGAATCTCAAATTCTGGGCCCTTGGTTGAATGGTGTTTATTTCCTTAGAGCATTCAGGGTCACCTGGGCGAGGACATACTTCAAGATCTAATCAACTACTGCCTGAGTTACATTGCCAAGATTAAACTGCCAAAGAAGAGGTATGTGCAACCACACATCTTGTGTGCCCGTGTTCTCCATGTTACAGTGTTGAAAATCGGGATGTGAAGCTCAGCTCAGGCTGCTCAGCAAAAAAATGAGTAATTTGTGAATTGGGAACAGTGTGTACAATCAACAGCTCAATCCATGCATACAAAGACAAACTCCCATCTGGAGCACAGGGACCATGACTGAGGCAGGAGTGCTGCCCAAATTGTTGTGAATTTTATGTCTTTACCCTAAAACTGACAGCCTGGCCTGTCAGGCTCTGAGGATCGGGTTGATGGGATGCTCCAGGCAAACTTTGAAAACCAAATTGTACGTTTGTAAGTCAGAAAGGATGATGCTGAGGTTGCCAGATTCAAATAAAAGCCCAAAAGACTCCTTGGTGCCAGAGGTATTGGTTCCTACATGTTTGGTGTTTTATGCCTACAATGAGAGGCTGAAGGAGACAGCCAAGTCCTGTTGTCTTCAGGATTAAATGGAAGTTCATTGTGATATTTAGTGTTTCAATCCATTTTTTCATCTCTTTTCTGTCTTCTTAATCGACTCTTTTCCAGAGGCACTTTCATTGAGTTCCGAAACGGGATGTTAAATGTGTCCCCCATTGGAAGAAGCTGCACCCATGAAGAACGACTTGAGTTCTATGAATTTGATAAAGTGAGTTACAACTCTTGAAAAAAATACTCAACTCTCCTGGAGGAGGCAGTTATAGCCAGGTTATGATTTAAAAAAAAAATTCTACACTTTCTGCATTTTTTTTCCATTTTAGTTCTTTCCCTGTGGTTTAACTACCTCATTCAGACCTCAGGAGACAGACAAGTTTTTTTGTTGCAATAGGTAACAGTGATTACTTGCAGAAGGGGTGGGTTTGGCTCATGTTTCTTTTAATCTAACATCCTGAAAATGCCTGTCCTAGATAAAACCATACTTTCTTGGTGTGCTCTGTATCCATTCAGGTCAGAAAAGTATTCCTTTACTTGTCCTCTGCAAAGCCTTTTAAAGCAGAATTTAAAATGTGAGGTCAAACTATTCACCATTCTCAACATGCTGCCACTAATCATAAATTGTGGCTGTATCACATACTCTTGGTATTCAGACCCTTGGGTATTTTTGAGGTTGTTTTGGGGATTAACATTTCGTGGATGAATTAACACAACATGTAACTGATGTTTGGTTTTGTTTTGTTTTATTCTTAACAGAAGGAGCATATAAGGGAGAAATTTGTGGCTGAATTACAAAGAGAATTTGCAGGCAAAGGCCTCACATTTTCTATAGGTAACACTTCAAAAGAATGTAATTTAAAACACCAATTAATTTAAATTTCATTTAAGGCATACTCTCTTTATGGCTATGACATCCCATCTCATTTGTGTGATAGTTCTCTCTGGGGGTGTTTGCAGGGAAGACTGAACCTCTCTTTCCTCTTAGGCTTTCATTGGGACATTTTAATTGAAATCCATCAACAGAGAAAACTTCATTGCCTGTCATCAGTTCATTGTCCTTTAATGTCAGTTGTGTGACTGATTCTGCTCATTTTGAAACATATTATATGCTTCTGTTTAGTCAGAGTTGTTTCTGTGAATCAGTTTTGATCAGAACTACTCAGTTGCTCTTGGTTCTTCAGCTCTAACTGCTGTGTGTGGGAGGAAGGAAAGAATCCAAAAGCGAGTTTAAAGAGGAATGTTATAATAAGGGGGAATTAATTTTCCATGCATTTCTTTTTCTCCTTCTCCCCTAATACACTGCCACATCCCTGCATTTTTTTATTTTTCAGAATTGTAAACTATAGTTACCATTAGTGCTGAAATGTAGCTCTCCTGAAGCGTGTTGTAAATTTTGGACACCTGCTTCAACTGGGAGTCATGCTTTCAGATGTTGGAAAAGTCCAAGGATTCGGAACTGGAACAGTTGTTGTCCTGTTAGAGTGTGTTTAAAAGGCTGATTTCCTCCTTTTTTTATTCTGAAAGCCTCAAAGTCTTTTGCCTAAGACTTTATGACTGTACACAGACCATTGGCTGCTTTCATTTGTCCTTTCTTCCTATAATTAAAGAAATTAAATGTAATTTTTTTTTTTTAAGATTCATTTTGAGAGCACTGGTTATATTTGGGAACACGCTAAGACTTTCCTATTTGTTTAATGGATAAACAACCACCTCTAAATCACAACTGTAATAACTGATACCCTATAAAACACTTTCTGTACTTGCAAGACTTAACTCCAGGGTCTCTTAACGTTTCTGTGGCTTCTGCAAAGCTTCCTCTGCCTAAAATCTTACCCAGTTTAGCTTTTTTTTTTTCACTTCCTCTCCCCTCAGAAATGTGTTCTTACAATCAACCAAGTCTGCTTGGTTCATCTCTGTCCTAGGAGGCCAGATAAGCATCGATGTGTTCCCAGAGGGCTGGGATAAGAGGTACTGCTTAGGAATTGTTGCCAATGATGGATACAAGACTATTTATTTCTTTGGAGACAAGACTATGCCAGTGAGTATATGTGTTCATTATATTCATTTCAGAGCTGCTGTTTTAAAGCACAAGGACTGCAGGTTCTAACCTTATTCCTGACAAGAGCTGAAGTCAGGATATAAACACTGTTTATACAGGATATAAACCGAGTTTTAACTGGCTGAGCACTGGTGGGGGAGAGATGGGAAGTTTTCCTTGTTTCCTGAAGTAAACACAGGGTTCCTAACAAACTTAATACAAGTTGTTTGCAAACTGAACTTCTGTAATTCTGTTAAAAACCAGGGTGACATAGATAGTGTAGCATCAAATTATTTCCCATTTAATGTAAGGCTGTTCCTTTGCTCCCCACTCTGTCTCCACACTGGGGAACTGACCGTAGTCCCTTGTGCCCCAGAGCTCTGTAGAGCAATTAAGAGGCTTTTAAAACTGAGCAGAGACATGACAAGCGAGGGCAAACCCGTGGATCTGGATGAAATTAAAGCTGAGTATGGCCAAGGGACAGTGTCAGGTTAAGGTTTATAAGAAAATGCTTGGTTTTATAAGAACTTGCAGTTGTAAAACTAAGTTACAACGAACTTTATAGATTTATATAAAAGGTAAAGTTTTATGAGAAAAAGACAAGCTTTAAATTAAAGGGTTTTTCCCCCCTTGACACCAGCTGCAAAAGTAATCACCTGTCATAGAGTTTATGGACAGTTCATTTTAAACCCTGCAAGTGGCAGTGCAGCATTTTCAGTGTCGAAGTACCAAGAGCTGCTGCTGACCCTGTGAAAGCAGTGAGGCAAACAGACATTTGGGAACTGCTTCCTGCAGTGCACAAAGCTGCAGCTTTCAGAGATCTCTGCTCATGCAGGTGGCAGTGCCATTGTTCCTCGAGCCTCATCACTGCCATGAGTTGTCCTGTCACTGCAGGCCCTTGGACAAAGTCCCTTCTTTCCATGTTTTCCTTTATGTGTCCCTTCATGTGACTGTACATTAAGTTAAATAAAATTAAATCCTCTTCTGCTTCCAGGGAGGGAATGACTATGAAATTTTCACAGACTCCAGAACAGAAGGCCACAGTGTCACGTCCCCCCAGGACACACAAAGGATCTGTGAAGAGCTATTTTTTAAATGAAAGACGTTTAGAATTTACACTTCCAAGACGGTTAAGAAAGGTTAATAACTTGAAACATTATTCTGTACTGGTTTTTGTAAGTGTTCCTGAATAGCAAGTGCTTTGCAGGTCAGTCACTGCTGAAGGGAAATTATTTTAACTGAAGAGACCTTGCTGACCAGGGGAATACAGCAGAGCTCATTAACTAATTATGTACTACATTTTAGGGGGTAAGGGGAGGGATAATCTGCCTGTAGTTGATTTATGGTCTCAGAATTGAACAGCAAGGCTTTACCCCTAGATTTTTATTTTTAGGCTGCTTTTTAAAAGATGAT